>JAMXBB010000011.1:56294970-56464815 GCA_024138015.1 Lumnitzera littorea | reverse complement strand
GGGGGAGGGGGGGTGGCGGGCGGGCAGGGTGGGGGAGGTAGGCTCAATGCCGCGGCGTTTGGGAGTGTATTGGAGGTGTTTTGGAATAGTGGTTGGTGGTGGCGCTTAGGTAGTGTATGGCATGGTTGCAGGAGGTGCAATGGGGGTTAGGACTGGGGCTAAGGAGGTCGAGGAGTGTTGTAGTGGTGTCAGTTTGGGTTGAAGAAGGCTGGAGATAGTGGTTCGAGTAGGGTAAGTTATGGTGGTTAAGGTTTTAGAGGTGGTGGTTTGGTAAGGTAATAGAGGCCGTAGTTAGGGATTAGATTAGTCAGGTTTAGATACCCAAGCTTAAGGGAGCTTGGTCGTGGTATTAGATTGTGGTGTAGAGTTCAAGGGAGAGGAAGAGAGTTCGATGGAGGGTTAGAGAGAGAAAGAGGTAGTGAGGGAAAGAGAGAGCTTAGGAGTTGATTCTCAAGCTTATGTGTAGTTCTCCATGCTCCTATGAACTCCTTAATATCCTTTATATACTCGAAAATAATCCAAAAACATGGAAAGTTCGAATTGGAGTAAATGGGGGTTGTCTAAATTTTCAATTTTTTTCCAATCTTTAAAGTTCGATTTGAATAGGTTTTTGATTGAATCTAAACTTGTTTCTTATGCCAATTGACAGTAGGCTATGTCTAGTTTACAATTTTGCCATTGATTTGGCAAAATTGCAATGAAAAGCGATTCAAAAATTGAGTCAAAGGTGGCTGCCTAAGGAGGAAAGTATTGGAATTTTGTAGAAAGAAGAGGGAAAGTGCTAACGTGACGCCATATCAACTAACCTGACCATTCCTGACCTGCTACGTATCATTACGTAATAGGTGGCAACTGACGTGGCACGCCGCGTAGTGCTACATTAATAAGGTTGTCCAACCTGATGATGCTACGTATCAGGGCAAGTGGTACAATGAGATCTTGACACGTGGCAATGTCTTAGTTAACAAAAATATAAAGGTCTCTTTACCTTTGCCAAGATTCGAACCCAAGACCTCACACTCAAACCTAATGCAAATGTCCATATGCTTATTCATTAGACTATTAGCCTATGCCTTGTCCGTATGTACGACTAAAATGCATATTTGGACTCGATCAGCCTGAGCTAGATTTAAATCTAAACCTAAGTTCAATAGCCCAACTTCTAAACCTAAATTAAAAATAAAAATCTACCTTAATAAAATGTTATTTTCTAAAATCTTTTATTTTTTTCAATTTTTCTATTTTTTTTGTAATTTTTCAATTTTCTTATTTTCTAAATTTCTCAATTTCTTATGTTCCTTATCTAATTTTCTTATTTTTTTGAATTTTTTTTGTATTTTCCTAAAATTCTTATTATTTATAAATTTCTTAATTCTTTGGGTTTTCTTTAATTTCCTATTTTTTGTGTTTTTTATTTCTAATTTAGGGCCTATTGAAAAAAGAAAGAAAAATAATAAAAATAAAGGGGGCAAAAATTAGGTATTTACAATGTCGTAGAGATCCAAAGGATTAGTTTGTTAGATGATGCCATAAGAATTGCACAAAAGGTAGAATTTGAACCAAGCTGTTTCATTCCAACCTATTTTCTTGTCTAGCCAAATTGTTTCGAGGAGACTTGAGGCTTCGTATCGAGATGCTTCCTAAGCATTGAACTATAATAGATATGAGCCTTAAGCTAATCCAAGAGGGAAGGCTATTGCTATAATGCCTAAAAAAGGGGCTTGATATGAATGTCTAATATCTTCACATCACTTATGTACCCATAATATAAAGAGCATTTTGCAAGTCAAAGATTGCAAAACTTTAGATAGTCAATTTGTATTTATACATAATGTTTTACATATGTCTACTTAAGTATATAAGTATATAGATAACCTAACCATCCTTAGTTCATTGGAACCATAGAGAATAAGTATTACTCACCAAACAATAAGATAAGGTAACTAAACTCCAACAACGCTAAAAACTACTCAACATTATAAAAGTCTGGTTTAACTAATATAGGTTGCTATCATAATCCTATCCATCTATTTTACAACTTAGTGGAGCACTATATACTAAGATCTTAGCCCAATCCCTAATTTAGTTACCTATAAAAAGGACCATTGGAGGGTATACAACCATAGCCTAGTGAGTTCTTTTCTCACTACTATCGTTTAAGCAAATTATTAAGCATTATAAAAAACATGCAATCTAACTACATAAGAAATGAATCAATACGCGATGAACATAACCAACATTTCTATGGGGCTTTGGAATTGTCAGGACCTTAATGGAGGCCTAGTAGGATTACTTAAAATTTCCATAACATGTATGCACCTAGGATATGAAATCCGCCTTGCAAGTCAGAGACGGTAAGACTCTAAATAATTAATTACTAAGAATATTAAATTGTTAATTAATTAACATCTTATAGGATATAAATAAATATAGATATCTAATATTCCATAGTTTCTCAAAACCGTAGAGAATCGATATCTCCTACCAAATGATAAAATTAAAGAGAATAAACTTAAAATTCAAACTTATTGAAGTTACTAAATCTAAATATATAAGTAGTAATAACATTTAAAGTCTCAAATGAGCAATACAATCTTTCTCTAATTCTAACCTCCAAAATATATCAATACACGCACTCAATGCTCCATTCTTAACCCATGCCCAAATATCTAGCAACTGCAAAAGAAAAACTATTGGGAGGTAAGCTATAAGAGCCTAGTGAGCTATCCCCCATACTATATTGGCAAACAAGTTATTAAACAAATTATTACAACTATATGAATGCATGCACACACAGTATGCCAAACAATATATGCAGTCGACCGGTGTTGCATATAATATTAGATTTTAACTCCCTCCGAGATAAGGGTTAGAGATATATCGACACTAATCACGACTAAGCTTTAACACTTGTGTTTTTACCCATAACTTTGAATTCTGTATTTCATAAAAATACATTTTCATTTCTAAAAATTCAATAGTACACAAAATCCTAAGCCTAGTGGTAAGGCAGCCCTCGTAATCTACACTCACACCCTACAATGGAGATCTCTAGACTCGACCCTCAACCATATGGTTGGCGTCTCCATCGTCTAGTAAGCCCGTAGGTTCGAATAGGGTTATGTTGTATAAGTGCACCGTACAGAAATACTTTAATATATATAAACAACCCCCGCAAAGCCTCTCTTTACCTTCACGTGAAGTGATGGCCGAAATAAGTAATGCAATGCATGGATAATGCATGACTCTTTTAATTTAAGTTAAGTCAAATTATGAGGTGACCAATCAATATCAGCAAACTATCCAAATCATATAACAATCAACCATACAATCAAATCCTCAATTATTATATTAAACAATATTTTTTACAGTAAGCAATTAATATCAAGCACGTGCATGTCCTAAATCCCTACACATTAAGTTATTACTATTTAATTTAAGTACACTAACTACAAATACAAAACAAGTATAGAGTCATCAGGAGTACTCACTCAACTATGACGACTTACTCGACTATGACGACTCACTCTAGTCGTAATAATCGTTTGAAAGATCCTCGCCCTCATCGGGATCACCTGATCATTACAAGATAATAGAGATAATAAGTAATTGAATCAACTAGCGATTTTAGATATCTATCTATCTAATTCTACTTAGATTACTATCAGTTTTTTTTTATTCGATTAAACCTAATCGATAATTATATGTAACTTTTTTATTCTATTTCCGATATTTACAAACTTATAGTCGTTTTTTATCGTTTTTGGACGCACGTTCACATGGTGATGTCCATTTTGGACATTAAGACCCGTGTTTTATAATGTAGACTAAATTTGTTGAAATTCTAACTATTGAAGCTTAATTATTCCTATTAGCTAGTTTTATGTTCTATTTTAGTAATTAATAATTTCATTAGTCATTAATTCTTACACTTTAATGATCTTATGGTTTATTATTTTAGAGACTTATATCATCACTTATGACATGGCTTATGTCATCAATTGCTTATGACATGGCTTATGTCATCATTTAATTACATCATTATTCAATTATGTCATTGTTTACATCATCATCCATTATTATCCTTATGTATTCATACACTTTATACATATGTTATATATATACTTATACTTCTAACATATTAGTATGTATACTTATGTACTTATACATATACTAGTACATATATCCATATATACATATGGTGACATACGTATTTTTATATGTATTTTCGTATGCTTAAAGTACTCTTTTAAGAAAGCTTTACAAATTTCATATTTTTGCTCTTTAAGGGCTTATTTGGTAAGGTTTATGTATGTATAGTTAGTATACTCTTCCTTTTTGGTTATGTACATAAAGGATACTTAAGTATAAGAGTATCCATACTTTTATTCATCAATTGTATTCTTGTATACACATACTTATATATATGTATATGTGTTCCTCTTCCAATTATCTAAGGATTTCCTATACTTATATTAAATATTTCACGAAACCCTTATGCATACACTTCTTATGTATTCACTTCTTGTATGTACATATGTGTTTCTACATGTATTCCTAGGTATTTCTACACTTCTAAACATAAGCATAAGGATTCCCATCTTTAACAACACAAAAGTACATATTACATAAGGTTCCTACACTAATCTTAGATAAATAACTAACTCACTAATTAACATAAGAAATCATATAAAACATACCTTTTTCTCCTTTATAATTTGAAAAGGAAAGCAAGTAGCTATAATAGATTGGTGTGTAGTGGTATTCGAAAATGTAAAAGTGAAATTTTGGAAAAGTTGAAGACGACAAAGCAAAGGAAAGTTCACAGTTTGAAATGGAAGGGGAAAAGGAGTTGTTTTTATCTTAATTTATGTTTTATAATTGAGAAAAGTGAAGTCTATAAGAGGGAGAAGAATAGACTACAAAAAGGGGACAAGAAAGGGAAAAAAAATCAAAAGAAAAGAGAAGAAAACTCTAGATGATAATGACACATGTGTTGACTTTTCAACATGTTGACTTAGTCAACTCTTTGAAATTAAGTGAAATTTGTGTGTACATAATGGGGTAATTAAGGAAAATTGGGAAGAAAATTAAGGAAATGAAAGGACATATGGAGTTTATCGAAACGATTAGTAAGATTAGGTGATGGGATCTTTCTCTAGGTATTTATATCTTATATAAATCATTTTGTAAGCTACTTAATGTAATTATTATGAAAAATATCATTTAGGGTACTAATACTTACTATATGTAATATAAACATCAACTAAATACTTAACTCTATATAATACCAATCTAGTTATATAATTGGAAGATGGATGTAATTTATAATGTAATATCCTAGTTCCTAAAGGATTACTTTAGTATTATATGTATTTATGGATAATTGAAAGTTATCTTTAATCTTTTAATAATGATTTAGTATAAAACTAAGGTTATAATATCAATTACGGTTTTAGGGTAAATTATGGTAAATTAGTGTTTTTATATCCTTAAAGTTATAGTTTTAGGGTTTTATCACTTTTAGATGAAATCTTTAGTGTTTACATATATTTATGATAGAAAAATTTTATACGCGATTAATTAGTTATTTTAGGATTTTCTCTTTCACTAGCCTTATCAACTCCTAGAAATATCTAACACACTTAAGTCTATTTCAGATGTTAAGTCAAGAAATTTAGGGGTTTACAAGAATCATAGAAGGTATAGATTTATATCGTTTATACATTGATTATCCCCTATACTTACCTACATGAGGCACCTTGTCTTACCTAAATGAGGTTGCTTGTTGGTACCATCCCTCCAAACGATACTCAACTATTACCTTAGTAAAAAAAAAGAATAACATACTAGTCAAATCAAGTGGATCATAACTAAGGCCGTCCATTATCAACAATCAAATACAATGTCTTACGGTCTCATTATCAACAAATCAATACAATGCCCTAATGGGCTAAAACTACGTAAATCCTAACTTAAGCCACTTACTATCAATCAATTAGAGATAATCCATTAGTTTTGCCTCAATGATGAAAATATCATCGGCGGTCTCTATGAGTACATACCAGAGTTGAAATAAAATCTTTCCAAGCTAGGAAAAACATTTCCGAAATACTTTTCTCAATCCATTTCGAAAATTGACAAAGCTAATATTCTCTACAAGTATACTACTTGAGTCATAGACAAACATAACTAGTTACTTAAGTCAAATATTTAAATTTACCAATTCAATGAGGTAATCACACGAATGATAGCATAAAGAGCAAAGCAATCATTCATATAGAAAAATCAATAGCAACCGTTAAACAATAAGCAATTATTAAGCACAATTATATAGTTGATTATAAGCACTCCCTCACTTTAGCATAATCGCTCACTTGTCCTAATCTTTAAGGTCCTTAAATTAACAGTTGAGTTACCTAAAGAGATAATAAGATTAACATAAGTAGTTAGAAAGGGTTATATTCCCTTAATAAGCTAAAGGTTTATTTAGTTCTTAACAGATTCTTGGTTTTGACTAGTTTCATATTTTAGCCATAAATTTCTCATTTTAAGTCTAAATTTTACATTCTTATAGTTAATTTCACTCTTTTTCAAATGTTATTTCACTTGAAGAGATCCATTTGGTGATTTTGGACTTGTAACATAAGGTTAAGGTTTGATTCATTTTGTTGGTCAAGGGTTTAGTTTGACTTTTGTACATTTTAGGCCCTGTTTTTTTTCCTAGAGTTATAATTTGATTAAGGGGCCACTACTATTGTTATTGACCATTTATTTTAGTGTTTTAAAGTCACATTTATAGAGGCCTAAGTGAAAGTTTGGTCCAAGCCTTCTTTCTTTTATATCTATAGGTCAAAATGGGTTGTTGTGGCTAGTCTTGGGCTAAAGCTTGAAGTTAGGCATATGATAGGCTTTCTCAATCACTTATTAGGCTTTATGGGCTTCTCATTGAGTTTCTAAAGAATAGCTATAGCTACTGGCTAGTCTAACTTAATGGGCTTAAGCTTTACTTTTTGGGCTTATTTAAGTATTTTGGATTTATTTCACTATCTAGGGCTTTTAATTTAAGACTAACCTACTCCATTAAACTTAATTCTTTTATCGGCTTACTAAATATATATATTTTTAGTACACTTTCAAGTCTGGTCATATTCATTTATTAGGCTCCAAATTAAGTTCCTAAGGCCCAGAGTTGATTTTTGGCCTAATTAGGCCTCTATCACTATCATGCCTCTTAACCTTAATTATCAAGTCCTAAATTCTCATTAACTTTAGTTAATCAATTAATTAACTTAATAATGAAAATTTTCTAAGTTTATAACAAGTCTCATGTGGTGATATAAGTGGGGTTTATAGGTGATTTTGCCATATTTTCTAGTAAAGTACATCTTAGTGGGTTTTACCTAATCTAATTCACTTCCTAAGCCCAGTTTAACTAAAGACCAACATGAAAATTCAAAATATGATGGGCAATAAACTAAGCATGTTTTGACTAAGCTAGGTTCCTTAGGGTTACAAGGAGTTTTTTTTTTTGCTCCCTCACTATTTCATCAAGACATCTACATTTCCTTACTTCTAAACACCATTACATGTTGATGCTATGCACTTGAACTAAAGAACATAACAAAGTATACCTAACTGCTTACTTAACATGATGATGAAAGAGGTTGGACTTTGATGATTTCTATTCTCTAAAGTTAGAAAAGAATGACACCACTAGCTTATGCTACAATGGAGTTTTAAGTGTGGTATACTGACCTCAATGATGAAGCTATGTTTATATATGTGTAGGCTTCCTTTTTCCCTTGGAATGCGAGACTTAGGAGCTCAATAGGGTATAGTAGAGCTTGAGATGACATAACAAATTTGATGTATGGAGTAGTGGTGTTCGAGAAGCTGGTGAGGTAGTGATCTAACATGAAAGTGGTGGTGGCAAGTGGAGTTTATAAAGGTAAGGGTGGCGGTTTGGTGGAAGAGGAAATGAATGAAGGCTTGTGAGGAAAACAAGAAGAAATGAGGGGTGTTTTAGACATGGAAGTACAAGCCAAAAAGAGAGGTTAAAGGGAGAAGACACTGCCAAAATAAGTAATTTAATACTAAGTTAAAGTTGGGACCACATGTACTAGTAATCATTTACCAAAAGTGGAGTGATCTTGTCTCCCTTTGATACAATATTAGTATTAATGCCAAAAAAGAAAAAAAAAATCTAACTAATTATGTCTTCTTCTTTTTGCTGATTACTTTAGGCTTTATTAATTGAGATGTATAATTTAACTAGTGGATTAAGATATAATCAAGTTCCTAAACCTTAATTATTAATACATATGATTATATTTAGGTATAGTTTAGGGTTTGTCATGTTGAATTAAGTTAATTAAGCCTACTAGGTCATCTCATCTAATTTATTTAAGGTCCTTAGGTGTAGGGATCATTATTGCTAGTTGGTTATGATTTAGTAGGTAAATTAGGATTTTAGAGTAGCTAAGCAAATTGTTTGCAATTAGTGAATGTTTTAGCTATTTAATTAGGGTTTAATAGTTGAAATAGGATCTTTGGCACTAAATTAGGGTTTTATACATTTATTTAAGATCTTAGGATCAATTCTGGGTTCCTTACATATTAGGATTTCAATTAGTGCTTTTTACTCATTTAAAGTTTTTGAACTACATTTTGGGATTTTCGAGTCTAAGGAATGTCTATAAGTATTCGCTTCTGTCTTTGACTCTAGAATGCAAAAATTGCAAGGTTTATGGTTGCCACCAAACCCAAATACAAGGAGTTTAAACCGAGCTTAGGACAGAAGATGCAGGAGATTAAGGATTTTAAGTGCCTTAACTTTGACCATATAGTATTTCAACATCTAAATAAGAGGGCGATAGTAATGAGAGGAGATAAGTTGGAGAGTTCTAACAAGGAAGAGATAGAGGAGAAAGTTGAAGAAAGGTAAGGAGATTAAGTGGCTCCTGAAGGAATTTAATAAAGATGAAGAGGCTAAAGTATATATTGAAAGGGGGAAATTCATGAACATGGTGGTACACTAAGCATTTAGTCTAGTTCTAAATGAGGAAGAAGCGTAGAGAGATAACATATTTCATATTAGATGTCGAGTATAGGGAGAATTGTGAATTAAGGATAAATATTGGTATAATGGTGGGATTGAGGTTTGAATATTTAATTATTTTAATTGGTTTTATGTGTTGTTCATGATATATGAGTTGTACTGTTTAAGATTACTTATAATTATGTTTGGGTATATTTAGAAATCATTTAATAAAAAAATCCAAGTAACAAATCATTGTGGAAATGATTAATTGATTTTGTTGTATGAAAGAGGAGTTAAGGTGTTTATGTAAGGTAATTGTAGCCCTTCCTTTAAGGAAGGAACGCCTTGCACCAAAAGCCATGGTCAACCACCCCCTCCCTAAGATAGGTTTGCCTATCAACTATCCTAAAAGAGAGGTTCTTTATGTGATCTAAAGAGGTGGTGGCTAACCAACAATACTAAATTCTATCAATCAACCTTAAAAACTTAGGTCGAATGGGCTCCTTGCAAGGGTTTATCCTATATTTATCTTAATACTTTTAAACTAAGTAAAGTTTAAATATAACCTTAGAAATAGGAGTTTGATATCTAGAGTTTGACATTTCTTATATATGGTTGAAGTTTGGTGAGTGTGATTCAAGTACGTAGTTGCCATATATATTGAATGTTTGCATCAAGATTAGAAGAATTCAATGAATCTAATTATATTGGAGCTTTAAAAAATATGTTGGTTATGTTACACTAAGATCAAAAGATTCAAGGCTACCATTAATTGGTTAAGCTGAACTAATTAGTAAACTATGGTATCTTTTATGGAGTAGTTTTATAATGACTTGTTTAATGGTTTGTCGATTAGGATGATTATTGAGGTTATAGGCTAGTGTATTGGAAGGAAGTTGCAGTTATATTGTATTGATGCTATGTGATGCCAATACAAATAGCAGTATTGCACTTGTATTCTAACGGTCCATACAATAGTAATTCTATGTTGACATGACTATCTTATACTTAGGAGTGTTTAGGAAATACTTAACATTATACATATATATATATATATCTGTATGTATGTGTGAGATTTGGACTTACAAATTACTTCAAGTGTTGGAATTTTAAGATTGCGCTATGTTGAGCCTCTATAATAAAAGATAATAGCCTATTGTGCTTTGCATTAATATTAAGTTTTGTATGCGTATATATTTTGCATGACATTCGCGTATGAGTGCAATAATTATGTATTGGACATTGGCTCATCTTTGTGGTATTCTTTGTTTTACAAAAGCAGGTGTTATTGATGAGGTTAATTACTATGATGACCATGGTTATGAATCTTGGATGTGTAGAGAATGTTAGGAGGACTAGATGACTATGGAATACGATGTACGTGTTTGTTAGACTTGTGGACTTTTATGACTTAGTTGTGGTTGTTAAGTTACTTTGTAAGACTTGTAGGTAGATTTGGTTTTTCCTTTCAATTTAGTATGTGATCTGGATTGTACTTTTTGGAAGAGGGTTGGACTCTTTTGTGCCGGTTGGTTATACAAAAATTTCAAATGTGACTTTTATGTGACATTGGTAGTATTATTTGTAAATTGTGGTATACAGCAGGAACTTATGCCGAGATATAAATATGTAGTAGAGTTGTCTCATCTATAGTATGGAATTGTATTTACGGATTTCTTCCTCTCATTTTCCGAATTTACATTTCTATTTGGGTAATTCAATCACGGTATCAGTAGTGGCATCGCAAGCAAATTAGGATTCCTCCCAAATAAATTGTGAAAAGTAGAAAAGTAAGTTCCTCTGGTGTCCTTAAGGTAACTGACATGGAATTCTGAAAATGAAGATACCCTTCGTCTATGCTGATGGGGTTAAAAGCAATGACTAGTTGACATTGCTCGAGCATAAAAGATTCCGATAAGAAAGACTTGCTTTATGGAATAAAAAGCAAAGGAGAGATACCCTTCCAGTTTTTCCACTCAACGAGCTTTCATGAATCGCTAACTATCAAGTCGACATCGGTAGAATAATAGGATTCTCGATTACGTTAAGATCCAAATAGCTCATGTTAAAATCTAATATATATTACAAAGTTTTAATAAAAATGCGGACCAAAGCACTCGTTAAAAGTCAAATAATGTTGACTACGCATTCTATAGTTATCCTATTTGGCCTTTCCACGAGTGCACCAAATACATCAGCAAACACTTTCTAGATTCCTACAGAGCACATGGGCTCCTAAGGACAAGAAAAGAGAAGGGAGAAAGTAAAATAAAAAGAAAAAGAAAAACGATGGAAGATCAGGTTGCATATATAGATCACGAGTCCCTCACACCATGTTGGTGACGAGGTAGCGATGACTACCAGGATCTGATGAGGATGATCTTGTGATTGATCTAGGAGTAACGCAATATTTGGTGTGAGTAATAATTTGCGAGAATCAATAAAAATATGACGCGTGGGGAGAAACAGCATACACGAGTCATATTTTCATTGATTCATGTTATTTTAAATGGTACATCACAGCCAATGAATCTTTTTTCCCGATCTCGGGAGATACATAATGGATTCCGACACACCAATAGCACTACTTCCCTTGCAAGAGATATTACCACCAATGTTCCTCGTTACCTTTGCGGCAGCCCAGAATTTACCTCTAGTGTCTTGATCAGCATCCTTGGAGCACTGAACTAAAGCAGCAATAAAAGGATCTTCCTTATATTTCGGTACGTTAAGGAGCTTACCGTTGGATGTACTGGTCTTCTTCCTAGGCTTAATCGATGAAGATGGTGTGGAAGCAGCAGGAGGTAAAGGAAGGAGATGATTCAGTTGTAGTTTGGAGGAGACATTGGTGAGGTTGGGACTAGGTTTCTTGGGGATTCCTGGTAGATGTTCCCAGGAAAAAGGGATTCTGGAGAAGGGAGATGGATGTTTGTCTGGAGGAAACAATGTGGTGGCATCTTCTTCTCTGGGGACAATTTGGGAGCGGTGTTTCGGAATCACCATTACTGAAGATTCCATCGCAGTACAGACTGTTTCTGGGTGTGGATGAGAGAGAGGGAGGGTGAGGCAGGCTGTTGTATTAGTTGTCTTTAGATTTATATAGTGTCGGGATACATTTTCTAATCTTAATTTAATTTAGAATAGATTTTAATTCAGGAAGTCATAGACTTTAAATGATTTCTAAGTGGAATGGCCAGAAAAAATCAAGTTATAGTTAAAGCTTTCATAATCTAGTGATTTAAACACTAATATCTTATTAAAATAGATCATTTGTTTTCATTCAATAGAAAAAAAAAAAGATTTATACAGTATTTAAACCAGTTGGGCAATTATGAGAAAACTATCCACCTATAGAAGTTTATGTAAAATAGTTGCTTGCTTCTCTCTCCTATTTCGGTTCAGTGCCGCTATTTGTGAGAATATAAAACGAAGAGGGAGAAAAAGGGTATAAAAAAACACCTTTTCTCTACCTAACAAAAACGAATTCATGGCGATGACGGGCACTGTTGGAATTTCATTTTAGTGGAGGTGATAAAGTAACTTTCTTGAAGACACGTTACAAATTTCCATATGAGTGCGTAGACGGTGCATTTTGTGGCATAATGTAAACTAAGTTGTTTCATTTCTTTCTCACTACTTCAATGTTATGTTCTAGATAAGCACAGCAACATAGTTCGAAAGCAAAGCATTGCATAATCTATTGAATGTAAAATAACTCCAGATCTTACTTCTTGGGCTAAATGGGTAGAGAAAAAAGAAGCCTTAAATCATTGAATCATAAACTCCTTAGTACCAAATACCTCAGAAGTATCTTAAATTCAAAAAAAAAAAAAAAAATTCAATACTACTAATATATTACTTATTTAAATGAACATATACCAATAATAGTATCTAGTATTTAAAAAACTATCATTTACATATTGAAATCCTATAAATACTCGTATACTTCTCATTTATCCTTATAGCAAGTTAGTTCTATAAACCCAATTTATCCTAAACAGCAAACCAAGCACGTAAAAGCTCCAATCTAAAAAGATAATATATAACATTAAGACAATATGCAAATTAATTAGTGGTATAGAAATATTAATGTAGTTTTATAAAATAGAAATGGCAGTTCTTAAATATTATGTAATTTTATATTTTACATCATAAAATTTTATTAATATTCTTCTAGCGTTGATATATATACGCCATGTATAATTAACAGTGGATTAATCTTGGCCACAACCACAAGGGGCACGGGATTTCTGTACGAGGCGGTCGATTCATCATGTCATTGACCTTGGAGTGGTGACGTGGACAACCTCTCACGTCCTCGTGATTTAGAATTTGTTTGCACTTTGCTGCTTGCTGCATGTGATATTAGGCCCCAAACGACTAACGACAACTTTTTATCTCTAATTAGTTTATTTGGTCTTGTAATCTTACATAAATTTGTATTACTAGGCGGTCCAAGAGGACCCATTTGGACGTAACGAAGAAAATCGTGGACGGATGCTTTTCTATGAGCATACAGTTTTGTTGTTTTTCAATTTTTTTTTATATAATTATTGTCTTTCATTTTATTGTAGTATAAGTCTTTTGCAAGCAAATGCCGTGCTTGATAATTAGGTAATTCCGATCAAATTATATATTCACATCAAAATTAGGTATTTTTATTTTTAATTTTTCGGTAACCAAGGGAATTCATTCACTGAAAATAGCAAACATATATATAAACTGTAGCACATAAGCTACTCTTGCCCTAATCCAAAAGATCATAACTAACAAAATTCTTTTGAACATGCTTTACATTTGGGCTCAGAGCACAGCAAAGCAAATCATTCTTCATTAGCTCAAAAATCTCCTGAGGATCAAAAATAGGTCTTTGTGTTTTCTTCTTGCACCCTTTCCATCATTCAATTTGCAACTTCGTTAGTCTCTCTGAGAACTGCATTAACCTTTCAATTGCATAACTTCCAAATCTTTGCCCTGCAATCAATAACAACATTTGCATATTTCGATCTAAAATCAATATCAAATGTAAGCATGATTGCTTTTGTGAATTAGCTAATATTTCAACACTTCTATAATCTTTTCTTATACAAAGATCTATTGCCCAATATATTGATAATAACTCTATTGCTACTATGTCCATTTTCTCAATATGCTTTGCAAAGTTGAAGACCATTCCCCATTTGAATTCCTGACCATATCTCCAATAGATGCTTGCCCTATTATTTGATCAATAGAACCATCTCTATTCAGTTTTATCTATCTTTCTCTTGGACATCTCCAACTCAACATACATATCTCCATTCATATATAGATCTTTCTCTTCTCTACATAGCCTAATATTAATGTGCTAATCTTCTTATCTCTTTCATGTCATTGATATTTCTAACTTCTTGTTGGAACATAACCTTTCTCCTTGTCATCCAAATATACCACAACATAGATCCAAATGCAAATTGCTTTAAGGATCTAACTTTATTACTTCCTCTTCTACTAGATCCTAGCCATATAGTTCTTTTTTTTTTTGGTCAGGACCATATAGTTCATTTTTATCCATTTAAAAATATTTCCTTCAAATATGTCTAGTTTGCCAATATTGATGCAACTGTTGAATTTTCCTATACATAATAAAACAGTGCTGTAAATCTTCATTTGTTTCACCACGTCACAGACAACATCCATATTCCTTTATTCCTCTTCTCCTCAAATTTTCAATTACAAGGAGACTATTATATTGAAACCTCCATAAAAACATTTTTAGTCTTGGAGGGAAGTTCAATGTCCATATCCATTTCCAATGCATACTATTCATAAGCTCTCCTTGTCTCATTTGCTTATAAATATTTGCTAATGAAGGACTAGTCCTAACTTGAGAAGAAATCATTTATTTATCTTTGTCATCTAGTAACACAATTGGGGCTATCTATTCTCTTAGTATTTCAAATATTTGAAAACCAAACTTTTCATTAATCCATTGATGTTTAGCAAGCCAACAATCATGAACACTTAAGTTCAAGGCTTCGTTAGAACGGGTCCTTAAACCAATTATCTCATTGTGCAATTTTTCCCCCCATTTATCCTACCAACACTTCATATCCTTTCCGTTTCCTAACATTTTAGTTTCACATTCTTGGGCCTACCTTTCATTGTCTGCTAACTCCTTCACTTAATGAGATCCTCAAGCGATTTTCTCTACTTTCCTTCCATTATGAGTTTTTTTTATGTCTTACCTCAAGCATTCTACTCATAAAACCCTCTTATTCTTAAAATTCCCTAATCTTTTAAATGCACAAGCTTTATTCCTTGTTGATGGAGTACCAACCTCCCTACCTTGACCACTAACCTCTGGCCTAATCACTCGAGCTAAGCTCCATGCCTACAAGGGCTAAATAAGTGAATCTTAAGTTTGTAGCCAACTAAGGATGAACTCCAATACTAGATCGACCCCTAGCTAAACTCCTTCCCTATAAAGTCTACCTACATGCCAGTCTAAGTTGTTGAAGCCCCTATTATTGACCTTTGAGCTATTTACTTACCAACTACCAACCGGACTATCAAGGTCTGTCCTATCCATCCACACCCCTAGAAGTTGAGTCTCGACCTACCAACATCTAAGCTTAGTCTTCAACTCTCTCCATCCTAATTCTATACTAGAGTATGGCATGAACAATTGCCAACCATGTATTATACCTCACTAACAAATTGTATTGTTATTGCATAATTGTCTTTTACACTCTTTTAGATATATATTAGGTAGTATTTATAATTACCCTTTGTAGTCTTTTCCCTTTCTCCTTGTTGCCTTTGGAGGCTTACTATGAAAGCCTCTTATTTTGTATAGCCAAAGAAGACAGCATTTCTCTAAGTTTTCTACATACTCTTATCTAGCTACAATTAGTGGCAAGCAGACCCCCTTCTTCATTTGTAAGTTATGTCCAGTGAGGATTGAGTTGTGTTAGATCCTTCAATGAGTCATATCCATGGATTGCTTTGCATTTACTATTGTTTCTTACATAATTTCCTCTACACTTTCTTCATTAACTTGGAGGACCCACCTTACCAAAGTAAACCTTAAGTGATAACTTAACTCCTTAGGCATACCACTAGTTTAGTACAAAGACCAGTTAATCCCAATCCACCAATCTCTTTTCTTTGTGTAATTTTTTCCCAACTAACCTAATGCACCTTTTGTGATTCCTCAAAGCCATTCCATGAAAAAAAAAAAAAAACTAATAAGCTAGGTTAGTTTTTGCATGATTTGACTAAGAATCTAATTAACTTGCATATAATAAGTTAGAAGAGATTCAGGCAGATTCAATAAAAATTACTCTACTAACTATACTTATATGCGTTGCCCTCCAATAGCTAACTTTCCTTTGGGCTTTTTCCAAGATGAAATTCAATGACAAGTTAGCTTTGTTTCGTCTTTAAGAAGAAAGGCTAAATACTTACTAAAAGAATTTGCCTCCCTTATTTGCAAGATTAATTTCAATATTTTGACAATGATACTTATTGTGATTTTGGAAAACATAACAATGGATTTTTTCTTATTTATCTTCAATCCATAAACAACTGAAAAGTAATCCATAACCTGTTTAACATTATGCACATTATCTTTATTTGCCCTTACTTGTAGAATAATGTCATCCACAAACATTACATAAGAAATACATATTGTGCTTCCTTTTAGTTTAAAGTTAATCCATTTTCCTCTTTCTACCTCTCTCTCAATTAATCCACCTAAAAACTCTAATGCTAGAATGATGCATCTCTAGGGTCAGACATATGAAGGAGAGCCACAACGAAATGAACCAAAAGAAAATAAAAAAGATTTAGCAAAATCCAAGTAGTTATCAACTTAATATGACATACAATCAATCTTACTCAGCTTACAATTTGTTGAATATGACTCACCGGTCTAAATTGTAGGCTCATTCACCACTAATCCTTACTAAAGAGAATAAATAAGAGTTAAGGATAAATGATAACACTAGAGTTTTTCACAAAAGAAACTTGTATTAATTCTAATAATGCGTTTGGTGATGTCTACGTATAGTAAATGGGCGTTTTTATACTAGCCCCACTAGGGTTACAACACATAGGGAAAAAACAAAAAGGGTAATTTATAAATAGAGTACATGAAATTTACTAAAAAAGGTAAAAGAGACAAAGACTATTTTGTATGGAAAAATAAATAATCATTCTATAATTTTGTGCTAAAAGACACATATTGTATAGTGGATGGCGACTTAGAATATAATACAATTCAGACAAAGTGAAGGAAAAGAAATTGCAATTAGGGCTAACTTAATCTAGTTTAAGTCAAGACTCAGTCAATCAAGGATATACAGATCCCCTTCAAGTCAAGTATCTCATAGTTCTACTTGGACTAGGATTGTACGCTAGTCAACTCAAGATATCGGTTCGGTTAGATGTTTGAGGTTGGTTTGTTAGGATGTTGTCTAAATTATGGTATGGATGCTTTGCAGGTTCACTTGCAAGCTCAGTAAGTTGGAATGTCTGCTCGACAGTTATCATACCCTGAAACAGCATAGTCATAATAGTCTTGCTGTAAAAACCATTCTAAGATAAAAGCTGACCATACAGCCACCATTTTAGACCTAATTTACATAAGGCGTCTACGATTAACCTACTTTGGAGTAAACAATTTATAAATTAAATAAGTTATTTACCTAAGAAAGTATGGAAACACATATATACACTAAGATTCGAGTATTACAAATAATGTTTATAGTGTTTTATTGTCCTATACTTCTTAAATAATACATTATTTGAAAATGAAAGATTTTAAATAAAAGCTAAGACCTTAAAGATATATCTATGTTTCAAATGTATTTCCTTACTCTCTAGGGTCCAGTAGTTGTTAGTTTTAAGGTAATTGTAAACCGCTTCCTAGCTAACACCTACAACAAAGTCTATAGGGATGTGAGCAACCACAGCTCAGTAAGTTGGGGTGAAGACTTAAATCATACAATAACCACAAACAGGGTTATCAATCAAGTCATTAGGTGCAATGCATGTTCAAACAAATACCATCGCACGACGTTGTCTGACCCATCATAAGATTAGAGAAATTATACCCGCTCTAATTCGGGTTAAGGAGTTTCCATTAATACAACAGCTCATAACTAAACCTAGGCTTATGCAATGGAGACACCACTCCTCTTGCAACTACCTCCAAACCATTGACTTCACTCTCGTCACGACCTCCTCTCCTGTTACTTAGTTCAACTAAAGATGAAGAAGGGACCAATTATGCTATCCAACGCTATCCCTTTCAAAAGGGTTGGTATTTGGCCGGAAAATCCTAATGTTTCCCTAATGGGTTACTATGTATGTCCAATTTGTGATTACAAGTCATGTATTTGATTAGATCCAGTTTAGGGTGATCAATTGTAGACTCCACAAATTCAACCTTCTAGACATAGTGTTGGACTCAAGTATCGTAGATATTTCCTTAAATCGATAAAACTATATAAAATGAAAACTGATTAAAGTTTTAAACTCGAAACTTCAAATGAACATGAAAGACCCTATTATACAATTTGAAAACCCTAATCATGCAAGAAAACCCCAATCCCTACATACGTGTACCTTTAAAAATATAAATCTAAACTTAATAGAAACCATAAATATGAAATCATAATAATTTTAAAACTCTATAAAATTATCTTCTTGAAAAGCTATAAATCAATAAAATTATCATTAATTTTTGCAGAATCATATGAAACTGATAATGGATGAATCAAGGATGATTTCAAGTAATAATAAACAGCAAAACTAAGCTAATTAAAGAAATAAATTAATAAGTTTACAAAATTAATTTTACTTATGTACATAAGTAGCCCTACAATATGTATATATATATATATATATATTACTAAGCAATTTCCTTCTCTTTTCTTAATCTATCACATTATATAATATATATATATGTTGTGTAATAAAGCGATAATCCTAAATGATTAAGCCAATTGAATCTTAAGCTCATAAGTATAAGTCAATTACTCTCAAATTAGTGAAAAACCCTAAAGTATACTTAAACTCACTTGAACCCTAAAATTTAGGATAATCAAGGACTTATGATCCTAAATAAATAATTAAAAATATAATTTGAACAAATTTTATTCAACCCTAGAAAATTCTAAAATTTCTTAAGAAGCAAATGACAACCTATAAATTAATTTGATAACCAAACCCTAAAAGAATTACACATAAGACAATTCCCTTATCTTCACTTATAAGCTATATTTGTAAACTCTACCTTTTAATAAGCTTGTGAATCAACCAAGAGTACTTTTCGAACGTTTTCAAGGATAAACTAAACTAAGAATTTAAGTTTCATTTAAAAATGAAGTTAATTTTCCAATTCGAAACCCTATTATCGATAAAACTGGAATATGAGAACTACGGATTCTAAAGTCACTCAAAACCCAAAACCCAAAACCCTAAAACAATTAAGGACTTGTAACCCTAAGTAGCTAATTAAGAATTTAATTTGAATAATTTTATTCAACTCTAGAAATTTTTATAATTTTATAAGAATTAAATCATAACTTACAAATCAATTTAAAAAACAAACTCTAAAAGAATTTCATATAAAACAGTCTCCTTATCTTCATGCATAAGATTTGTGCACATGAATAAGTAAACCAACCAATCATCCTAAATAACTTATCAATTGAGAGTTGGAATCATTTATCAATTGATAACTTATCAAAAACTAATGATAAAACATTTCCCTTATCATACCAAACTTATACTACATATGGATAAGTTATCACATTATTTTATGTGTTCAATTTTTAATTAAGTGACAAGACAACACCTTACCCTATTTGCTCCCTACTTGGCTGGTTGGAAAAGAAGGAAAAAAGAGGTCACGTCTTGTCATTTGTCCATCACTCATATGTCTTACACATCTACTATTCACCCCTTAATGCTTATATCATTTAGTTTTGTCAAAAAGTTAACATTTGTGCATACTAAAAGACAACCAATTAAAGCTTCTTAAACACACTTCTCCTCCCATTCAAAAATTTGCCACCCTCTCTCTCTTTCATTCTCATTTTCACTTCCTTTTCTCTCACTTTAAACACAAACCAAAAGAAGAAATCCAACTCCACAAAATCCTAACATTGCTGCTGCTATTTTTGCTTCCATACTCATAGCACCAAGCTTTATTTTATGCCCTCTATTTGTCAACTTCAAAAACCACTTTTAAGAACTTTAAAATATCCTTAAAGCCCTACTTCAAAGATCAAGACTCTAGTTTCCAAAGGAGCTTGCAAGAAGAAGGAGGAAAAACAAGAAACATAAGAGGATACTTAGTTGCACAACCACCATTTCTATGCTTTTAAGACGGGTAAGTTGTTTTCTTCTTAAAGTGACCTAATATGACATGTTAGGAGACCATGATTTCTTGAGGATATGAGCATGATCATAAGATGATAAAATAGCTAGACCACTTTAAAAAGTAAGCTTGTGAACCCCTTTACATGAAAGTTGAAATATGAGCATGCTAAGTTGGTGTTATGTAAAGATATATGTTTAACACTTAGAATGGAAGATTTTAAGTTGAGAAGATCATGAAATATGTACATGAATGAGGAGATATCATGTTGGACGTGGAGTGCATGTGAGTCATTTAGATGTTATTTCCACTTTTATTAAGTTAAAGATACTCAAACCTAGTCTTAGGTAAAGGAAAATCCATTACATGAAGCTTTTATGAAGAAACCAACTTTGTAAAATATGAACAATGATATGGAAGTCGTGATAAGTATGAGATCTATTATTTTCATGTAAAGTATAAGCTAAGTAATCATCTCATGGAAGAGAGGTTAAGTCAAGATTTGAATATAAGTAACCTAGGTTTGTTGTTCGGAAAGAAAGTATATTATATATAATCGACGCACATATATATATATGGTTTTGTTTTGACTTAAGCACAATAGTACAAATGAATTAAAACCTAAGGTCTAGAACCTAGATTTTGTTTTAGGTCGGTTAATTATCTTCAAACCCCAACTACAGGAGGCATAATTCTGAGTTACATGCAGTTCTTAAGCTACTGCATGTATTGTTTGGCATACTGATTGATCATGCATTCATATGTTTGTACATTAAATAAACTTTTGTTATGCGATATTGATGAGGGGATTTATCTCACTAAGCATAAGCTTACACTCTAACAGTTTTTTTCCTTGCAGGTTGATCGATAGTTGAGATAGGGATATGAATCGAGTGCAAAGTGCTATCATTGAATAAATATGATGAAAAGCTCATGTAGTTTATTCGAAATTCTTCAAAAAATGACTAATATCTCAATTAAATTTAGTATCTTTAATAAATTTAGAATTTTCTTGAATTGTCTATCTTATTTCACTATTTTGGTAGAGGATACTAATTCTCTACGGTTCTAAGGAACTGTGGAAAAATGGATATCCATAATTATTTATATTATATAATGAGTTAATGAACTAAAATTGAAGACCCTAGCGAATAACTATTTAGAGTCTTGCAATCTCTGACTTACAAGGCGATTTTCTTATCATGAGTATACACGTGATATGAATATTCTAGGCAATACTACTAAGCCCTCCTTAAGGTCTTTATATCAATCGTTCCATACAAATCATATAAATACAAGTTAAACAGTAATTAGCATCATAATCAACAGCTTAGAACAAGCACATACATATAACCAACTATCTAACAAACACAATCAAGTACAATTCAAGCCTTTGAGTACTATAGATTAGTACTCCGAAATATAGCAACGTATTAATCCTAACTTACTTAAAATCCTTAGTTGTGTAATCACTTAGTTGGTTACAGGTTAACTCGTCTTCGTGTATCCTATAATATAAATAGGCTTTTTAGTACTTATATTTAGATGATATATATTCTAGGTTATGATTTAACTCGATTCTCCTTATATACCTATTATTTACTGACGATTCATCTTACATTAGTTTGAGGTTCGATTTCCAAATTCAATTCCAATTCAAGTTCTAAATCGGTTTCAATTACGAGTAACTCCTAAAATATGTTTTGAACCCTAATGTGAAATTAATTACATTAAGCTTAAGTATTTTAATATCACGCTAGGTCTTAATTAATTGTTTTAACCTACTTGATACACTCTAATCCTAATTAATATACCGGGTTTACTCCCGATGTAAAAAATTTTTACATTTTTGGTATAATTATCTAAAATTAATTTTTGCACCAAATTTAATATGTACTAATATTATTATTATATTATCCAATTTAACTTATTATTTTATATTTATTAAAATTCCAACTTCACATATTACTAAATTACTCACATTTACTACATAATTCCCATATTAATTGTAATTAATACTCCAAATGCTAGGATTATATTACTACATCAGAGATTAACATCCTCAAATATTTAATTACTTTCTAAATCAGTGATTAGTCATTTAATTACTTAATTACTCCCAAATTACTTAATTTTCTCATCATTTTAGGGCTAAAAAAATTACTTAAAAATTTTGAAAATTAATTTTTGAAAATTAATTTTTGAAAAATGGCTCTATGGCACTGTTCAATATTACTTAAGTAGTCTACAGAAAAAATCAAGCTCAAAACTACACTCTTAAGCTTATTTATTTCTAATCCTAAACATATTCAGTTTTGCTTAATTTCTTAAGCACCCTATATTTACAAACATAATTAAACTTAATGACTATTTTTCCCTAAATCTAAATACAATAAAACATTAGAATAACAAAATTCATTCATAATTTTTTGGGCAAAATTAATAATTTTAATAAATTTTACAAAATCCGGCTAGAAACGAACTCACCTGGCCGTTGGAATTTCGGCCACCAGCGGCGACTGTAGGTGTATCGACCAAGTTGGGTGGTGGTGTTGGAGTGGTGTGGTGGTGGTTGTTTGTTTCCAGGTGGCCGTCGAGTGGGATTTTCCTTCTAAAGTTCTAATTAAACAGATTTTTTGTAAATAACCCTAGCCCTAAATATTTTTGTTCTCTCTAATTTTTCTATTCTCCCAACTGACCAAATAAGCTTCTAAAAAATTTTGGGGTATTTGTAGGGCTGATTTGATTTTTTTTCTCCCAATTTCTAGTAGCCAAATGTCCTTATCCTCTTCTAAATGTACTTTTTGTTTGGCTAATTACTATTAGTTGCTTTCATTTATTCACTCCTAAGTTGCCACCCTTCAATTCTTAAGATTTCTTCCTTTTTCCTAATTTTTCTTGATTTTTCTTAATTAATTATGAATTTTAGCTTATTTCTCATATTTTAAGTAATTACGCAGATTTCTATCTACAAGTAAATATATATTTGCTATCAATAAATATTCCTAAATATTAAGTTATTTTATTTTTTATAGTGTACATATAATTTTATCTCTAGTAATTCGTTAGTTATCAGAATGTATTTTACGCATTCTTGATAAATAACGAGTAATATACTTAAAATTTAGAAATTTTATATTCTCTTATTTTATTACCCATTTTCTTAAATTCAAATTTATGGAATGGCTTTTACTAATATTCCTAACTTCGTCATAGAATTTGGGCTGAATCAAACAGTTAATACGATCACCCTAAATTCTATGAATTGAACTCCAAGTCGCTTATTGTAGGGCTTACAACAGCGTTAAAAGCTATGTTGGCACATGTGTGAGCTCGGTACTCAAGTCGGTAGTAGAGTGAAACATGGAGGTCAAAGTAGGAATCCTTGTCATGGATGAGGCTTCGAGTTAATATTCTCCTCTTAAGTTCTTAGAGTCTTTTAGCTCGGCTGCACATGATCGATCTAGGGAGTTAATTCCTACATCTTCTTGAAGGTTATAAAGATTTGTCCTCGAATCTGAAGTGCTTTTAGGCTTTTATTCTTCCTAGGCATCTATAGGGTCTTCTTCTAGTTAGAGGTGTAAGAAACACCATAGTTCTTGGGTAGTTTAATTTAGTAGGTGTTGTGGTTGATTTTCTTTAGAACCTTAAATGAACCATTTGCTCGTAGAGATAGCTTGCTTTACCTTAGGTGTAGAAATCGCTCTTAACTATGGTAAATCCATACTAAGTCTCCTGGTTTGAAAGAAATAGCTCGACGACCTCGGTTACCAATCTCTTGTTGCCTTTAGTTGAACTTAGCGATTTTCCTTACCATAGATTGATGTAACTCTTGCAATTCTTGAGTTCAGTCGACTCTAGATTAACTCTCTTCAATAGTTGTAGTGGTACTGATCAGATCTAAGGGAATTGTAGGACTGAAGCCACATACGACCTTAAAAGGAGTCTTCCTAATAATGCTATGGAAAGTTTAGTTATATACAAACTCCACAACCAGTAGACACAAATCCTAGTCTATTAAGTTCTTTCCCATGACAGCTCTAAGTAAATTGCTCAACATCCTATTCACCATTTCCATCTAACCATCAATTTAGGGGTAACTACTAAAGTTGAACATAAGTCTAGTCCTAAGTCTTCTCTAATGAGCTTTCCAAAAATAACTCAAGAATTTGGTATCACGATCTGAAACAATGGTTTTTGACACTTTATGCAGTCGGATAACTTCTTGCAAAAAAAAAAAAATCAGCAATATATAAAGCATCATTAGTTCAAAGATATAGGATGAAGTGTGCCATTTTGCTAAAGTGGTCCACTACAACAAAAATTAAATCTTTTCCCTTAATCTTTTCCTTAGATGACTAGGGTAACCCTAGGACAAAGTCTATGTTGAGGTTAGCCTAAGGTAAGGTTAGTGTTGGTAAGGGCATATATTCTCCATAGGACTCTCTCTTTCCCTTAGTCCTTTTACAAACTTCACAATTACCAACTACCTTATGGACATTCTTAGCCAAACCAGGCTAGTAAAAGTTCTCCTTTAATAAATGATTATTTTGGTCTCTCTAAAATGACCAAAAAATCCACTACTATGAACTTCCTTGACCAACAGTTTATGTGTAAAACAACTTGGTATACAAAGCCCTCAATCACTAAGTAAATAGCTATCTCAGGCATAATAGCCCCAAACAACAACTCCATCTCTACACTGCTCTACAATAGAACCAAAATGAGGGTCATGAGTATATTGCTTAGTAATAAGTAAAAGTCTTAGTAATTTCGTCTATAAGGTGGTCAATAAGGTTTACCGACTATAAACACCTCATTTTTGCCCCCTCTTTTTGTTTTTCAAAATTTTTTAGAATAGATTAAAGGATCTTAAATTAGGAAAAATTCAAAAAATAGAAAATTAAAGAAAATCCAAAAAATAAGAAAAGAAAATAAAAAAAAATAAGAAATTTAGAAAATAAAAAAATGGAAAAATTTAGAAAAATTAGAAAACACACAAAAATAAAAGATCAAGAAAATAATAATTTGGAGTCTTTAATTTAGAAAAGAATCTAGCTTAAGCTGACCTAATCTATATGTACAATTTAATTACACATATAGACAAATCACTGGTCAATGGCTTGATGGTAATACACATACATAAATAACCAGGAGACTCAAGTTCAAATCTCACTAGATACAAAAGAGCCTTTTCCTTTTTGAAAGAAAAAAATAGTTGCATTTAAGATAGAGTTTCTTTCAAGTATTTAATTGTAAGTATTTATTTATTATATTAAAAAAAGGGGAATATCCAATGCAAACCAGAAACTAGGCCGCAACTTAAAGTAAACAAGGTAAAGCCCTGATTAGGAAATAAGGGCATGTCCAGCGTACCCCTTTTATTTTTAGGTCACATGCGTGCATACATGTACGCATGCATGGGGGCACGTTACATGTGCCCTGCACGTAGCCTATGCCCCCTCCTTATCTTTCACAGCTTCATTACTAGTTTTCCAGTTTGTTTCTATTCTCGTGTGCTTCATTTGGGGTCATTTTTTTACCCCATTTACTATACGATTTCACCAAATTAATGGTAAAATCGCGTAGTCCACTTAGCATACTTTGAATTAAGACCCATTTTTCATCCAAATTGAGTCAAAATTTGGTATTAAATTGGCTCTAAAAATAAGAAAAAAACCAAAAATCCGACATCTCCATTCATGACCGATATCTCCATTAATGGCCTTGCTAAGCTCATTCAAACTTTGTTTAGTATAAATAAGGGTCGAGAAACACACAAGAACACACAACACAAGTTTAAAAACACTTTAAGTAAGCAAATCAAAGCTTTATCTCTCTAGCCCAATCCCTTTCTCTCTTTGGGATAACCACCTCTATGGCAATTTTTGGCGAAAACCACCACCACCACCATCGAAATTCTCATACAAAAAAACCTTAGGTAAGACACTTCGATTTGACTTTTGAAGACAATCTAAACCATACGAGCCAACTGAGCTTGACTCGATCTGCAAATATTTTTTTTCATTTATTTTTATTTATTTTTTTTATTTGTCATTTTTTTATTATTTATCTTTTTATTCATGTACTTGTAAAAAAAGAAAAAAGGAAGGAAGAAGAAGAAAGAAAAGAAAAACAAGAAAAAGAAAAAAGAAAAGAAAAGAGAGAGTCTTTTATTTACTTATTTAGTTAAACAAAAATAAATAAATAAAAATAAAATAATAATAATAAATAGGTTAGTAAATAAACAATCGTCTTATCATTTACAAAAAGATTTTCCAAAAAATAAAACAACAATAAATGAACCATTTCCAAATTATGGCACTTTAGAATTTTTCAAAAATAAAATAAAATATCTAATTTAGGACCATTAGGAAATTTTCTTAAATAAGCCAAATTAGATTAAAAATGTAAATCCAACATATTTTTGAATTAAAACAAACCCATCCCACTAAAGTTTTACAAAAAGAATTACATACATCTAATCCCGAATAGTGGGTACGTAGGTACCTATGGGGTATTTTTTTTTTTTTTTTTAGATTGTTCAAATTATCCCATTTTTGTCAAATAATTGAGTTCTATCAAAAGGTGATTTTTAAGGTTAAAGTTAAATGTAGAAAATGAATGGTACCCGTAAAGATTTAAAAATCATAACCTCCAGATCTAGACCTTTATTTTAAAACAATTTTTCAAAATCAGTTTTTATCGAAAGACCAGTGACTAAGTTATCACCAATCTACCCAATTGATTATAACTTGATTCTTTTTCTCAACTTTGGTTAAGTGGCAACTCCAAAACATTTTCAAAATATAAAAGAAGTAGTTTTCTTTAAACTTTAGTCAAGAGTCAGTATTAAAATGGGTAAGGGTTCAATATTGATTGATTTAAAGAAACCTAATTTATAAAAGAACTAGGAGGAAAAAAAACCAAGCTCAACAACTTAGCAACTTCACTGGGGAGCATCAAGAGGGTTAGCCATTCAACTTTCCAAAATTAAAACTAACCTCTAAAAATCACCTTAAATGCAATTTATTTACTTATTCGTTCTTTGTTATTTAATTGTATTAACATTTTTGTAGGTTTACTTTTATTTATTTAAACCATTTAGGGGGAGGGATTTAATTTTCCATAAATGTATGATAAAAATAGTCAAACCCGAATCGTATTAGGACCTTAGGATAGGGGGGCATTGTGTAAGCTCTAAGTGCTGTAGTGTAAGCACCGCTTGAGGTTTATTAGGCTATCCTCACTTAAACTTGATATGACCAATGAAAGTGTTATTTAACAAGTGTGGTTGCACAAGCTTAAAAACCTTTAGAACCCACCATTTATGCATTCACGACATCCAAAATCGACGAATAATCAAGCAAGATTGAAATAAAAATACAAAATGGCTTGGAGTTTCCTTTATAATTTTAACATATTGTAAACATAGAATTATTATAAATAAGTTTTATCATTGTAAATAATGGTAAGTCAATCTTGTCACATATTTTTTCTTTTGTAATTCAAATTAGGAAATGACTTGTTCATCCAACTCCGTCTACTTTAAGGAAAAGTTTGTAAACAAGCCTATCTACCCCAAGCCTATCTTGGACCAATGGTTTAGATACTTCAATCCAAGGGAACTAGAGACCATCATTAGTAAGATCAAGCCCATTCAATCACTTCTTAAAGTAAAAATAGATATCAATTTGATTAGGGCTCTAACTAACTTTTGAAAACCCAAAGAAGTGGCTTTTTGAGTTGGGCCTCACCTGATTAGCCCAACACTTGAAGAGTATACTCAATTTCTTTAAGTCCCTTCCTTAGAAAATATATACACCCCAAATTTGGAAGTGGACCCCATGAATGCCTTTTCAAGATTTTTGGGTATTAGAAAAGTTGAAGTGAACAAAGCCCTAAAAAGACGTAATGATAACTGCATCAAACTAGAAGATTTAAAAGCCCGGTTCGCCATTAAGCCTAAATCTAACCAACGGGGTATCTTGTGTGGTAATCTCAAAGATTGGGGACAAAATTGAATAAAAGCCTTTATACTAGTTGCATTCGAGACCCTCCTATTCCCTAATGGAAAGTACCTTATCCATTTCAAGGTCGCTGAGTTAGTGAGCCAATTTCTTGAAAGCAAATCATATGTCCCGGCCCTCTTCGTAGAACAGATCAAAAGCCTCAATGTTTTGAAAGAAAAGAATGATGGCATACTAAAGACCATCATGGCATTACTGATAGTATGGTTCGTGAGCTATATGAAATGTTATGGGCTTGATCTAATCCGAGAAGAATTTGCTCATAACATCGATTTGATTTATTCTTTTGTCGATAAGGTCCATCTCCTAAAAGGAGAATCCACTTTATTGCTAAGTGGAAGTGTTAAGAAACTTCTAAGTCACCGATATGTTATGGACAACAAGATGGAGCAACTTCAAAAGGGTAATCTTAGTTTGTAAAATTATTAAGCAATACCCCTAATTAAGATGAAATTGTACACAAGTTATTACCCTAACAATATGATTAGACAATTTAGAGGTATCTAAGATATAGTCTACAAGCCTCCACTAGATATCATGACCTTGGATTATAAGGGCTTTTAGATTCTACTACCATAAAAGGTGTCCAAACTTCAGGCAATCAAACAATTATGGGGAACAAGGATTGTTAGCCCGAACATTGATTTAAGAGAATGGTAAGGAGAAGTGAACAAATATAAGGTCACTAAAGAATATTTGTACAATCAACTCGATAAGGCAAGGGGGATCTAATATCGAGCACCAGAAATCATCTAACCTACACCAACTAAACCAGATCCTGAGATCAAGACCTATATGGACCAAGTACAAGCTCATATAGAAGTAATCTATGAAAAGCGAGACATGTGGAAGGATCTCTTTCGGGAATCAAGACAACATTCCCGAGCCTTAGAACATTAGTTAACGATGACCTAGAAAAGGCTTAGAGAACTTGAAGAAATAGAAGAACCCAAACTAGAAAAAAGGAAGGAAGTACCAATAGGATCTAATAAGCAGAAAAAGGGAACGCTTGCCAAGCTCCAGAAGAACATTTAGAATAGTCTTCTTAAATGTATTTTTTTTTTCAAATAATGTAAAAGGGAACTCCAAAAGCTACAAAAACGAGAATTTTACCATCTTACTGGTTATTCATCAATTATATTCCTTTGCATCCTCGTACTATGCATTTCTTTGTTTTTTTCATTCATCTCTTTTTTAAAAAATATTCACGTGCTAACTTATTAAGAAGTAATCTTAAATAGGTCACCAAGATAGCTCCTAAGCATCAAACCTTCCAAAAAAGTCCTATCAAAACTCGTTCACAAACCAAAATGGCCAACCAAGACAACGACAACATCAACACTAATAACCCTAAAATCATTGGTCTTACCAAGCTGAGGTTCCACTCTTTAGAGAAAATAGTGGGGAAGATTGCAAATCAATGAGCTTCCTTACTAACAGCATCATCTTACTTAGGTGCATAGCTCCACAAATGAAGAAAGTTCTAAAGCTTGATATGGAAAGAATGCTGAAGCCCTACCCTTTGAAGTAGAAGAAGCTTACCCCAAAGTTAAGAAGGCCTTCGAATCCTTTCAAACAAAAGGGGTCTTTCCAAAGGTCAACCCAACTTTTGAGCTGAACACTTACTCATTTCTAGTTAATCCAAGGCTTGAAGCTGATTAAGACAGACTAAAAGAGCTTAAGAAGTGACTAACTCAACAAATCACTGAAAAAATGAAAATGCTCGAAGGGTATGATCGATTCGAGCAGGTTGGTATAACAGACTTCTCTGCCTATGACTAAGGAAGCTTTTTAGAAAAATTTAAAGTACCTGACTTCAAAAAATATAATGGGATTGGAAGCCCTAAAATGCACACTCAGCTGTATGTACGTAAGATGGGTAAGTACGTACAATATGACCAACTCATGATTCAAACTTTTCAAGATAGCCTAACTGGCCCTGCCTTGACCTGGTACGCTTAACTAGATCTGAATCAGGTGAACACATGGGAAAAGCTAGCTAGGGAGTTTTATGAGCAGCATAAATTTAATGTAGAAGTGGCACCAACCATGATGGACTCAGTCGACTTACGAAAAAAGCATAATGAGTCCTTCAAGGAATATGCCTAGAGGTAGAGATCCTTAGCTGCATGAGTATCTACTCCTGTAACCGAAAAGGAGTTGACTTCATCTTTTATTAATACTCTTGAAAGACCTTACTTTTCTCATTTGATTGGGTAAGCCTCCTCCAATTTTATGGAGCTAGTAGCCTTGGGATGTCAAATTGAAAGTGCTGTCGCTTCCGATAAATTATAGAAATCATTAGGTAGAAAACCACCTTCTGTAAAGCTTACTACCAATAAGACCAAAGAAATAATTGTTGGCATGGTGAATTCAAACACCAAGCCCAATACTCGGGTCTCTTATAAAACAAATCCTCTACCAATGCAGCAATAATTCTGAAGTAATGTCAATAGGGTTCTAAGATAGTTCACCAAGATATCGGTTCCCCTCAGCCAAGTCTTTGAAAAATTGAGAAAAGATAATCTGATCCATTTTGAGCCTCCTAGTAAAAGATATAAACTAAAGTTTCTTTATCCTAATACCAGATGTCAATATCATTTAGGGTAGGTAGGTCGTTCAACCGACTCATGTTGGAGATTAAGAAACAAAATCCAAGACTTAATTGATGAAGGCATTGTCCAACTGGACTTTGTAGATTCTAAACGTCAACAACAACCCCTTGCCTAGCCATGGGCCCATCATCAATATGATATTTGATGACTCAGAGCCCACCATCAACATGATCCATTCCAACTGAGAACCCAAGATCTATAGATTCTACAAACAAGAGGAGACACAAATTCCACAAACCAAATGGTACACCTTCTATATGCCTATGGCCCCCAAAAATTATAAAACTACCCCTCTCAACTACCAAGCAGTAAATTAGGGGCAATCAAGCTCACTTGTCGGAAGGATTACCCACTTTGGTAGAATCTACAATCCAAGGGAAGACATAAAAAAGAAGGCTATGCTGGAAAGGCCAAACAATGAACAAACTGAACATGAAGAAGTATTGTCTACCTTCACTAGAATAATCAAGTCTAACAAGTATAAAGTAATAGATTAGTTTGCTAAGACTCTAGCACAAATATCCCTCATGAGTTTATTAATGGCATCAGAACCGCATCGGGAAGCTTTGTTTAGAACATTGAGCGAAGTTAAAGTCCCTCGTAAAATACTGGCTAAAAGGATTAAGTCTGTCAGCAACTCTATCCTTACTATAGATTAGATTTCTTTCTTTGTCAACGAACTGGGTGAATAAGGTAATCGACATACCAAGCCTCTATTCATAATAGTGAGGGTAAACAACATCATCACAACAAGAGTCCTCATCAACAATAGATCGTCTTTAAATGTCTTCCCTCTAGCTACCCTAGATCTATTGGGCATCAATACAACTGTTATCAAGTCAAGTTCGACAACAATGAGAGCTTTTAATAGATCCAGGAGAGAAATAATAGGGGAGATTGACTTATTAGTTGAAATTAGGCCATAAACATTCAACATCCGATTCTAAGTTTTAGACATTCTACGGACCTTCAATCTATTATTGGGAAGACCTTGGATATATTCAATAGGGGTCGTACTTTCGAGTCTTCATTAGAAGGTTATGTTCATCTCCAATAGCCAGGTCATAACGATTCTGGGTGACCAAAATTATGAAATATATAAAGAAACAACCATACTCTATATTGGTACTAAAGAGCAAGAGGACTTTGGGCTCCAAATGTTTAAAGAAGTGTACATGATCACTGATCGAGAGAAAGATGAGAGGCTAAAGTTCAAAGAAGACCAATTTAGAACCTATAGGCTAAGCTACATCCCAACTTCGATGGAAGAATTGCACAGAATGCAAACTAAGGGCAAAAAAAGTGATAGGTTCTATCACGCCCTGATGACCTTCCCACCATTGTTAGAAATTTTCATTCAGGCCAATGTCCAGAATTCAAAGCCCGCTAAAGAGGACACATCCAATAGAAATAAAATAGTTGGCCCATCCAATAAGTCCGAACACCTAAATAATTAGTTCTCCATCCTTATGAATAGCAATAAGTCTTCCCTAGGGACCATTGACAACCCTAAGGTATTGAAAATTGGAGGAAATTTGAGAGAAGACCAAAAGGTAGAAATGACAACTTTACTATTTGAATACCAAGATGTATTTACATGGTCTTACAAAGATATGCCTGGATTAGATCCATCGATCGTAGTCCATTGTTTACCCATACAAGAGGATATCAAATCTAAGAAACAGAAGTTAAGAAGGTTTCGACCAGATGTCTTGTTGAATATCAAGGAAGAAGTTAGACAATTGCTAGAGGTTAGTTTCATTGAGGTATCTGATTATCCCAAATGGATAGCTAACAGTATACCGGTAATGAAGAAGAATGGAAAAGTTAGAGTATACGTGGACTTTCAAGACCTTAATTAAGCAACCCCCTAAAGATAATTTTCCCTTACCCCATATTGATGTCTTGGTTGATAACTTAGTCGAAAACCATCTTTTCTCTTTCATGGATAGATTCTCTAGATATAATCAAATTCAAATGTCTAAAGAAGCCAAGATAACATTTATCACAACTTGGGGCACATTTTGCTACAAAGCAATGCCTTTTGGACTTAAAAATGCTAGGGTAACTTATCAAAGGGCCATGGTAGCAATCTTTCATGACATGATGCAAAAAGAAGTTAAAGTATATGTTGATGATATGATTGCAAAGTCTAAGGAAAGAGAAAATCATGTGGATAATCTGAGGAGAATTTGATAGGTTGAGAAAATTCCAATTGAAGCTCAACCTAGAGAAGTATACCTTTAGAGTGAATTCAGGGAAATTGTTGGGTTTCTGAATCAGCTAAAGGGGCATCAAAGTGGACCTTGATAAAGTTAAAGTAATAGTCACCTTGCCCCCTCCACATAAACTTAAAGAAATTAAAGGCTTATTGAGCCGTTTAAACTTATAACACGGTTCATATCTCAACTCACGGACAAGTGCCATCCCTTATTTAAGTTGTTGAAAAAGAATGCCAAGATTAATTGGAATGAAGAGTGCAAGTAAGCCTTTACAACGATCAAAGAATACCTCATGAACCCTCTAATCTTAGTAGCTCCAAAATCTGGGAAGCCTTTATTTTTATACCTAACAATATTATTGGAATCTATAAGATACATGCTCGGCCAAAAAGATGAGGAAGGAAAAGAACAAGTTGTATATTACTTGAGCAAGAAATTTACCGAAGGGGAATAGAAATATTTAGAAATTGAAAGAACCCATTGTGCTTTGGTATAGGTAATGCATTGGCACAAACAATACACACTCTACTACCAAGTTGAATTACTAACTCAACATGATCCCTTGAAGTATTGGGCAAACAAACCGGCCCTAATTGGTAAAATCTCAAAGTGGCAACTGTTACTATCAGAGTTCGACATTACGTACATAAATCGGAATTCAGTTAAAGGATAAGCTTTAATAGATCAGTTAGCAGAAAATCCCTTCGATAGTACCCCCCAAGAGGTACAAGTCAATTTCCCTGATGAGGATATCTTAGCAGTTGAGGGAAGCTCTGATAAAGGAGAAGATGATGAGCTACTAAAATAGAAGATGTTCTTCGATGGGGCAACCAATGTGTCTGGGTGTGGAATTGGGGAAATATTAATATCCCTTGAAGGTACTCAATACCCTATGGCTATAAGGCTCATTTTCCCATACACTAATAATATCATCGAATACTAAGCGTGCATCATGAGACTTAAAATGGCCTTAGATAAAGACATTTAAGAATTAGAAGTGTGTGGAGACTCTTCACTCATTATCGACTAAGCTCAAGGAGAGTATAAGACTAAAGATTCTAAACCAGTACCTTATCATCAGCATTTGACTGAATTGACTGGGAAATTCAAAGAAATCACTTTCAATCACCTACTGAGAACTCAAAATCAATTTGCTAATGCCTTAGCCACTTTAGCATCTATGATCCAGATATCCAGTAGAGTTAAGATTTAGCCCCTTACTATTGAAATTGAAGACAAGCCTGCCTTCTATCCAACAATTGAGGGTATGAACGACCAAAAGTCATGGTACTATGATGTTAAGATATTCCTACAACAAGGTACATACCTTAAAGAGGCCGAGAAAAAGGATAGAAGGATGATTAGGAGATTGGCCACTCAATTCTTAATAAGCGAGTCCATACACTTTTAAGGTGTGTAGAAGACAATGAGATTGAGATGTTAATGAAAGAAGTGTACGAAGGAGTATGTCACCTTTACAAGAACGGTCACATACTGGCTAAGAAAATTATGAGGCTAAGGTACTAATAGTCAACAATGGAAGGCGATTGCATCAAACACATTAGGTATTATCACTTATGATAAGTTTATGCAAATAAGATAAACTCCTCACCTCAAGAACTACACACACTCTCAGCACCATGGCCTTTTTCAATGTGGGGCATAGATATCATCGGCCCGATTACTCTAAAAGCATCTAATGGGCATTGCTTTATATTAGCCACCATCGACTACTTCAACAAATGCGTTACTAAAGGGGTCATAGTTAAATTCATTAAGAGAGATATCTCGGCCTAATATAGGACTCTAGAAACAATCATCATTGACAATAGCACCAATCTCAACAACAAGCTTATGATGGAATTGTGCTAATAATTCATGATCATTCATAGGAACTCTACTCCTTATCAACCCTAAATGAATGGAGCCATTGAAGTAGCCAATAAAAACCTCAAAAGAATCATTGAAAAAATAGTTGTTACGTACAAGGACTGGCATGAGATGTTGCCATTCGTACTTACGACCTATCGAACTTCCATCAGAACATTGATTGGGGCAACACCTTACTCTTAGGTATATGGCACTAAAGCAATGTTACTAGTGGAGGTTAAGATCCTGTCACTTAGGGTACTATCAAAAACTCAATTGGACAAAGCTAAATGGGTAAAGAAACACATCAAGCAGTTGAATCTGATTAACAAGAGGAGATTGATAGCCTTATGTCTTAATCGATGTTATCAATAGAGAATGGATCGAACTTTTAACAAAAGGGTACAACCTTAGAACTTCAAAGAAGGTAACCTGGTGTTGAGAAAGGCTCTCCCCAATGCACAAGACTCTCCCCAATGCACAAGACTCTAAAGGGAAATTTGCTCCCAATTACAGAGGCCCTTATGTCATGAAGCGAGTATCACCAGGAGGGGCTTTAATTTTGTCTCAAATGAATGGTCTAGAGTTGAGAGACCTTATAAATGCTGACATTGTAAAGTTCTACTACCTATAAGAAGTCAATGGAAATTTTTACATAGAATACGAAAATGCTAGTCATTTAAAATGTCTTTATGGTCTAATTTTCATTATCTGCAAGCAAAGTTAGTATCCTTGGTCGTTGTCGATGTTGGAATAATTATCCTCTCCATTAAAAGGTCCTGTTCCCCTTACTCCATTTAATCGAACCGATACACTGAAGATACAAGAGAAGTTAAGAAATGAGATCTAGGACATTAATAATTGACAAAACTCTTTAAAATACTTTATTATAGATTCATCCCCCTCAATAAGGAGTTTTATCGTCTATTTTTAGGGAAGTGTGAAATTCAAGTAAGTAATCACCTCACAATAGATAAGGGTTTTGGTTCATAAAAGTTCTAAAAAGACAAAAACAATGGGTGACATTCTATATCGAGCTAATTTCCATAATTTCTCTAAAATAGCCAGCGAAGTCTCAAACATTCTGCATCAAGATCATTTAAGTTTATAATAAGGAATCAAAGCATGAGTTAGTTAATTTTGATGGGGCTTTTCAGAAAAGGTTTGACAATTTGGGCGCTATCAACAAGACCAGGTAAGTACTTCTACACAATGTTAGCACATTGGTTTTTGAACATTGCATATGCATTTAAACTATATGACCAATATTTCTACGACTCCACCCATAACAGTCTTTTGAGCCAACCCATAAGGCACATTTCAATTTAAGGTCTTAGCTAGCTTTAGGAGGGCTTTACTCACCTTGGTTAGTCAGCTCGGGCACAACCAAGATTTCTCTATCTTTTAGGGTCTTAGCTAGCTCGAGGAGTGCTTTACTCATCTTAGTTAGTCAGTTTATTAGGGCATGATCAAGTTTTTCTATCTTTTAAGAACTTAGCCAACTCTAGGAGCGCTTTACCCACCTTGGTTAGTCAGCTCATTGGGGAATGACTAAGTTTTCTCTATCTTTTAGAGTCTTAGCTAGCTCAAGGAGCACTTTTCCCACCTTAGATAGTCAATGCATTGAGGCATGACCAAGTCTTCTCTATCTTTTAGAGTCTTAACTAACTCAAGGAGCACTTTGCCTGCCTTAGTTAATCAATGCATTGGGGTACGACCAAGTTTTCTCTATCTTTTAGAGTCTTAGCCAGCTCAAGGAACATTGTACCCACCTTAGTTAGTTAGCTCATTAAGGTATAACCAAGTTTTCTCTATCTTTCAAGGTCTTAGCAAGCTCTAAGAGCGCTTTGCCCGCCTTATTTAGTCAGCGCATTGGGGTATGTCCAAGTTTTCTTTATCTTTTAGGGTCTTAGCCAGCTTAAGGAGTGCTTTGCCTACCTTAGTTAGTCAACTCATTGGAGCACGACTAAGTTTTCTTATTTCTTTTAGGGTCTTAGCTAGCTCAAGGAGCGCTTTGCCCGCCTTAATTAGTTAACTCATTAGGGTACGACCAAGTTCTCTCATTCTTTTAGGGTCTTAGCTAGCTCTAAGAGCGCTTACCTATTTCATTCAATTTAAGGCCTTAGCTAGCTCGAAGAGCACTTCACCCGCCTCAGTTAGTCAGCTCATTGAGGCAAGACTAAGTTCTCTCATTCTTTTAGGGTCTTAACTAGCTCTAAGAGCACTTACCCATTTCATTTAGTTTAGGGCCTTAGCCATCTCAAGGAGCGCTTTGCTCGCCTTAGTTAGTCAACTCATTAGGGGTACGACTAAGTTTTTTTTTTTTTTTTTCGTTCTCTTTAAGGCATTAGCTAGCTTAAGGAGCACTTTGTCTGCCTCACAACGGTTCATTAGCTCATAAGAGTACGATTAAACTTCATTTCTTCCTTCAGTCTTTTAGCCATCTCTTAGAGTACCACCTCTCTCTTCACTAAAGTCCCTAGTAGATAAGCCCTAAGATAGCTAGCTAACTATAGTGCATTTTAGGACAAAATCTACCCTTAGAGCAAAAATAGTGTCTCTTTTATTTTTATGGTAAAGTTTTGCTCAAACTTCACCATAAAGAGAAGTAGTTGTAGACATCTCATCTTTGCCTCCCTTTTTATTTTTCAAATTTTTTTAGAATAGATTAAAGGGTTCTAAATTAGGAAAAAAATATAAAAAATGGAAAATTAAAGAAAATACAAAAAATAAGAAAATAAAATAAAAAAAAAGAATGAGAAATTTAGAAAATACAAAAAAATGGAAAAATTTAGAAAAATTAGAAAAGTCACAAAAATAAAGGATCTAAAAAATAATAATTTAGAAAAGAATCTAGTATAGGCTAACCTTGCACATATGGACAAGGCACAAGCCAATACCCTGATGGTAATACGTATGCATATATAATCGGGAGACCCAACTTTGAATCTCACCAGGTACAAAAGAGCCTTTTCCTTTTTGAAAGAAAAAAATAATTGCGTTTAAGATAGGTTTCTTTTTAGTAAGTATTTATTTATTGTATTAAAAAAAAGGGGAATATTCAATGTTAACTAGAAATTGGTCTACAACTTAAAGTAAACAGTGTAAAGCCCTAATTGGGAAATAGAGGTGCATCCAACGTACCCCTTTCATTTTTGGGTCGTGCACGTGGCACATACCCTGCACTTAACCTACACCCCCTCCTTCTCTTTCACAAATTCATTTCCAGTTTTCCAATTAGTTTATATTATCGTGTGCTTCATTTAGGGTCATTTTTTACCCCTTTTACTACACGATTTCATTGAATTAATGGTGAAATCGTGTAGTTTACTTAGTATACCTTGAATTAAGACCCATTTTTTGTCCAAATTCAATCAAAATTTGATATTAAATTGGCTCCAAAAATGAGAAAAAAAAACTAAAAATCCGATAACTCCATTCATGGCTGATTTCTTCATTAATAGCCTTTCTAAACTCATTCAAGTTTTGTTTAGTATAAATAAGGGTCGAGAAATACAAAAAAAATACACACAACACAAGCTTAATAACTCTCTAGATAAGCAAATAAAATCTTTCTCTCTTTAGCTCCATCCCTATCTCTCTATAGGATAGCCACCTTCACGGTGACTTAGCAAAAACCACCACCACCACCATTGAAATTCTTACACCCAAAAACCCTCGGTAAGACACTCTTATTCAATTTTTTGAGATGATCTGAGCTGTATAAGCCAACCGAAGCCGATTGGAGCCAACTAAAGTTGATCGAAGTTGACTAAGCCAACCCCAAGCTAACCAAGTTGACCGAGCCAACCCAAATTGATCCGAGCAAACTTCGAGTTAACTCAAGCTTGACCTAGTTTGTAAATTTTTTTTTCATTTATTATTATTATTTTTCATTTTTTTTATTATTTATCTTTTTATTCATGTACTTGTAAAAAAAGAAAAAAGAAAGAAGAAAGAGAAGAAAAACAAGAAAAAGAAAAAAGAAAAGAAAAGAGGGAGTCTTTTATTTACTTATTTACTTAAATAAAAAAATAAATAAAAATAAAATAATAATAATAAATAGGTTAGTGAATAAACAATCGTCTTATCACTTACAAAAAATATTTTCCAAAAAAATAAAACAAAAATAAATGAACCCTTTCCAAATTAGGATACTTTAGAATTTTCCAAAAGAAAAAGAATAAAATAAAATTTCAAATTTAGAACCTTTAGGAAATTTTCTTAAATAATCCAAATTGGATTAAAAACGTAAATCCGACGTATTTTTGAATTAAAACAAACTCTACCTACTAAAGTTTTATAAAAAGAATTATGTAAGTTTGATCACAAATAGTAGGTAAGTAGGTACCTGCAAGACAACAGCAAAAATAAAAAAAAAAACTTGATTTTTTTCTTTTTAGTTTAGATTGTTCAAATTATCTCATTTTTGTCAAATAATTAAGTTCTATTGAAAGGTAATTTTTAAGGTTAAAGTTAAATTTGGAAAGTTAAAAATATCTGTAAGGGTTTAAAGATCATAACCTCTAAATCTAAACCTTTGTTTTAAAACCATTTTTCAAAATTAGTTTTTATCAAAAAACTAATGGCTACCCAAATTGGTTATAACTTAACTTTTTTTCCCAACTTCGATCAGGTAGTGACTCTAGAATGTTTTTAAAATAGAAAAGAGCTAGTTTTCTTTAAACTCTAGTTAATGGTCAATATTAAAATGGGTAAGGATTTAATACCAATCAATTTAAAGAAACCTAATTTAATAAAGAACAAGGAAGGAAAAAAACTAAGCTCGATACTGACATGATAGAGCGTTAGCGACCATGTTAACACTTCCCTTCTTGTATCAGATCACATATGAAAAACCTTCCACAAACTTTAGCCACTTAGCTTGTCTCTTTGAAAGATTGTTTTGACTCTCAAGATGCTTCAATGTAAATTACAAACTCTTAAGATAATAAATATTGTTACCAAACAATAAAAGCTCAAAAAAGAGAATACAACTTTTTCTCATATACTAAATAGTCTAATGTAGCACCACTGAGCTTCTCACTGTGGTAGGCAATCAATTGTTGTTCTTGCATCAAGACAGCACCAATTCCAACACCTAACGCATCACATTCCAGTTTAAACAGCTTGCCAAAATCAAGCAAAGCCAAGATAGGCGTAAAGGTAAGCTTCTCTTTGGTTTCCTTGAAGCTCTACTCAGCTCGATCATTTCATTAGAACCCATTACTCTTCTTTATCAGCTTGGTCATAGGGTTGCAATGATACTGAAGTTTTTAATGAATCACCTATAAAAAGAAACAAGGCTATGAAAACTTCGAACATCAATGACATTTTTTAGTGTCGGCCACTCTAAGACAACTCAAACTTTTTCCTCATCAGCTCAGATTCTTTCTCTAGATATCGCATACTCAAGAAAAACCACTTTACCTTGATAGAATGTACACTTCTTCAGGTTCCTAAACAACTTCTCAGCTTATAAAATATAAAAAATAGCACGGAGATGTTGAACATGGTTGTTTAGGTCGACACTGTATACTAATATGTCATCAAAGTACATGATTACATATCGTTTGATCAAAGGGCGCATCACGTGGTTCATCAATTACATAAATGTGCTCGATGTATTAGTAAGTGCAAATGGCATAACCAACCATTCGTAAAGACCATGCCTCGTCTTGAAGGCAATCTTCCACCCATCACCTGGTCTTATCAAATTTAGTGGTAGCCACTTCACAAATTAATCTTAGAAAATATTTTGGTGCCATGAAGCTTATCTAACATGTCATCTAGCCTTAGTATTGGGTACCTATACTTGACAATAATTTGGTTGATTGCTCGGCTGTCGATGTACATGCACTATGATCCATCCTTCTTTGGGATGGGTAAAACTGGTATAGTATAAGGACTCGTGCTCTCCTTCACGTAACCTTGCTCTATGAGCTCATCCACTTGTCTTTTCAACTCAGAATCCTACTCGGGGTTCATTTTGTAGGCAAGTCGATTCGGTAAAGCTGCACTTAGTTGTAGATCAATACAATGTTATATGCCTTAGATTGGGGGTAGTCCTTTGGGCAATTCTCTAAGAAATAGGTCAGAAAACTCATTAATTATTCATTGAATCTCACTAGGTAATTCTTCAAGATCCCTCAATTCTAATATCCTTCGGATCAACAAAAACATAGGCTCATCAGTCTTTTTAGCATCTCGAAGCTTTCGTTGGCTCATCATTAGAGCCTTCTTCTTACTAACTCGATTGAGCAAATTATGGGTCTCATTAACTTAGTTAAGTGCCATGGGTTGCAATACGATCTTCTTCCCATCCTTCATAAAGGCATAAGTGTTCTTGTACTCGTTATGAGTAACACATTGATCAAACAACTAAGGTCTTCCTAGCAATAGATGTGAAGCTCCCATAGGATGACATGGCAAACCACTTCATCCTTATACATACTCCCAATACTAAATAGCACAATTACTTACTCTATGACATGCAGAGCACTCTTATCATGAAGCAAATGTAGCTTGTAAGGTCAAAGGTGCTTAAAGGTCAACAATCCTAACCTCTATACAAAAAATTGTACAATTACCTTGGTATAACTTCCTCCATCTACAATGATGGTGCACAACTGTTCCTTATGGTACACTTCGCATAAAATAGATTCTCTCTCTGATCTTCCTTAGAGCTCGGCAAGGAGCTCAACACTTACCTTAGCACTAGCATCATCACTTCTCCACGGTTGGCATAGACATAGGTCTCCTCTTCTTCCTCAGCTTCAATATTTTTAGTATTCTTCTTTTCCTCTAGCTCACTCTCATCAATGTTATCCACTACATTGCCTTTGAGCATCATCACATGTTAGCTTGGACACTCAGTAGCCATGTATCCAAAGCCTAAGCATTTAAACCACTTCACTTCACTAATCTTCCATCTAGAGGTTTGTCCTTACTCATATCTCCTCAAGGTCAGCCTAATCTCAGTTCAACTCGACCGGCCTACTTTGCCCTACTAGCTTGCTCAACTATTATCAAGTCAATCATTTCTCTCCTCGACTTGAGAAGTTCTCCTCAGATTAGCATGAGCAAGTCAACATGGAATAGGGGCTCGAGAAAATGTTGGCCTAAGTCGAATTAAAGCATTTCTTCTCTGCTTCTTGACCCTCTATGCTACCTTAATTGCCTCTTCCAAAGTATAAAACCTCTGTACTTCTATAATATTACGAATCTCATATTTAAGTTCAGAAATGAACCTTTATACTGTGCAAGCCTTGGGTTCATCTACGTTGGCTCAAATCATCAGAATCTGAAATTCCCTTACGTAGTCATCGATAGATTGACCTCTTTGGTGAACTTCCTACAATTTTGTAAATGTGTCCTACAAGTATGTCTTAGGCACAAATTGCCATCTCAATATTCTCTTCATCTCATCTCAAGTTCTTACACCTTGTCTCCCATCCCTTGCTCTAGCTTCACTTAGATTCTTTCACCATATAACAGCATATCTAAAGACTTTAAGTTCAGAAAGTCATATTTTAATAACATCTGTGTCCCCATAACAATCGAACACTTTGTCTACCTTCTCTTCTTACTTAAATATTTATCTGCATGTCTACTTCTATTGAAAGGTGAGATTTAGATCTTAACATTGTCAAGTCCGTAAGGAGCTTAGTATCCTTGTTCTTGTACTCAGTAGTACTTAATCTCTTCTCCTTTCTCTCCATACTCTTCAGCATTTATTTTCTCATCATCTTCCTCAATTTCCTCTAACTCCAAACTTCATTTAATAACTCAATTTGTTCCTCCTCTAGCTCAAGTGGGTCAAATTAGGCAATTAACTCGGCCACTTTAGCCATAGCATCCTTTTGGAACATTTTCAGGTAGGTTAGGATGTGGTATACTCTGGGGTTGTTGTCTGTTAACTTGCACTGCAATAACTAGGCTCTCAATAAGATTGGTGCGTTTATTGAGCTTATCATTAATTGACCCTAGAGTGTTACTATCATTATGACCATGACCAGCATAAGCACCACTACCCTAGTCACCAATAACACCTTGAATACTTGAATCTGACATAATATGATATGTTTCAAATAGATTGACAACATAATACATAATAAACACTTCTATTCACTACCCAAAACTTTACTAACACACTCTTAACAACTTCAACACCTAATACGCTCAAACTCAATTGAAATGCACTTATTTTGTTTTGGTATTGAAAAATAGAGTATAATAGAGTAACAGTAGGAACTATACTTACCAACACATAAAGCTTCACTACACAACTTAAAACTCCAAACTTACTGCAAACGAATGCACTGAAGCAGTTATGGAAAGAACACAATAGCTATTAACAACAAACACAAACCAAAACTTCACTAGAACTTCACACACTTCATCTCAAAACCATACTCTAATACCAATGAAGTTTATGCATCTTCAAGGTCGAACACATGGAGAAGCACTACAATGAAATGAACCAAAAGAAAATCAAAGAGATTTAGCAAAATCCCGGTACCTACCAATTAGATATGACACACTAATCGATCCTACTCAACCTACAATCCCCTAGATATGATTCACTTGTCTGAACTATAAGGTTACTCGCCACTACTCCTTGCTAAAGGAAATAGATAAGAGTTAAGGATAAATGAGAACATTAAGGTTGCTCACAAAGGAAACTTATATTAATTTTGATAAAGTGTTCGATGATGTCTACATACAATAAATGGTGGTTTTTATACTAGCCTCATTATGCTTACAACACATAGGGAAAAGACAAAAAGGGTAATTTACAAATAGAATACATGAAATTTACTAAAAGGGGTAAAAGAGACAAAAAAGATTCCTTACAGAAAAGTAAAAAAATCATTCTAGAATGTTGTGCTAGAAGACATGTGTTGCATAGTGGCTGGTAGCCTAAAATATAATACAATTCGAACAAAGTGAAGAAAAAAGATCTACAGTCAAAGCTAACCTAATCGGGTTCAAGTCAGAGCTCGGTCAATCAAGGATGTCCAGATTCCCTTTAAGTCAAGTATCTCATAGTTCTTCTTAGATTGGGGTCATATTCTGGTTGGCTTGAGAGATCAGCTTAGTCAAATGTTTGAGGCTAGTATACTCAAATGTTGTCTAGGTTACGCTCAGCAAGTTGGCATGTTTGCTCAATAGTATCAAAAGCTATGTTAGCACATGTGAGAGCTCGATACTCAAGTTGGTAGTAGAGTGAAACATGGAGGTCAGAGTATGAATCCTTTCCCTAGGTGGGGCTTCGAGGTAGTATTCTCCGTATGAGTCCTTGGAGTCCTCTAACTCCATTATGCGTGATCGGCCTGAAGAATTGATTCCTATCATAGAATGAAAAGATACAAAAAATAAGGTCTACCTATCTTAGTCCTCTAAATGGCAAGAAGAGCTTCATAGAGTAGTCCTTTAAAATTATTTCATTTAAAGAAGTTGATACATTAATTCAATAACCTTATCTACTAAGTTGGGAAATTTAAGTTTATAAGTGCCTAATGTTCAAAAGTTTCATTTTATCGTTTCATATGCTTTTTCTAAATCAAATTTTATGATTATCCATCTGCTTTCTTGACTTCTTTCTAAAACTATATAATAATTTATTTACCAATAGAATGTTATCTACTACCTTCCTTCCTAAAATAAATCTTGATTTACTAGACAAAGCAAGCCACATCCTATTAACTAAGCTCTTTATTATAATTTTATACAATGTAGTGCATAAACTAATTAGCCTAAAAGATTTTATATTGCTTGCCCTTGCCTGCATTGATATCAAGCACAATTGTGTTTAATTAATTTGCTACAAAATTCTTCTTTCCTTCAAGATTCCTAAGGTAAAATCTTCAATATTTTTTCCCATAAATCCCTAACACTGTTTAAAGGAAAAGGCATGAAAGTCATCTTTCCTAGGTACCTTCTAAGGACCAGTGTTACCAAGGCCTTATATACTTCATCTCTTGACATTTCTTTACCAATTCATCTCTTTGTTAACTAGATAACCCATAACGCATTTCCATTACAATTAGGTATTTCCTTTCACATGTCTCTTGAGTAGTGCTATCAATTTTGTTAAAATATCTCAAGATGTGATTCTTAACTTCTTCATCATCATAAATACAAGTGCCCTAATCATCCTAAACAGCAAAGATCTTACTTTTTTTGCCCTTTGCTTTTGCACAATAGAGTGATAATATGTAGTACTCCACTTCTCCATCTTTAGTGCATTTTGTTTTTGTTTTTATTTTCCATGGCCACTTTTGCCTTTCTAGTAAGGTACTCAAATTCATTTTTTAATGTATTCTTTAATTTTATCAAGAAGTGTAAGGGATTTATAGTTAAAGCTTTATTTATGCTAGTCAATACCTTCAAGACTCACTTTTCTTTTCCTTTTCCTTTTTTTTTTTTTTTTTGAGATTGAATCAAGACAAAAGTTGTACCAATCAATTCATTCAAAGTTTTTTTATGATTCATCATGAGTGTTTAACACTCTTTCCCCCATTCTGTCTCACACCACTTTGACTAAAGGTATACACCCATTGTGGATGAGCTACATTGATTAGAACTGAAAAGGGTTCTTATTACTTATTTATGGCTGTTAGGGGTTTGTTTTCAACAATAGAGGGTAGTGGTCACTTAGCCACTTAGGTAAGTGAGAAACCCTAGTCATTAGATATAACTCTCTCCACCTACTATCACCCTATGCCCTATCTAGCCTACCCTGAAGAAGGCTAGATATGCCTTGCTCATTAGACCAATTAAAAGCTTGACTAACATATCTAAATCCATAAGACCATATTTATTCATGTACTCCGCATACCTAAAGGCTTTACTATTAGGAAATGGCCTTCTAACCCAACATTCTCTCTAAGTTATTACATCCTGAAATCCCCCATAGCATACTAAGAATCATTATTTACTACTTTAGCAAAATCCTCAATACTCTCCCGTAAAGGAATACGATAATCTAAACTAAAGCAAGCATAAAGAGCAAGAAAAAACCATTTTAAATGCAAATTTCTAATCTTGATTTCTACATGTATCTAGTAGTTTGTGTTCTTCATGATTATTACATCAAGCACATATATATTCCATAGTAGGAGCATTCCTCCATGCATGTCTTGTGATTCAACTATTTCTTGTCCATCCATCTAAGACTGTAATGAAATGCATAAGCAATTGTTTTGTCCATCTTGGTCTCTAATAAAGCCATTAGGTTTGGCATGTATTTAATGAAGGCTTATAGGATTGCTTATTAAGGTTGTTCAAACCCCTAACATTTGATGATAATATTTTAGTTAGTTTAGGATGAGCAAGCCATTTCACTTCTCTCAATTGTGTTGTAGTTACAATGTAGCAAATCACCTTATTATGGTTAGCCATCATTGCATGAATTTTCCATTACCAGGTCACTTAGAGTTTCCTCTATATCCATTAATGCCAAAGTTTCATCCCTATTTGACAATAGGAAGGGGGAGGTTCTTCCTCTCTTCAACCAACTTGCCATTAGAAGGCCAATCTTCGAAATCCTCCATTAAGGTGTTTGAAAAATTTGATATACAAAAATTTCCAATGTTCTATGCTAGATTTTCATTAATTTGTAAGGTTCAAGTGCTACAAATAAGCTTATTTAGTATGCAACACAAACAACAAGAAACATTATAAAAGTCATGTTGTGGAACAAAACAAGAAGCTTTGAAAACAATATTGGTTAAGTTCAGAAATATAAGAACCATGGATCAAAAGTAAAAAAGCGAGACCCAAAAGCTAGCTGTGTGGAACAAAATATAGAAGATAATCAAGAACTACAACTAAAAGCAGAACTATAACTTAGAAGCTAAACCAAAACTATAAGTAGAAGTTAAACACAAGCGTTACCAAGAAGTCAAGTAGAAGATGCTAAACTAGAATCACTTTGTCAAAAGCAACATAAAAGGAAACTGCAAAAGCTAACTAAATTTAATATGAAGCTAGTTTATTACTAGAAGCAAGCCAAAAGCAAACAAGAAGTTGAACTAAGCCAGAAGCTAAAATGGAAATAACATATGGATGCATCTCCGAGAGTGCACCACAATAACTTTGAACAAAGAAAAGCTTAGATTGGTAAGCTACTTAAAGGATATAATGCACTAACAAGTCCTATATAGCCTAATTTCTACTTGATATGATGCATAAGTTTCAATTAGGGACACTTGCCATTATTCTTTGCTAAAGGTAATAGATAAGAGTTAAGAAAAGGGAAGAGAATTTAGTTCTTAAAGGAATTCTATATTTAATATGTAAGTATTGTTTACTATTAGAAAGAATCTATCAAAGAATGTCATAATATCATGAGTTAGACAAATATGTGTCAACCTCTACTTAGATGCTCTAATAAAAGGAGAGAAAGGAAAGATGTTTGATTACTCATGGAAAATGAAGACCTTAGCAACTGGGATGGCTCAAAATCAAGGAAAGACAACTTGCCATCTAACAAAGAAGAGTATTAGATGGACCAACCAACTTGATTTGGATCAAGTCAGGTAAGTAAGTTAATCAGCTAGGCACTTAGTGTCAAGACTTCATTGAGTAGAGTTGAGTCAGTTAGTAACCATGGTATTACTTGCCTCTCTTGAAGTAGGTTAAGGAACATACTAACCATGACCATTATTAGCATTCAGGTCAAGTAAAGTATAAGAGGCCATGGATATTGATGGAATCTTCTTCCTTTAAAGGCTCTTGAGTCCAGACACATCAGGTTATCCTTTGTAGTCCTTAAGCTCGGCTTATGGTGATTGGGCCACAGAGTTGATTCCTATCTTCTTCCTCAGGGTCAAAAGGATTTGTGTCAAATATGTAGGGTCCTCTTCTATTGGTTCTTCCTCTCATTGTCCTTCTACTAGTTGGTGAGGAATCAAGTTGAATACATTAAAAGTTAAGGAAACACCATAGCCCTTTGGTAGTTTAGTCTAAGTGTTGCGATTGACTTTCTTTAGTTCCTTAAATGATCCATCAGCTTAGGGAAACAACCTGCTCTTCCTCAATTATGGAAATCTTTCTCTACCTTAGTAGATCTAAACTAGGTCACCTAGAAAGAAACAGCTCAACAGCCATGACTATTGATCTGATGTTGTCGTTCGTTGAACTTAGAGATCTGCTGTATAAGTGTTGATGTAGTTTATGTATGTCCCAAGCTTGGTTAACTCCTGACTGACTCTCCTTGGGATATGCTAGGGTACCAACCAAAATGAGTGGGATGGTCGAATAGAGGCCATAGACAACCTTAAAGGCGGTCTTTCTTATAGTACTGCAAACACTTTGATTATAAGCAAACCCCAAAACTACTAAGCATAAGTCCTAATCCCCTAAGTTCTCACCCACGACAACTTGGAGTAAAGTGCCCAAATTCTTGTTCACCACCTCAGTTTATCCATAAGTTTAAGAATGGCTAATAGAGCTGAAAACATGCTTAGTGCTAAGTGTTCCACAGTGTCATTAAAAAGTAGCTCGAAAACTTAGTGTCCAAATCTAAAACGATGGACTTAGGGATTCTATGTAGTCGGATGATCTGATGCAAAAACAAATCAGCAATATATAAAGTACCATTAGTTTAGTAGTACGGAATGAAGTGTGTTATTTTGCTAAAATGATTGATAACCATAAGGATAGAAACGCGTTCTTTAGATGTCCAAGGAAACCCTAGGACAAAGTCCATGCTAAGATTGGTACGAAGTGAGGTTACATAAACATGGGCATCTATTCGCCATGTGGCTTCCTTCTTTACCCTCTTGCAAATTTCACAACTGTTGATGACCTTGTGGACATCCATTTCCATACTAAGCTAGTAGAAATTTTCTTTCAAAAGGTTGGTGGTTTTAGTTTTATAGAAATGTTTGGATATGCATCCATTGTAAGCCTCTTGAACTAGTAGCTCACAGGTAGAATAGCTCAAATGCATAACTTTCTATCCTTAAATAGATATCCATCCTTCACATGGTATCCTCTAATTGCAACTTCTTCCTTGCACCTTTCAACAATTAGACCAAATTAAGGGTCTTAAGCATACTATTTGGTGATAAGAGAAAAACCAAGTAGTTTCATCTATATTGTGGTGAGTAAAGCTTATTGATGAGAACAAGCATTTGCCACCACATTAGTACTACCTTTATTGTATTTGATAAAACAGGAGAATCCTTCCACAAACTCAAGCCACTTAGCCTGCCCCATTAGAAGTTTATTCTAACTTCTAAGGCATTTCAAGGACTCATGGTTAGTATAGATGACAAATCTCAAGGTAACAAATAGTGCTACCATACAGATAGAGCTTGAAAAAGGAAGTAAAGCTCATTCTTATATGTAGAGTAGTTCAGGGTAGCGACATTGAACTTCTCATTATAATAGGCAATAGGTTGGCATTCTTACATCAATACGGCTTTAATACTAACACCTAATGCATCACGCTCTAGCTTAAAAGGCTTATCAAAGTGAGGTAAGGCTAAGAATAGGGCATTTGTTAACTTTTCCTTGTTCTCTCTAAACCTCTTCTCAGATTGTTTGGCCCATTAGAATCCATCACCCTTTTTGGTGAGCTTCATCAAAAGGGTTACTATAGTACTGAAGTCTTTAATGAATTGCCCATAGAAAGAAGCAATTCTATAGAAACTTCTGATTTCAATAATACTCTTTAGGGTTAGCCACTCTAAGACAGCTTAGATTTTCTCCTCATTAGCTCGAATACCATCATTAGATATGATATATCCCAAGAAGACCATGTTATGTTGGCAAAACATGCACTTCTTCAAATTCGAAAACAATTTCACTGTACGAAGTATGTTAAAAATAGCCTAAAGATGTTCACCATGGTTTGCCAAGTTAACACTACAAACTAAGATATCATTAAACTATACTTCCACGCATCTTCCAATCAATGGTCACATCACATGATTCATTAGTCTCATAAATGTGATCAGCACATTAATTAGCCTAAAAGGCTTGACTAACCACTCATACATGTCATGTCATGTCTTAAATGCAATTTTCCACTCATCTCCAAGCTTCATATAAATCTAATGATTGTTGCTCCTCTAGTTAATCTTAGAAAATATATTGGCATCTTAAAGCTCATCCAACATGTCATTGAGCCTAGGTATAGGGTGCCTGTACTTCACTGTAATTAGTTTAATAGTTTGGTTATCAATGTACATATGCCATTAACCATCTTTCACAGGTATAAGCAGAGCAAGTATAGTACATGGACTCATACTCTCTCTTACATAATGAAGGTCAATGAGCTCATCCACTTGTCGCTTTAGCTTGGTAGCTTATTCCATATTCATTATGTATGCAAGTAGGTTCAGTAAGATAGCTTCGAGTTGGAGATCAATACAATGTTCAATTTATCAGACCAGAGGCACTCCTTTAGGTAGTTCCTTAAGGAACAGGTTGGAAAACTCATCGATTAATCTTCTAACTTCTTCTAGCATGCTATCTAGGTCTCTTATTTCTAATAGTCTACAATCCAATAGAAACATAGGCTCATTAACCTTCTCAATAGCTTGTAACTCATGTGAGACAATACTAAAGCTTTCTTCTTAGTAGCTTGGGTGAGTTGATTTATATGTTTCATTCACTTGACTGGGAGTCATAGGTTGCAATATGATCATCTCCCCACCCTCAATAAGGCATAAGTGTTCTTATATCCATTATGCCTAGCACATTGTTTGAATAACCATGATCTTCCTAATAACAGGTGCGAAACAGCCATAAGGGCAACATCACAAGTCACTTCATCCTATATATGTTGCCTACAGAAAATAGTATAATCACTTACTCATTAATATGAAGAGTACCCTTATAATGAGGCTAGTGTAACTTATAAGGTCAAAGATATTTAGAGGTTAGTAATCCTAACCTTTATATGAGTATATGAGTAACAATATTAGTGCAACTCCCTCATCCACGATAACGGCACATAATTGACCCTTAATAGTACACTTAGCATAGAACAAGTTCTCTCCTTAGTCTTCCTTAGGGCTTACCATTGAATTCAACACTCATCTCAAAAGTAAGGTCATAACCTCCCCTTGATCAGCATATACACAAGTATCTTCCTCAAGCTCTACTTTAACTCTTCCAATTTCCTTCTCATCTTCCTCATGCTCACTCGCGTTTGTACTATCTATGTCATCACCTCTCATCACCACAACACATTGATTAGGACACTGGGTTATGTCCATAACCTAAGCACTTGAAACACTTAATTTCAATAGTTTTCATTTTAAAGGATTGGCCCTTCTTAAATTTTCTTTCAATAGATTTGTCAATAGTTTAGCTCTTCAAATCTCCTTAGCCATCAACAAGGCAGTCACATGCTTCCTTTACCTTTCCTGACCTTCGATGCTTAGAATGACTAAGTCGGCTCAGTATAGAAGCTTGGTTCGAACTAGGTTTGAATGGAGTATTATGCCTCTACTTCACTACTCTCTGGGCAATCTTAATGGCTTCTTCTAAAGTATAGAACCTTAAGGCCTCCATTATATTGTGGATTTTATACTTAAGTTCGTAGACAAATCTTAAAAGAGTGAAAGCTTTTGGGCCATAAATGTCATCTCAAATCATCAGCATCTAGAACTCTTTGACATAGTTGTCAATAGATTAGTTACATAGGAAAAGTTCTTACAACCTTATAAAAGTGTCCTGCAAACCTGCAAATAGGACTTAAGGAAAAGTCTACCCCTCAACAACCTCATCATGTCTTCCTAAGTGCATACACCATGTCTATTAACTCTTTTTCTAGTGGCGTTAAGATTTTTCCACAACATAGTGGCATAATTGGAGAATTCAAGGGTGGTTAGAAGGACCTTGACTTCTTCCACATATTTATAACAATTGAACATCCTCTCTACCTTTTACTCCTAATCTAGGTACTCATTTGTATCTCCACTACCTGAAAAGGTTGAAATTTGAACTTTGACATTATCAAGTCCTCAAGGAGCTTAGTGTTTTTGCTCTTCAACTTCAAAATTCTCATTGTCTTCTTCTACTTCTTTGTCTAGCTCCGCAATTTCATCCAAGGCAAGTCTTCGCCTAGTAGGTCTATCCACTCCTCCAACTCAAACATTTCAAGTGGGGTGATTAGGTTAGCCATTATGGATGTAACCTTGGTCTTGTAGGTCATCAACATAGCTTTGGTTTTATGCTTCCCTAGGTTGCAACCTATTATTTCCCATAGGAGTAACCACTTTGTCAACTAAGTTAGTAAGTCTATCAACTTAATCTTCAATGAACCTTGGAATACTACTCCCTAACTATCTTCAGCTATGAGCTCCATTCTCATTGTTTTCGATAGTTCCTCTAATACTTGAAGAAGATATTTTCACTTACAAAAACCACTTGCTAAACTGAAACAAACTTTAAGACTACAAACCCTACTTCAAAACTACTACCAATAGCTACTTTGTTAAACCTAATAACACTAACCTTCACAATCTCAATTGTACCATACCACACTCTAACAACAACAGCATACCCTCAAGTAGTGAACTTGCTTACTATGTTTCCAATGTCGAAAACAAGGGACAACAGATTAGTTATTGATAGCTACACTCATAGCTACAAAACCATTACCTTACTTCCTTATAACTCACTCCTCAACTATAGGAACACTACAGCCACTCACTCATAACTCCAACACATTACTTACTAATACTGCAATAACTACGTATAGGATACTATAACTACTAAGAGCAAATACGAATAACAACTTCACATACATCCTTAGTTGGGATTGTGTTCTAATACTAGTGAAGCTGAGCATCTTGAGGTTAAACACACAAGAGCATACAATAACAAGGTTGAACAAAGAAAAGCTTAGCAAAACTTGTAAGCTACTTGAAGGACATGATGCATGATATCAGCCAAGTGCACCTATTAGTTTTAATATAGCAGATGTGAGTCCGAGTCGATCCCTTAGAGACTTCGAGTACTAATATTAACCTTAGCTCTATTATCTAACCGGAAAATTATGATGAGTTGAATAAATTAAAAATACTAAAATTAACAAACTAACCTAATTGTGAGACTTGATTAAGCAATTTAAAAAGCGATAAAACTAAGAACAACTTCAAGAAGGTAATAACGTATTTAGGAATTATTTCCCCTAGTGTTTAACATGTGACCGCTTAAAATATATTCAATTCAATTTCTATTATTCTTGACTGGAGGGATTCATAATTAAAGTTAATACCTTTCTCAAGCATATTAACCCTAATCCTAAATTATTTATCGGAATCTCTTCTCTTAGTAATATAATTCAGAATCGCATTAATGTATAATGAATTCCCACATAAATAAACAACTTTCTGAAAGAAACATGTATCTTATCTCTAAGTACACATGTAATTCTCTCCAATTATGTCAAGATCTCATTACACATGTGATTTCTCCATCGTCATGCATAATATCATAAATTGATACTCTAGAAATATCAATTATCAATTAAATAACATAATTGAATCAAGAAAAGATAGAAACTTTATTGAAAATTATAAATCAATCCAATAGTCACATGAAACCCTAAGTTCCATAATCCTAAATACAAGAATCTTAAACTATCATAATGAAACTAAAAACGAATTCCAACAAAACCAATAAATAAAACATAAAAAACCCCTTTTGTTGATGATAAATCTCTTTAATCTTGAAGTTAGGTGTTACTTTCGCCTTTTTCTTCTCCTTCTCTTCAAGTCTCTTCACTTTCGAATGTCTCCTATTTGTGCGAAACCCTAGTATGTCCTTTTATAATGTATTGTAAGGTTTCTATTTTCATCACCAGACACAGCCTAGGACATAGTCGTGTCCCCAGGTCGTGTAATTTTCTGACCTTGGCAAATTTTCCTAGATGGACACAGCCTAGGGACACGACTGTGTTCCAGACTATGTAACTTCAAAACTTCATAACTCATTCATTTGAACTCCAAATTAAGTGAAACTTGATTCCTTTTCTTCGTTTTCAATCCAAGAACACGTTCAAACCTTGAAATCAAATTTTACTCAATTAAGTATCAATTTCTTTAAAGAAACCAAAGATGTAAGGGAAATACTATAAAATCACTATGTGAAATATGTTTAAAATAAGAGTTATCAAACTTCCCTACACCTATGCATTTGCTTGTCCTCAAGCAAATAAATCAAAACAAAACTTTTGGGACAAGAAACACTTAACAAAATTTATTCACTATTTAGGAAACCGGCGAATGAATACACTTAACCCGAAGAAAGGTAAGAAAATCACTTTCAACAAACTTACAATAATAAAGTCAACCAATTTCACCCTTAATAATGTCATAATTTCACCTGACCATATTCGAATGCTCCAATAATACTTAATACTAGAGTTCACTAGTTAATTTATGAAAGTCGAAGTTTACTCGAGTCATTTAACTAAGGATTCTTAAACTAAAAATTGGATTTAACATCTCGCTAACTAGGAAAGAGTCATAAAAATTTTGTCCATTTGACTAAAGTGTATACAATTCTCTCTTCCATCTCACCAAGCGCCATAATTCAAAACAAGCACATTTTACATCCACTCATCCTCTGATTATCCCCCTAGTTTATGCTTTTGTTGGGAGGTCTTTTAAATTTACTTTATTTAAGTACAATTGTGTTGGTAAAGGGAAAGAATCTCACTCTTCTGATGGACTAAGACCGATCCATACCAACTTATCCCTTATATTAATAGCGGGAAAGAACCTTGCTCTTCTGATGGACCAAGGTCGACCCATATCAATCTTTTCATTAGTATTGGCATTGGGACTCAATCTCACTCTTCTGACGGACCAAGACGAGTCCTTACCAATTTTTTTTCTATTCATATACTTGTTATTACTTTTGACCTTCAATCATTGTGATTTTTCAAGGGTTTCTCAAAAGAAGAATTTCATTTGTTTGTTTACTAAAAATTATAGGGCTCTAAAAATTTCTAAGAGAAAGGTATACATAAAAGTAAATTTAAAAATAACCATGACTAACTCTCAACTAGTGATGTTACTCTAATCTCAAGTCTTAGAATTCTAAGCTAAATAACTCGTAACTTTGCCCGCCACAGATTTGACTAATTAATTCTAGTAAAGTATAATAAAATCAATAATGATCAAGATAACACAGTTAATTTGGCTCAATACTGTTGATCACCTATTGCAAATTAACTTAAAAATTAATTGGGTCAAATGTGAATAATTGGTCTTCTAAACAGTAACAAATTCATATATATCCCTTCCCCACACTTAATAACGTACAGTGTCCTCAATGTACGACTAAGACAACATAACAGCAAGATATGAAACAAGAAAAATCATCATAGGAAAAAAGGAAATATATGTATTGAAAAAGAAACTAATACTTCCCTATCAGTCGAAAATAAAGTGAAGAAGTTCATAACGAGGAAGCCATCGTCATTACATGTCTGATTGCACATGCCTTAGCCAACTAAAAACAACACAAAGAAAATGAACTAAGAAGAGAGATTGGAATCCGTCTCTCCATCATCCTCATCAGATGGTGCCTCCGCCATGGTTTCATCATCGTCTTCTTTATTGCCCTCATCATCCTCTTCACTCTCTTCCTCACCACCCTCATCATCCTCTTCCTCACTCTCACTATCCTCGTCATGTGCATCTGACTCTTTCATCTTGAGAAAATTTTCCATTTTGTCTTGGCGGATATGAAGTTTATCCACACTTTCTCGGATATAACGAACCTCAGACATCAACATATCAAATTTGTCTTCAAAGCTTGCTGAAGATGTCTGGCCTCGAGATGTGCTGCGTGAGTGTCAACCTTGACGTCTTGTTGGTAAAAGGTTCATGAGTCAGAATGAATTAAGTTGCATAGGAGTGACTTGATTGACTAAGGTAAGTGAGGGCCAAACGACAACCTTAGTCCGCATGGCTTGCACAAGTAAGGTGATGTAGGGGCTACAAAAAATATGCCCTTTCTTCCGTGTAGTGGTGGCTTGGTGGCTGAAAAGCTCAGCTAACTCGATGGCGAGATTGATGGGATGTTTATGAATAACACTATACAGATAGAGGCAATCCTTATTAGAAACCATACTGGTGCTGAGGTCTCGGCCAATCAATGTATGCGCAAAGAGCCAATGAAGAACATGATATTCAGGCTTGACCAATTGAGAAGTCTTGCTCTTTGCTGGGTCATACGCATCACCAACAGTAATTTCATTCCAAAACGTCCCTGGTGTTACTCCACGTGGAAAATAACATGAGAGACGTTGGAGCTCTTCTGTCCGTATATATTTATCTTCATAAAGACCGAGATATTTGCCCAATTGAGCTATTATCATGTGGAAAGGGTAGCCACTCAAAGTGAAATGGAGTTTACATTTGGGGCCCATGCCACTAGCACTCTCTTTATCGAGTTTGTATGTGCATAAAAACTTCAATGTCAACTCTTTATAAACTGGAGCTTCAAGAGATAAAAATCGCTCCCAAATGGTTCGGTCCAAGAGCTCCTTCATTTCCGTTGTGAGCTCCAATGGAGCAAGAACATCCCAATCCAAACGAAGGGTATCGCTGAAAGGCTTGTTCTTGAGTAAATTATAGCATTGCGACTGGTATTCTTCTTTGAATTGAAGCATTGGGTGCTCTATCGAAGGGAGAGTGGCTAATGTTTCAACAATTGCACCTTCTTGCGATGAAGATGATGCTGCATATTTGGATTTTCGTCGAATGGTAAGCTTTGCGCAATTTGCCATTGAATACCTGAGAAGAAACACCAAACTAAATAAAAAACGCGCATCCTTGCCACACGTAGTCCAAACGAAGGAAAAGGGAGAAAGGATTAACAGTGAAGAATATTGATAGAATTCTCATTAAGACATTTAAACAAACATGTAGAGTGCATCCATAAAACTAGTTGGGGTAAAAGAAATAGCTGGCAAATGCATCCAACTAATTATACAATAGACCCACTACATTACAATCGGCTTGAAAAGCAAGCGTCCCAACACATCAAAGACACTAAATGACCCAAAATTACTCTCACAATGCTAACCCTACTAGCGTAATTGAATAATGATTATCAAATTAGCAAACAAAATTTGGATTTGAGAGATCATAAGGAATATCTAACTAGAAGAGGCATCATAAAGGCATTAAAATCGAGCAACATAAGGCGATTGTGTATGTCTAACATGAAAGAATAAAAACAAAGTAAACTGTCAGAACAAATGCATGTACCAATTCCCAAAAGTCTTAAACATCGAGTAGCTAATCTTGCCTAAACAATGAGGAAGACAAAGCATAAACAATGAGGAGAACTTACTCGGATCAGGAATCATGATGTCAGGAATCGTGAAGAGAAGATGGAGAGAAGAGAGAATAAGAAATGAATATGTGTTAAGGTTTGTGAGTGTTTAAGAGAGTGTATGTGTGTTTTAATAAATTGTGCAGGGCGTGTGCTGAGTCATGTGGGTGCTGGACAGACACAAACTGGGACACGACCGTGTCCCACACCTGTGTAACTCTCTATTTGCGGTGCCTTACCTGGGCGAACACGGGCTGGGATACAACCGTATCCCACGCCCGTGTAACTTTCTGTGTTCAAGCGTGAATTCTAGACGCACATGGGCTGGGACATAACCGTGTCCCACGCCCGTATAACTTTTTGTTTGTGCGGCATATAGCTAAGCGGACACGGGCTGGGACACAACCGTGTCCCATGCCCACGTAACTTTCTATGGGTTTCTATAGAGACAAGTCATTAAAGGGGCCTGGATAGACACGGGCTGGGACACGACCGTGTCCCATGCTCATGTAACTTTCTGTTCTGTTTTTTTTTTTTAACCTAAATTCATGAATTTAAAAATACAAGAAACTTAAAGAAATAAAAGTACTTAAACTAGAAAAATAAGATAAAGAAAACTAAAGAGAGAAAAAAAAAATGAAACTAAAAGGAAAAGCCTATGACTAAAATTGAAACAAATAAAAGAAGCAATGCAAAGTTAGATAAAAGAAAAATAAAATGGAATAAACTTAAAGAACTAAAATGTGAGCAAAGTTAGACATAGGTTGCCTCCCAAGAAGCTCTATAGTTAACGTCGATAGCTCGACGGGATATGTTTTGTCATTCATGATTCTTCATCCAGGTAGAGATAAGACTCCTCTTGTATCTCGCTTTTGAACTCTCCATACGAGCGTAGATTTACCCTTAGACCATCGACCTTGCCAATTCCATTTCATTGGTGCATAACTTCTATAGTTTCTCTCCTTATCATGCCACTTATCAAATTCATGTAGCCTAAACTTCTTCATTTTGTCCGCTTTTAGCTTAGATGCGGTTGTCATTGGAAGTTTTGAACTTTTCACCATAAAGACATGTTCCAAATGACTTCTTGACAGTTTTGGTTCCAAAATTGGTGGCTTCTCGTTGAAGGATCTCAACTTAAGATCTTTTAGCTTGTGAAATGGATCAACCCCCTTCTTATCCACAATGGATTCATGAACTTCTATTTGAGTTGCCACTTCTGCACAATTGGGGTTAGTCACTAGATTTTCATCTCCCTTTTGCAAGCAATAGGTTGAGGAATCTTTGGCAAGAGTTTCCTACATACATGTAGATATAACAACATTAGTGGCATTAACATTGTGACATGTGTCCTTTGAGTTAAGAAATTTGTTCGTTGCCTCTGGAGTTTTAAAAACTATTTCATCATCCCCGACCCGTAATATCGACTTATGCTCACTAACATTAAAAACAGCCCTAGCGGTAGCTAGGAAGGGTCAACCTAAAATGATTGGCACCTCAATATCTTCATCTATATCAAGTATAACAAAATCTACGGGAAAGATGAATTTGTCTACTTGCACTAAAACATCCTCTATGATGCCTCTAGGGTATGTGACAGACCTATCAGCTAATTGAAGACTCATGCGCATTAGTTTAGGTTCTCCTAACTCTAGCTTTTTGAACAATTTATACGGCATCAAATTTATACTGGCTCCTAAGTCTGTCAAAGCATTATCTACTAACAAATTGCCAAGCATACAAGGAATAGTGAAACTCCCTAGATCGTTTAATTTGTGTTGCAGCTTTTTCTGGAGAAGTGCCGAACATTCTTCATTCAATGTGACAGTTGTAAACTCCTCCAACTTCCTCTTATTCAATAGAAGATCCTTTAGAAATTTCGCATACTTTGGCATATACAAGATGACATCAACAAGAGGTAAGTTAATGTGTAATTGTTTGAAAATATCAAGTAATTTACCAAATTCCTTATTTGGATCAGTGTAACTTTGCTTAAGGCGCTACGGGTAAGGGATGGGAGGCTTGTACTCCTTCACTTTCGGTGATTCCATACTTTCTTTTGATTTTAGTGGCTTTGCATCTTCCTTACGGTTGACTTCCACTTCTTTCTCAACTACTTCCTCACCATCCTTCTTCTCCACTTGCAGTTTTCTATCACTTCTTATGGTCACAACATTAACATGTTCCCTGGGATTAACCTCGGTATTCCCTAGGAGTGTTCCCTGTGTTCTTTCAAAGATTAGCTTCACAAGTTGACCAATTTGATTCTCAAGGTTGTGATTGGAAGCCTCTTGATTCCTCAACAATGATTCAATGTTGGATAAGTGAGCCTCATTACCTTGAATATATTTTGTGAGAAGTTCTTCCACACTATACTTCTTTTCTTGAGGAAGAGGAGGTGGTAATGGTCTTTGAAATCCAGGTAGGCCAAAGTTGGTCTTTTGTTGGCCTTGGTTTTGATTTCCCCATGAGAAATTGGGGTGATTCTTCCATCCAGGATTATAAGTGTTGTTGTAGTGGTTATTTTGTTTCCTGGGTAGATTTCCTAGATACTCTACTTATTCTAGTTGTTCTTGTGCTCTATAACCCTGCATGCCAAAGTCACTTACATCCGATTGTACTTGTTGAGGGCGAACAGAGAGTGCATCAATCTTCTTACTCAATAAATCCACCTTGGCTGCTAGAGCAGTGGTAAAGTCCACATCATAAATTCCCATAACCTTTTGCTTAGCTCTAGTGCTTTCCCACTGATAATTGTTCATCGCTATTCCTTCAATTAAGTTTTGTGCTTGTTCAGGTGTCTTTATGTTCAAAATACCTCCTGTGGATGCATCGATCATTTGTCTCGTAGATAAATTGAGACCATTATAGAGGGTCTGAATCTGCATCCATAATGGGAGGCTATGATGTTGGCACCTCCTGAGCAAGTCCTTGAACTACTCCCAAGTGTCATATAGAGTCTCCACTACCAATTGGGCAAAACAAGAAATATCGTTCCGAAGTTTAGCGGTCTTCGCAGGTGGGAAATACTTCTCCAAAAATTTCTCTACCAATTCATTCCAAGTTGTGATTAAATTTTGTAGTAGAGAGTTCAACCACTGCTTTGCTCTACCCCTCAAGGAAAAAGGAAATAGTCGCAGTCGGATGGTATCATCCGTAGCTCCGTTGATTTTAAATGTATCACAAATCTTTAGAAAGCTAGAGATGTGGGCATTAGGATCTTCATCTTGGAGACTGTCAAACTGAACATATTGTTGCACCATTTGTATAATGTTAGGTGCAATTTGGAAGTTATTAGCCGCAACGGTTGGCCTTACGATACTAGAGTCAGCTCTAATAAGTGTAGGCCTTGAATAGTCGAACATGGTCCGATTTGCTTCATTACCATTGTTAGCCATGTATGGTGGATCTTCTTTCTTGACAAATTTAGTGTTGGCCTCTTCACTTTCTTCCTTAATCTCAACGATTGACTCATCTTCTATGATAGCCACAATTTGTCTAGGTCGCAATCTCAAATTTTGAAGTAAAGTTCTCTTAATTTTAGGATCAAGTTCTACCAAATCTTTCGGGTTGCTTCGAGTCATGCACTACAAGGGCAAGAAATATAGAATTAATTGCAGCTCTAGGTAATGAAAATAAACAATGAAAATAAAAGAGAAAAAAAATGGTCAAAGTAATAAAGCAACCAGTGTTTTTAATATCGAAAGTCCCTGGCAACGGCGCCAAAAACTTAATATCAGGCAAGTGCACCTATCAGTTTTAATATAGCGGATATGAGTCTGAGTCGATCCCTCAGAAACTTTAAGTACTAATATTAACCTTAGCTCTATTATCTAACCAGAAAATTGTGATGAGTTGAATGAATTAAAAATACTAAAATTAACAAACTAATCTAATTGTGAGACTTGATTAAGCAATTTAAAAAGCGATAAAACTAAGAATGACTTCAAGAAGGTAATAACGTATTTAGGAATTATTTCCCCTAGTGTTTAACATGTGACCGCTTAAAATATATTCAATTCAATTTCTATTATTCTTAACTGGAGGGATTCACAATTAAAGTTAATACCATTCTCAAGCATATTAACCTTAATCCTAAATTATTTACTGGAATCTCTTCTCTTAGTAATATAATTTAGAATCGCATTAATGTATAATGAATTCTTACACAAACAAACAACTTTCCGGAAGAAACATGTATCTTATCTCTAAGTACACATGTAATTCTCTCCAATTATGTCAAGATCTCATTACACATGTGATTTCTCCATCGTCATGCATAATATCATAGATTGATACTCTAAAAATATCAATTATCAATTAAATAACATAATTGAATTAAGAAAAGATAGAAACTTTATTGAAAATTATAAATCAATCCAATAGTTACATGAAACCCTAGGTTCCATAATCCTAAATACAAGAATCCTAAGCTATCATAATGAAACTAAAAACGAATTCCAACAAAACCAATAAATAAAACAAAAAAAAACCCCTTTTCTTGATAATAAATCTCTTCAATCTTGAAGTTAGGTGTTACTTTCGCCTTTTTCTTCTCCTTCTCTTCAAGTCTCTTCACTTTCGAATGTCTCCTGTTTGTGCGAAACCCTAGTATGTCCTTTTATAATGCATTATAAGGTTTCTGTTTTCGTCACCAGACACAGTCGTGTAACTTTTTGACCTTGGCAAATTTTCCTAGATGAAAACAACCTGGGGACACAACTGTGTCCCAGATTGTATAACTTCAAAACTTCATAACTCATTCATTTGAACTCCAAATTGAGTGAAACTTGATTCCTTTTCTTCATTTTCAATTCAAGAATACGTTCAAACCTTGAAATCAAATTTTACTCAATTAAGTATCAATTTCTTTAAAGAAAACCAAAGATGTAAGGGAAATTCTATAAAATCACCATGTGAAATATGTTTAAAATAAGAGTTATCAATGCATCAATAAGTCCTACATGGCCTAATTTCTACTTAATATGAAGCACAAGTATCAATTAGGGGCACTCATCACTATTCTTTGCTATCCTCTAGCTCAACTTCTAGTGATTTGACCATGGAGTTGATTCCTATTACATATTGAAAGCGCTGCACTCCAACTTAAATGTATTTAGGTAATATATTTAACTAAAATATTATTACAATATTTTGTGAGAAGTTCCATGAACATTACAATATTCAAAATATAAAGATTATGGAAAGAAGCTATAAGAAGAAGTAAGGAAAGATTGAAGATGCAATACTTGTGGATGAAGGAAGGTTTAATTGACAAAAAGAAATATACATGGAAGCAAATGGATTTCATAATGGCTACTATCGTAAGAAGAATATGAAGAAAAAGAAGGCATAATGGACACTTAACAACAACTTCCATATTAAAGCCTTGGAGAATTATTATATAAAGGAGTTGCTTTAAGACATAAACAACAATTGATATTGTGAAAAAGAGAATTGTGTTAAAGTGTTATTCAATATTCTTGTTGAGAAAATTGTGCTAGAATTGTGAGGAGCTATACTCTTATCCTAAAGAGAGTTACTAGTCTCTTAAAAATTAAGGAGATTATTTGAGAAGAGATAAGGGAGATTCTATAGACTTGTGTGATCCTAGTAAGAGGACTGGGAGGTAAGGCGGGATTATGGGAATTGTTGACCCCTTTAAAACATTCTTTGAAATAGTCAAGCTACGATGTGAATAATCATATCCTTGACCAAGGGTTAGAAGAGTGGATTGAAGCACAAGGTAGAACCACTATAAATAGCTGCCTAATCTTTTCATCCATGATCTTTTACTTTATACAATTTATTTAGTTGTTTATAGCTTTAGTGCAATTAATCTCTTATAAGTATGTTTGTAAAGTATTGATTAAGTTTCATCTTTGAACAAGTAAGAAGGATTGTTTGCAAAAAATATTCAATCTTTAAACAATCAATTCAACTCTCCCTCTTGATTGTTTACGGGGACCAACACCATTAAATATGTGCAAAACTAATGGGGTTTAAAATTAAAGAAATGATTGGAGTAGAAGATTTAAGTTTAATTAAGAGGAACATTCTGAGAGTTAAACTCAATTATCCTATTGATAAACCTGTTATAGGAGGCTTATGGCTTAAACTCTCCTTAGAGAATAAGATTTGGATTTCCCTTAAAAACAAGAGGCTTACTAACTTCACATGCGGCTTTATTGGCCATCTTGAAGCAAACTGTAAAAGAAAATTGAATCTAGAATTTCAATCAAAATATCTTCATGTTGGATTTATTCCACCAAGGGTGAAGGGGATCAGAGATAATTCAATGTCTCCGATAAAGAAGGGAAGTCAATCATGGTATGAAAGGAGCACTTAAAATTATCTCAAAAAAGAAAGGAATTAATGGAGGAGTTAAAGAGGAAAGACAGTAATGAAAGAATTCCTATAAAGCATATTGATTTAGGTATACACACAAATTCCTTGAAAGTGATAGTTAGTGTTAACTCATTTTTGTTGAAACAAATTTTTGCAAAGACAAATTCTATTTCGAACAAGATAATGGAAGATTATGGGTCTAAGTTAAAAAATTCAAGTGCAACTAACAATCCTAAAGGTAAACCTTCCACCTCATCACCAAATCACATTTTTCTTTCCTTTATAAGTAATAAGAAAAATGAAAAAGATAATTTACCTATCTTGCCAACTTAAACCCTAATCGCTACTATTGAAAACCTCATAGAAGACTAAACTATTTGTCCATATTTTGTTATAAAACCAAAAAGCCATAAGCACTCTTTTAACAACCTAATGCCCAAACTAAAATCTTCAACCTTATATAAGCAAGCCCTTACTCATCCAACAAATACAAGCCCAAATACTACTACAGTACCAAACTATAACCATCTTCTTACTGTTACATAAAACCATGTTTCCAACCTATATGACCACTGTTAGCTCAGTTAAACCAAGGAAACCAAACAAATTATCTCAATTCCTTAAATCATTCTCCAACTAAATCAATTTCGATTCCCTCATCAATAACAAAAGCTTTATCAGCACTATCACTCAAGCACTATAGAACTTTCGATGATGAAGTTGCTTCACCATTGCTTAAAAGGGAAAAGAAGTAGTGCATAGGGCTATTATAGTTTAGAAAATATGTAAAAGGAAAGCGTTGAAGTAGGGATTGTTTAGAGTCAAGTGAATGAATTTGGTGAGATGGAAAATTAATTTCTCCTATGAACTATATGAGGTTAATGTAGAGCAATCTTATGATACTTCATTTCTAGGCTTTGGTAGTTAGCCTTCAACAACTACCAATTTGCCATTAGTTTCCTAAGCTAGAGCTATTAAGGTCTAAGATAACTGGTGATAGTTAAGAAGCTAAAACACATTATTCATAAATATAAGCCCTTCATCATCTTCTTGATTGAAACTAGGAATAAAGAAGCGAAGATTGACCATATTTGAAGAAGGTTAGGTTGTGAAGGTAAGTATTATGTAGAACCAAGAGGTTTAAGTGGGGGTCTAACATTATGGTGAAAAAAAGAAATTATGGTAGAGATTTTGAGATCAAATAGATATGCGATAGACTTTAAAATTACAAGATTGAGTAAAGCATAGAGTATCGAAGTTACCTAGTGCTATGGTTGTCCTTGTCCAAATCTTGAGGGCGGTTGCATCTTTAGTATGGTTTAAGAAACATTGCAAGGGACATATAAGACCTATGGTTGTTAACTGGCAACTTGAATGAGATATCTTGTTTTGAAGAGAAAAGTAAAGGTAGAGCTAAACCTTAAAGAGAGATGAGGGAATTCAATAGAATGATCTTTGATTGTAACTTGTTTGACTTAAGCTTTCAAGGCTCCATATTCACTTGGTTTGATAAATGATATAGTAGGGTAGTTGTTAAAGAAAGGCTCGATAGAGGGTTTGGTAATCAGGAGTAGCTATCCATGTTCACAAGAACTCATGTGGCTATATTGCTAATGGTAGGCAGCAACCATTCTCCCCTTATTCTTAAAATGTACAAACAGGAAGTAAGGAGTAAAAAAATATTTAAATTTAAGGATAAATAGCTAACTTTTGAAGGTTGCAGAGATGTTGTTTAGGAGATATAGCAAAGGGTAGATGAGACACCAGATTATTAGGGTCTTATGAGGAAATGGGAAGAATGTATTGGAGTCTGATGAGGAAATTGGAAGAATGAAAGAATGCTCTTATAAACTGGAGCAAATAGAATTTAAATAATAATACAAAGGAGATTGAGAGATTATATGGGAATTTGTCAGAGCCATAAGCTAAAGCATTGAATGAGTATGTTTATTTAGAGGAGAACCAAATACAAGAGCAATTTAGAATTGCTTTGCAACAAGAAGAGATATGATGAAGACAAAGATCAAGAATAAATTAGCCAAAAAAGAATACAACAAAATATTTTCATCAGTGTATGGTGAGAAGGAGAGTTGGAAATAAAATTATGGAAATTAGATGGGCTAATGGGGAGTGTTTAAAGGAGGAACTAGAAATTAAACAGGATTTCTTAATTTTCTATAGTCATTTGTACACTATAGAAGTTTCTTCACATGAGGAGATAGTGCTGGATGCAATAGATGAAATTATCACTCCTAAGATGAATGTTCGTTTGACTAGACTTGTAGATAGGGATGAAGTTAGAGAAGTAGTATTCCAATTAGGTGAAGGAAAAGGCCTATATTTAGATGGTTTTAGTGGCAACTTTTTCCAATTGCACTAGGCTATTATTAGGTCTTTCTTAATTGAGGTGGTAAAAAATTTCTACAATATTGGCATATTTCTCCTCCACTTTAATAATACTAATCTTGATATTCTAGTTCCCTAAAGAAGTCAATTAGTTTCATCTAATGAGCTTATGTAACTTCTTTTGTAAAGTCATTTCTATTGTATTGTCTAATAGGTTGAAATCCTTTCTTCAGTTTATGATATCCCCCTTTCAAAGTGCTTTTGTCCCTTGGTTATGTTAAGATAATGTGATCTTAACACATGGGATTTTCCATTTTCTAAAAAGACATAAAAAAAAAGGGAATTTTGATTGTTTTGCTTTAAAGGTAGACATAGCAAAAGCATATGACAGGATAGAATGGAATATTTTAGAAGTGTTGTTATTAAAGATGGGTTTTTCAACTAAATGGACATCTTGGATTATGGCTTGACTTCAGTCTCTTTTAATCTTATGGCTAATGAGAAAATAGTGAAGCTTTAATTCGACATGAGGCTTAAGATAAGGGGATTCCCCTTACCTCTTTATTTTAGTGGTTGACTTGCTTTCAAAATTAATTTAAAAAAAAAAAGGAGAATGTTGTGTTGGAAGGCATCAAAATTATGCGAAATTGTTTGAAACTAAACATTTAATATTTCTTGATGATTTGCCTTTTTTCTCAAAGTTTATGAATCGAACCTTTTAAATTTGAAGAACATTTTGCATAGCTATTGTCTAGCTCCTAGGCAATACATTAATTTTAAAAATCCTCCCTCTTCTTTTGTGTTTCTTCTAGTAGTATTTTAAACAATCATTGTTGTAGAATTTTAGATATCAACGTCTCTAACATTGCAAATAAATATTTGGGCTATCCCTTTACATGGGTTAAGTCTAAGTATAAAGTGTTGAAATTAATCAAAGATAGAATTACATCAAAGTTACAGGGATGGAAAGGGAAGTTATCAGTTGATGGAAAAGAAGTTATGCTTAAGGCAGTTGCTTATGCTTTGCCTATGTACACAATGAGTGTCTTTAGTTTTCCCAAAAAAAATATATATATTTTAAGAAGGTGACTGGTATGATTGCAAATTTCTAGTGGGGCAATACAAAGAGAAGGAATCAAATACAATGGAAAATAAGGCTTATTTGACCAAATCAAAACATTATAGAGGACTTGGTTTTAAAGACCTTCATTTGTTTAATAAATTACTTTTTAAGAAAATTGGCTTAGAGGATTTTGAGTAATCTTGATGCTTTTTGGGTTAAATTTTTGAAAATTTTATATTTTCCTAAAACTAATTTCTTCAATGGCAAGAAAGGGGATTGAACCTCATGGAGTTGGTAAAGTATTTTATGGGGAAAAGAAGTTGTTAAGAATGACATTAATCGACAAATTGGGAAAGCTGATAGCATTGAAGTGTTATCTATGCCTTGTATTCCTTCCTTGAATGGGTACATATTAGATTGAAAGTTTGATTGATAAGGAAAACATTTGTTAGAGGTTAGATAGCACACAACATCTTCTGTCTTACAATGAATTGGAAGCCATTAGGAAAATGTTGATTGTAGCTTCTATATGAGATAATTATGTGATTTGGCTAAAGGAGAGGAATAGGTTTACTCAATTAGATCAAACTACCATAATTTACTAACCCAAGAAGTAAAACAATAAAGAAATGATGCATCTTCATCTGTTAACATAGATTCCAAGTTTTGGAAATTCATATAGAGTTTAAATTTGCCTTCTAAATACAAACATCACTTGTGAAGAATTTGTACAAATGCCCTAGTTTGATACGAATTTATAGATGAACACACGAACCCAGTATCACACAAAAAATTAAGGGGTAAGTTCAAAACGCCAGATGTCTCAAAAAGTAAATGAAAGTCAATGGTTTAGCAATCTCACATATTAACTCTATGGATATAACGCATCATAGAAGCACATACGGATCTAAGCTAATACCCGATATAACGCATGAACACTAGGCATAGGGTTACTTGCCACAATCATTGCTAAAGGGATTAATAAGAGTAGGTAGAGAAGAGCTTTCCAAGAGAAACGACTCAAGGGTTTCTCATTAATGTTTTTAAAATCTCCCCAAAACATTATACAAATGTTCTATTTATACAGAGTGGTAAAGCTGTAAATAAATTACTAAAGGGTACCCTATGGCATTCCAGTAATTATAAGTAAAACATGAAGATAACTTATGAAAAATACAACAAATATAAAGTCTAAATAACATAAGTAAAATAGATAGCTGAATAAGATTTTGGTTAAGGGGTTGACCTTTGATTCCAAAGAGCTATTAGAGACTTGGAGCTGAGATTTAGGCAAACCTGATTCTTGATTACTTGTCTTGTTTAGGGCCAATCTGATATGTCCGTAGCTAACTTGATAGGACTAGGGCCGACCTCATATGGCTAGACCAACTTGATATGGCAGAGATCGAATTGTCATGATAATGGCCGAGTTCATATGGTCAGGCCGATCTGGCATGGATGTGGCCAACCTGTTTAATATGTTCCGATGTGGTTAAGCTGAAATGGAATAGCCGAGTAGCCTTATCATGACCGAGCAAATCTCAGCCAAACAATCTCGATTGAGTAAATTGCTCTCAATAAAGTAAAGTAGACGGGCAGGACAGGACAGTCATGTATAGTTGATCAAAGTAGACCTTGCAAAATAAAATAAAGTCAACTAAAGTAAGATAGAATAGACCTAGTAAAGCAAGGAAGACCTGGCAAAGTAGGGCACAAATAGTAGCCCAGGACAGAACTTACAGAGCATGTTGAGTCTTCCAATATTGCCATAGTTCATGGACGTCTATAGGAGGGCTCTCTCAAGGTTTAACGGGGCATACATAGAATAATAGGGTAAACCCAATAGAGTAAGGCAGGACATTCAGTACTAATGGAGCTTGTAAATAGGTTAACCATTTGAGCAGAGCTCATGAACAGGCCTCCTTTATAGTCCGAAATAGGGTAGGACATCAAATTGGTACCTGGAATCCTATCACTAGTCTCTAATAATAATCATTTTTCCAAGAATTCAAGCTCAGATCCTAATTGTAATAAGAGGAAATGGTTGAGCACCTTTTTTTTTTTTCTGTTGTGAATGGGTAAACTAGTATGGTTTGCCTAACTTCAAATCATAATTAAGGAGATGAAAATTACAAGAGCAAATGTATGGTTACAAGACATGTTTTTTAATATATAAACAATTGAGAACCATCATCGAGCTTCTTCCACAGCGACTATTAAAGAAAATAAATGTATCTTCAAGTTGCTATAGTCGAATCCTCTGTTAGTTGTTAAAGCGGTCTTCTTGAAATTAATTTGTTGTTAGTGTAAGTGAAAGCTCTCCAAGTTGTAATGTTATAGGAGCTTTCCATTCCTTGACATTATTAGACACCACCCAGGCATGGTTATGTTAAAATCAATGTTGATTAAGGTTTTAATTGACCTTTATTACTGGAATTGGTATTATTTCTTGAAGTGAGCATAGATAGCTACTTCAAGTGACTTCTTATTCTACTATGGCTTTGGAAGTCATTCTGTAGAACTTTTAGCGATATGGTAAGGTTTTTTTTTGTCTAAGCCTATGGAATTGGCCAATTATAATTATTGAAATATTTTACAAGCTATATTTTGAGCAAATTTTAAAGGGTGTGTGATAGCACTCATTTAGCACATATATTTTGGAGCAATTTTTAAAGTCTTTATTGATTCTTAATGTTATCTTTGAAGTAATTTAGGTTTGTTTGCAAATTATTTCATTTGTAGGTTATTAACGAGACTTTGGTGAATTTTTGAAGCATTTCATGAAGTTTTGAAGCTTTAATGAAAAATACATTAACTATTGCATTCAAAAGAAGAAATTTTAGTTAAGAATTAAACTTCAAAGGAGATTACGATTGAAGATCATGACTATACTAGTTGTGATCATTGCGTCCATGAGTTTCAAAAGTTTAAATTATAAGGGAGCATCATGCTTAGGTTCATTGCCACACTTCTAAGGTATGAACATGTTGTTGATGAAAGAATTCCCTATTTTTGGAAAGTTTCCATGTAACCTTAGGTTTAAAGCATTATAAATAGGAATCCAAATCAAGTCATAAAGAAAATTCCTTAAGGAAAGTAAGTAAAATAAAATAGGATAAAGTAGAAGCTAAGGTTATTCTTCTTTTCTTTTAAATTCTTTAATTTTATCTCATGTTTTAGTTTAGTTCTTCTTAAGAAATTATTATTGAACCCTAGTTCTTTTATATGACATTATTCTGCTTTTCAATCAATGATAATACTTTTGTGATTTAATTATTTTGTGTTTACAGCCTTTTAAGTCAATATGATCGATTATTGATTTGATGTTTGAGTTTGCTATCCAATTCACAAGATTTTATAGTAAATAAATTGGTATAATTAGAAGCAATTAAACAAACCGAGGTTCCACTATTTTGTTTCTCTATATTAGGGCAACCTAATAATAGAACTCAAGAGCTTAATATGATCTTAAGATATTTTATTTTAGAAGCGATTCTGATAGAATGTACTTAAGGCTAGGAGTTGATTTGTTTAAGCGATTCAGGTTAACTTGTACTAGGAATTCCTACAATATAATAAGTAATTGAGGTTTGAAAGTTGCATAAGGTTAGGTAGTAAATAATAAATTTACTATGGATCATGTATTCTTCAATAATTTGATTTTCTCTTCTTTCTCTAGTTCTTGTTCTTTCTATTTGTTTTATTATTTAAGATTCTAATTACTTTGTATTTCAAGTAGCCTAATTTATTCTTAATCGATAAGTTACATAATTGGAAAATAAGGAAAATTTACTAGTAATCCAGTATTTCCTTTAAATTAATGGTTCTTTGAGAGATTGATAACTTAGTCACTAATCCGTTTACTATACCATAATTTGATAGGAGTACCTGCCTCCAATTAGTATCCTCTCATTATGGAGGAGTGATAACATTTTTTCTGATGTTATGATGTTAAAGACTTTTTTGTGAGTTATGAATTTCTTTTATTTATAGAGAAGCAAATAAATACACTGATTAGGTAGTTAGCCAAGGAATACTAGAGATGACTTGTACTTTTAGGGTCGATAAACTCCCACCGAGCTATTGCACTTGTACCATTATATTGCCCTCTTTCTATTTAATAAATTATTTGCTTCTTGGCAAAAAAAAAAAAATCATATACACTCAAACCTTTCTCTTTTAATGTGCACTATATACGTATCAAGACCTAACACAAGACCAATACTTTCTCCAATAATTGTCAACATCTAACTATTGTAAAATTCTAATGATAATTCATATATTTGAACCTAAACAGATAGATGCATTAAAATTTGGTTTCCAACACCTAATTGTTAAGAAGTAACCATTTATAAACCATAGCACTTCTCAAATGACTATGTAAATCTCCTTCCATTCCAAAAGTAATTGTGCAATATCTAGAACCTAATCTTATCATTGTAAAATTATTAACAAATGACCATATCAACTTTAATTTACTATATAACATTTTGTACCTAAGAGATTGCCCATAAAGTTTAACAATGATTGAATTTTTCCATAGATCATACAATTTTTTCTTAAAGAGGAACAGATATAACGCATGTACTTGATTCAATTTTCCCCTTATCAGTTGATTTTACTACTTCACCAACTCCTTTTATCGCCTCTTCTTAGTCTATTTTTTTTTTAGTTCATCTTCTTTGATTCACTCATATATGCAGAAATGCATTGCATAAGCATCTAGTATATTATGTAATACAAAATCCTTATAGGATAATCTTTGTACTGTATGATTCTCCTCTTGCATCTTTTCTTATTCCTTTTATACGGGTCAGATATTCTACTTCATAGTAAAAGTTGGTTCATTCTTTCCTTCATCTTGATTTTTAATCATTATAGGAATATCATTTTCTTATATGATTTCTTATTCAAAATGTTCAATTTGTTTCAATCTTTTTGATTTCTCTCCCTTTTGAAAAGGAATAGATTTGGACATATTTGAGAAGGATAAAGGTTACCATTGGGAGTACTTTCTAGTGAGCATCTTTTGTCTTAGACACTTTTATGTTGCATGAAAATAAGATGATGTAGCCAATTTAGTGATAAAATTTATCCTAACTTCAAAAGGTTGGATTAGTTTGTCTTCTCTTTCTTTAATTTTCTCCCAACCTATTTGTATTTTATGGAATATAGAGAATTAAATTTGTTGTATCATTGCAAAGCATCATCTGGGTTGTTTGAATAATTAAGAAGTTGATGATGCTCATTTTAGTTGGGTAAATTGCTTATTTGTGAAAATTTTAAAAGAAAGAGAAATACTTTTTTTTTTAATCTTTCTTGAATTAATTGAAGAATGAATTTTGGTTACGTAATGATGAAAAAAAAAAAACTTAATAAATCACATTGTTATATTGCTTTATATCGAGGATAAAGACTCTTAAACATACTATTAAATATTAACTATGGCTCTACAATTGCTTGACCCTATTAAATTCATTATTGTATTGATATTGGTTGTTTAATGGCTCTATTGTAAACTTCTTTGAGTTACTCTATAAGGCCATCAAGTTATATCCTATAAACTTTGAGAAATTTTCTTTCACAACATCCATCTCAAACTTAAGGTTAATGAAAGTTTTCACCAATTAATATTAACTTTTACAATAGGGTGGACATTTTGCTATCATGTTTCAAAACTCCCTTGTAAAAAACATTCAAGTTAACTTACATGACTTTCTTGTGTTATTAAGAGCATTTATACAACTTTGTAGTTTATTTTTCATTGTCTTAGTAAGAATTAGTGGAATGCTTTGTAAAGATTGCAAGAAGCAATTTTTTTGACATCAAATATGTGACTGAAGCTAGAGAAGTTACACACAATCAACATCTAAATCTTAAAAGTTCAAGTGGTGTGATTTTATAGGGTAAAATGAAAATACATCCATTCTCGTTTACTCTATACATGTCAAAAAGATTGAGAAATAATAACGAGTATAATTTAAAATAACTTGGGATTTTATACATAAGAAAAACCTATACAATAGTTACATAACGACAAAAGCAACTTGAGTTCAAATCGAACAACTATAGATACAAAATATCTTCTTAATGTCCTAACCACTATTTTAGAGCTCACCTCAAACCTCATTTGAGTTTTGTTCTATTCATATTTACCTACATAAGGATCTATAGAGGACTAAGTGAACCATAGTGTAGTAAGGGTAAGAAACCTGCATTGTACTTAACAAACAACAAGAAAGGTTATGAAGCATTCATTTTTAAGTATAATGCAAACGGTGAAATGTCATCCACACAACGTTTCCTATTTGCAGTGAAACTAGAGAAAGTATGCCCACTATTGTCTAAGTTGAGGAGTTTCACGAGCTAAATTATGAATGGCACCAAACTTAAGAATGTGTAATGGAAATACTTTGCCTCCTCCAAAGACCTATAATGCTAGCCCCTAACCTTCGATGTAGCCTCTTCCCTTACCAGTTAGTTTGCCAAAGTAAAGGAAATGTGCTTCCTTTCCTCCTCAAAAAGCTCATGTTTGGTGTCATAATCCTAATTGTGACTCATCAATGGGTTGAGATACATGCCTAGTTTAAGAATGTAGGACGATCGTCGTTAATCCCATTGAAGGTAGTGGTAAAAAAATTCCACAAACAAGCAATAGCACAACGATGTATAACAAATAGCAAGACATGTAAACACAGTAATTTCTAAGCATAAGCATGTTGTTAGGTCCCTTTTTTTAACACATCTATTAGTAAGGCCCCATCTATTGATAGCAAAATTTTGCTTAATAATATTACTTGGCACATCAATCATTGAGCTACCAATCATCACTGTTTTTTATATAGGCCTTTAATGGCTTAGCTAATCTATTGGGCTTGAAGGCCTAGCCTACTTATATATTTAAATTTGAAAAGTGGCATAAACAATTGTAACCTTACACAACCTCACTACATTATCAGCCATTACTTCTACTCTTTAGGCATGTGCTTAATTAAGGAGTTGTCATATGGTTCACCACCAATGATTACCCGTTATTACAATCCTTAGATATGTACCAATAAATAAGGGAAAGTATTGTAAGAACTCTAAGATGCTCTGTGACAATCTAAGCCTTTCTATTTTCTTATCCTTCACTCAAACACTCTTTTCCTTAGGCATCAAAATGGTTACACTAGACTAGCCTTCGCACCACCTTTAGCCTTTCTTTCTTACTTTTGTAGGAGCAAAGTTTCACAGCAAAATTCACTAACAACATTTGGCACCATTTATTTCTAAATTATCCACCCATGTAACAAAAATAAGGATAACCAAAAGTGTAGGTGCTGATTCTTCTCCCCAACAACATCTAGGAGAGAGTAAGTATATTGATGAACAATATTTACCTAGATTAGAGCAGCTTTATGCTGATTTGCCAAAGAGAATCAAGAACTCAATAAGAAGAATGACAAAATTCTTAATCTTTTTCGTAAGAATACTTAGCCAAACTATAAATAAGGGCATGGTGATAATAATGCTAAAGATTCTAACGACTTAGTTTATTCTCCTAAATTGCCCAAGAATCAAGTCGAAGTTACACTTAAGCCTTCAACCCTTGCTCTTAGAAAGGGTGATAAAGGAAAATAATCATAGCAAGTGTACAATGTAGGACCTTTGCATGTCAATACCCCTATTTCAACTGGTAAACAATTACAGATAAAGAGGAGTTCTTTTTTTCCTGAAATATTGGAGCAAGCGATACTGTAACATATTAAATTGTTGCAATTTGAGACATATGATGGAACAAGGGACCCAAAAGATCATCTTGAGTACTATCGCACTTTGGCTAAGCTCCAAGGCTCAAGTGATGTCGTAGCTTGTTGGCATTCCCTTTAACTCTAAGGAATGTAGCGAGTACATGGTTAAGCACTTGAAACCAAACACAATATCATGTTTTGAAGACCTAGCAGAGGTGTTCCTGCAACACTTTCTTGCTAGTAAGCTCCTTATTAAGAATTAATCCATCCTTAACATTATAAAGCAAAGATCAGACATGTCCATTAGAGACCACTTCACTCGATTTAATGTAGTAATTAGAGGAGTCAAACCATACGGAGACTTCTTTATGTTTCTAGCAAAAAACATACTAAAGACTTTTGTAGAATTCAAAGCTAAGACCATGACTTATATCCAATAGGAAGATAACATCAAAGCTTGGCATAAGGCTAATCAAGGTAAAGGAGATCAAAAGAATGAAAAGAAAAAGAATGTGAAAGATCAACTTAGTGTAAGCGACGATCAATTCTTGAAAGGCAGTAGTGGTGAAAGGAAGAGGCCATTTTGTTCATACCCTACTTAACCATCTAATCGTCAATATATTGATGGAAGTACACAACCGGAGAGGGGTACTGTGTTGGCAAAAAAGAATGAGAGGAAATCTATTGCGTAGGAATTCTATCAAGTATTGTAATTTTCATTGCAATAGACGCCATAACACATATGAGTGTATCCAACTCAAGAATGCAATTGACAATGCAATTCAAAGAGGGTGTTTGAGAAAGTTCCTTGCTCATGACACCAAGAATATTGAATGGCTTACACAAAAATGATGTGACGAGCAAGGGAATGTAGCATGGCCTCCTAATGCTAGGAGAGATACGAGAAACGAAGGTCATAATAAAGCGCCAAATGGTGTGATAAACATTATTGTCAGTAGACCTTATGCTTTAGGTGAGTTAAGCTCATCGAGCTCAACTAATGCCATATGGTATGTTTGTAATGTGCAAGGCAAGAAGATTAAGGTCGATAATTTTATCTCTTTCATAAAGGGGGGTTACGAAGATGTACAAAGGCCCTACAATGATGCACAAGCAATTAGTACAAGAATTCCCAATTTTGAGGTCAAAAAGATCTTGGTTAATACTAAGGCTTCAACAAACATTATTTTTCAATATGCCTTCGACCAAATGAAGCTAAAGATAAAAGCAAAGCTGAGATCTTATAATCATGATCCATATGCTTTTAATAATCAACCTGTATGGATCACTAAGGTTATACCTCTTCCTATTCAAATTGGAGCTGACAAGCATATTATAGAGGATAAGGCAAACTTTCTTGTTGTCAAGTGTTGGCCCCCTTATAAAATGATTAAAGGCCGACATACCAGCATCTATTCAACATGGTTCCTTCAACTGTACATCTTAAGACAAAATTCCCCACTCTAACTAGAGTTGAGGTATGTAAGGGGGGCTAGCAATTAGCTAAATCCTTATATTTGAGAGCATTGTGGCGCGAAGAAGTTTTTCAAGTTGAAATTGATCCGAAGAAGAAGTCTTGCGACATTGAGAATGCTAAAGAGGAAGTAAAAGAAGTCCAACTAGGAAACGATCTTGGAAAAACAACAAAGATAAGTAAACCATTATCGGCAAATATCCAATAGGATTTAATTAATTTTCTTCAACATAATGTTGATGTCTTCACTTGGTTTCCCTTAGATATATTAGGCATCCCTAGAGAAGTAATTACGCATAAGCTCCAAATTGATCCGAATATGAAGATAGTTCAGTAAAGAAAAGGCATTTTACCCATAAACGGCAAGCAGCCACTAAAGAGGAGGTCCAGAAGCTATTAAAGGTAGGATTCATAAAGAAAAATCCTTATCCGACTTAGGTAACTAATTGTGTATTAGTAAAAAAGTCAAATAGTAAGCGGTGCATGTGTATAGACTTTACAAATTTGAACAAGACTTATCCTAAAGACTGCATTTCCTTATCAAAAATGGATCGGATGATTGACTCAACTGGCAAGCATTCCTTGCTCTCTTTGATAAATGCATTTTTCGACTATAATAAGATTAAGATAGAGAAAATTGATGAGGTTCACACATCTTTTGTTACAATTTTCAAGACATATTGTCATACAATGATGCCCCTTGGGCTTAAAAATGTTAGCTCGACCTATTAAAGGCTTGTGACCAAGATGTTTAAGCCCTAAATTCACCTAAATGTCGAGGTTTACGTTAAAGATATGATAGCAAGAGTAAGGCAAAAAGTCAGCACCTTACTAACCTTAAGGAGACGTTTAACACCTTGAAGAGATACAACATGAAGCTTAACCCATAGAAGTGTATCTTTGGCACCACCTCAGGTAAGTTTTTGGGGTATATGGTCACTCAGCGCGATATTGAGGCAAATCTAAAGAAGATTGATGCAATTCAGAACATCAAGTCCCTTACCACCATTAAAGAAGTCCAAGAATTGACTGGATTGATAGCTGCCTTGAATAAATTTGTATCAAAAAGTGCAAATAGGTGCACAAAATTTTCAAAGTATTGAAGAACCTAAAGGGATTCCAATGGACCAACAATGTGAGGTTGCATTTAACGAGTTGAAATAATTTCTGGCATCATTGCTAGTAGCTTCAACACCTATCCTTAAAGAAGACTCATTTCTATATTTTTCAGTCAGTAGTTGAGCTCTTTCATCTGTCTTAGTTCGAATAGAAGGTAGGGAGCATACGTCGATTTCCCAAACAGAGATATACGAAGATTGAGAATATTGTTTTGGCTGTGGTTCTCTCAACAAGGAAATTAAAGCCATACTTTGAAGCTCAACAAATAATTGGTCTTATTAATCAGCCTCTATGACAAGTCTTACAACAAGTAGACTCTTCAAAGAGGATGATGAAGTATACTTTGGAGCTAAGTGCCTATGGCGTACAATACAAACCTAAAATGGCATTAAAAGCTCAAGTTTTAGAAGTTAGAGTTGGGAAGGTCAAAGTTTTCTCCTATTTACAGTTGATTGTAAATCAAGTGAAATGGAGTTATGCAACAAAGGAAGATGTGATGAGCAAGTACCTACTAAAAGTACGAACACTCATAAAGGAATTCCAATCTTTTTCAATTGAGAAAATACCAAGGGATAGGAACATTACTACCAACAAGCTTTCAAAATTGGCCAATATGACACTTCCTAACTTGAATGACAAGCTTTTTATTGAATATCTCCTCAGTAAAACTCTAGAAACTGTTAAGTAGAGCTATAAACTAACTCCATGCCTAAGAAAGAAGTCTTAGATAGATCTAATCATTGGCTATCTAAAAGATGGTGTTCCACCCGAAGATAGGAAGGAAGCTTGGAGGTTGATATATAAAGCTGCAAATTACCTACTAATTAATGACTGGTTATACAAGCGTGGCCTCTCACAACCTTACCTTCGATGCCTTCAGCCAAAAATTGCTCAAATTCTTTCTAAGTTACATGGAGGTGTTTATAGTAACCATGTGAAAGGACAAACTTTGTACATCTATGCATTAGAACTTGACTATTATTGGCCAACTATGAAAGAGAACGCAAAATCTACTATTCAATAGTATCCGCGATGTCAAAAACATAAGACACTTAGCCATGTACCTTCCACTAAATTACACAGCTTAGCTAGCCCTTAGCCCTTTGCCCAATGGATACTAGATATACTCGAACCATTTCTAAAGTTTATGACATAGCACCGATTCATGATAGCTGTAATGGACTGTCACCCAATGGGTTAAGGCCGAAGTAGTCATAAATATTACTAAGTAGAAAGTCAAATATTTTGTTTTCAATTTTATCATATCAAGATTTGAAGTTCCCTTTATGATAGTAACTAATAATGGGCCATAGTTTGACAATGATAAACTTAGAGCTTTTTGTGAAAAGCATGGCATTGGACTGAATTATACTTCAGCAACTCATCCTCAAACCAATGGATAAGTAGAAGCCATCAATAAAACCATCCTATATAGTTTGAAAAGAAGATTTAATCAAGCTAAAAGAAAATAGGCCAATTAATTACCCAATGTTTTATAGGGGTTTTAGACCACCCACAAAACTTTAATAGGAGAGACATCTTTCAAACTTACATTTGGGTCGAAAGTAATTTTGCCAATTGAATTGGAGTTGCCCAAACTACAAACATAGAAATTTGACATTATGGCAAACTAGATCGGCCTAACAACCAATTTGGATACACTTGAAGAAATTAGAGACTTTGCAATAGTAAGAGTTGCTTCTTATCAACATAAGGTGACAAGGTACTACAATTAGAAAGTGAAGCATAAGGTATTTTAGCCTGGAGACTTAGTTTGCAGGAAGTTAGAAGCGAATGGTGCACGAGATAATCAAGGGAAGCTTTACATAAATTGGAAAGGCCCTGTAGGGGTCCAAAAAGTCATAAGTGACGAGGCCTACCAACTAGAAAGGTTAGATGGAACAATTATACCTCGCATATGGAATGCCAAGAATCTTAAGCTACATTTTGAATAGTTCTCTATCATCATCATTGTGCTATGTTTGTGTTTGCTTTTCCTTTTTCAAACAATGTAAGGCAATAGCCTATACCATCTTCAAATATGAAGTGTTTGTTTCAAGTTTATGAGCATCTCTCATCACTTTTATTCTTGATTTGTGTATGAGTAACGGATCAATGAAGTTCTAGTTATATAGTGAACAAACTAATACCTAATGAGTTCTAACCAACATTGGTTAAGAAGCTTATTACTAATTGACAAGTAATGCTAAATATTCTTTGAAAAGAGTTCTAACCAATCAACGCTAACGAACTCTAAGTAGCTTTTCATAGGCAACTTCGTGATTAAGAAAATATAACTTAACGCCCAAAAGTTCAAGTCATATATGACTAATGAGCAGTACTGCAAGTTGTACGTAAAATAAAACATGCAAACAACTAAAAGCATCAAAACATAAAACAAAGGTTAATTACAAACAAAAGGTCGGCATCCTGACCATGAATAAAGTACATAAAATATTACAAAAACAATGAATAAAAACTAATTTTTCCTTAAGAGTTTGAGACATTTTTCCTCTCAAATTAGGCAGAATTATTGTTTTAGTCAATAGAGCTTGAAATCTTCTTAGAGCTAATTTCTTTATTAATGTTGAGGGTCTTCTTTGAGGAGTTAGAGGTCTCTTTGAGAATGTATGGGGTTTCCTTCAATGATAGTTCCTCGACATCTGTAGGAACTTCAATGTTAGCTTGCTCATGGTCATCCTGCTTTTGACTATTAGCCTTCAATTCCTCATCAATTTCGTCATCCCCACTGTTGGCATCATTATCATCAACATCAGCAAAATCAAGCCATGATAGTTAATAGTCAAGGTGAACCTTCAAAATTTCTACCCTTACTAGTTGAACCCCTTATAAGAACTTTTTCTAGAGTAATTTCTCATATTGTCAACCAAGGGTCACAATTGATAGTCGCCTCAACAAAAGGTTTCTTTTTTGCCACCCCCTCTGATTTGGCAACACGAGCTTTGATTGTTGAGCCTTTAGTCTTTAAGTTCTTTATCTAAACTCCCAATTTATCCTCCTCCTCACTCATATTAGCAATTGTATTTCTAAGCCCCTAGCCCTCCTCTTTCTTCTTTCGGAGTTGTCCCTTAAGATCTTCGACCTTCTTGTAGTATTCTTCATTATTAGCCTTTAGGCTCATGACTTCATCAACTACTAAACTATGTGCTAACTTCTCCGCAGAGAGCTCGCCCCTCAACCGCTCAACCTTGATTCTAACATTCTTGGCCTTTACAATTTGTGCTTTAGAGGAATTATAAGTCTCCTTTATTTCTTGCAATAGAATGCTACGTCATGAATAACTGATTTCTGAGTGCGTTAAATAAAAGATCATGTGCACCTTTTTCTTCTACTCCTCAACATCATCCATAGCTATTAGAATATGGCCTGTGATATGTAAAGTGATAAAGGTTTAACAAATGAAATTAATACCATAAACTAAAACAAACTGCAATTGTAGAAAAACTTACACTATATAATTTAGTAGCAATATGAGCTTTATCATTGCACTATGTCTTATCTATGTTCCTTTTTACTATCTTTTTGTCTTATGGAAGGACGAGCGCTTCCAACAAGGCTAGAGATTTGAATTAGTCTCCCAATGTCGAGTCAATGTCCAAGACTTTACAGTTCCAGCACAGCACGAAGTATTCACCCACTTTGTAGTTGGGATTAAACTCGGCAAAACTAATGTCAAGAGCTTTGTTCCTCAAGACCTCCTTCGTCTTCTCGTCTAAGCCCTCACTCTTCTTAGGTGGAGGTTAGTTAACCAGTTTTTTCACATTCCTCTTTTTGTCATTCGACACATAATTTGTTTGGTCTACCAAGCTGTCTACGTCCACGTTATTGTTGGCAACGAGCTCTCTGTTAGCTTTTCTTGACAATTCCTCCCAAGAAGTCTCCCTAATGGCAAGCAATACCTTAAGCAGTGTAGTCCCAACAATCTTCATCTGCTTGAATGGTAGACACTTATCAACACGAGGAGTTTCTTTTTTCTTTCTTTAAACAGTAGGCTCCTTGATAGTTTGTTTCTTGGTCACTTTCTTCAATTATGGTTTTGATGGCTTGGGTAGTTAGGAAGCAGCAACTTTTCATTTATCCAACTTTTGCTTCTTAGCCTTAGCTTAGGCTAATAATTTCTTAGGATCAATATCTTCTGCTATCATATCTATACAAAAAACAAAGAATTGCAAAAAAGGGATGGGCAATGAAACTTATAAATCCATGCAAAGCAAAGTTCATAGGCAATAAGTCACACACTACCCCCTACTTCCCGCCATGGTTTATGAAGTTTGCCTTCCCTCTTATATCTTGGTTCGATACGACAAGGAACACATACAAACCTAACCTTCACTATCATAAAATATAGGCTCCCTAATTTCATATCTAGAGATTATTCTTTCAAAATCCTAGAAGAATATCTTGTTTCCTCGTCTACCCTTAATCTTCTTAGTAGCAACAACGTCATTCAGCAATAATTCGATTAGTCCATTGATTCCAAAAATCCAACTCCACATCTAATCTAATTGAAACATATTTATCATGCTACGTATGGATTTTGAACTCTAATCTATCCACAATTTTGTGGCCATGCCGAGCTTCTATGTAGAACCAACCACCCAGTTGTCTCTTGATGGTGAAAAAATATATACACAACTGAAGAGTAACCCTAACCTTAAGTTCCTCACATATAATCTCGAACGCTATAAGAAGCCTATATGTGTTAGGAGAGAACATGCCCAGAGCAATGCAAAAATAATTAAAGAATTTCTTTTGAAAGGAAAAAAATGATAGATACAACCTAAAATCAAGATATTTCAAATATAAATGAAATTCAAGATCAATGGGAAAACAAACTCTTTCATCCTCCCTAGGCCATCTCAAGAGCCATTTATGAGGAAGATCTTGCTAGTATTTATTGTATTTCGTGATGAGAGGCCGAACAAAACCACTTACTACCCTATCTAGAGTATCAACATTATAAACAACGTTATTATACAAATGCCTAGCAACTGACTTATCTTCCTTATCATTAGGGTAATTATCTATGAGCAAAGCTTCGATACAAGCAAGTTTCCCCCATCTTTCTATGGTGCTATCTGTCAAACTACTTGAGAATGAAGCCGAACTAGTCCTTCTTTAGGAAGGAGGAGAAGTAGCTTCAGAGAGAGTTGCTTCAAAATCTGAAGAGATCAAAGGATGGATAATGCTTTGAACCATACTTATTGAAATGTTGAAATATAGCTATGCAAGAGAAGTTATTCACAGGTTGAGTTTGGAGTCATAAGAACAAATTTTGAAATAGAAGAAATGCAGAGAGTAAGGAACAAAAAATAAGATTAAGAAAGAAGAAAAAGTTTTTGTATTAACAATTCTTCTCCCTAGGTTTAAAAATGACCCTAATTAAGATTCGAATACTAATCAGATAACTTTGCACGAATGATAGACACGTGCCTATAGTAAAAAATCTAAGGGATATAGTACCACTTATAGTTAAAGAACCATGCGGTATAATGATGATAGACGTAACAGTTGTCCATTTGCTTATACAAAAAGAAACAAGCAGGAAGCCAAAAGGTCATCATGACCTTTTGGCTTAAAATACAACACGTTTTGGATGACAAAATATAATGATATCAACAATAGTACAATAAATTAGTTCTGAGGGCATATTATGATTTCTTAATCTCCTTAGTCAATCAAGTTGAATATAGCTCTAATTGTCAACTCCCATAGTCGAATTCTCGACTATAAGAGTTGGGAGGCAAATGTTAATAGTAGAATTTTGCTTAACCATATTGTTCAACACATTGGTCATTGAGCTACCCATCATTGTTGTTTTCTGTATAAGCCTTTGATGGCTTGACTAATACAATGGACTTGAAGTCCCGACTTGCTTATATATTTAAATTTGAAAAGCAATGCAGACATTTGCAACCTTGCATGACCTCATTATATAACTGCTCATTACTCCTATTCTTTAGGTATGTGCTTAATTAAGGAGTTGCTATGTGATCCACGACCAATGATTACCTGTTATTACAGTCCTTAGATATGCACTTATAAATAAGGGAAAGAAAATATCATAAGAACTTTTGGACACTCTTTGACACTCTAAGCCTTTCTATTCACTTATCCTTCACTCAAATACTCTCTTACTTAAGCATCAAAGTGACTATGCTGGACTAGCTCCAGCACCACCTTTAGCCTTTCTTTCTTACTTTTGTAGGAGCAAAGTTTCACACGAAAATTTATCGACAACACCATCCTCTTGTACATTATTATAACATAGAAGGGGATCTTTTGTACTTATAGTTTAAGACCTTACTATTTTTTAATAGTTTCCATTTTAGGAATGCAACCACTTTAAAGATTTTAATGTCTACTCCTACCAAACCAAAAATGTTCGTGAAACTCTTTACGAGGGTATAGGTACTCTTTTGGATTAAAGCTCTTACTCACAACTTTAGTTCATTATGACCAAAGGCATTTTTTCATACACGCAAACCCCTATGCATACTCGATTGTAGCCTTGTAATATTGATGGATTACTAAAAGTGTGCTATTTTGTTTTACAACTCTTACTCATTTCCCTTTTACTTACTATTGCCTTTCTGTCTTATTTTGTGTTACTTATAGATCTAAGCCTTGTTGGCCATTGCCACATGAGTTAAGCTTATTACTATCGCATAGATAGAATAGTAAGCGTTATATGGCCTATTTACATGCTAAAGAAAGCTTCAGACCATAATACATGGCGTACACACATTAAAATCTTCTTATAAGCATAACCAAGTACAATGACTTATAATCTCCATGTACTCAAAGTGTGCCCATAAATGCTGTAAAGCATAAACCTAGTTACCTAATAATTCATACTAAAACATCGAAATTTCTTAAGATTTTATATTAAAGTCTTATATAACATATGAGAGCTTTAGAATTTATAAATCTTATGGAATGTCATCCTATTTATAATGGTAAGAATTTATATTAATTAAACTTAGATTTAGTTCCAAAGTGATTTATGTCCATATTTGCTTACAATATAACATAACATTATATATATATATATTGAGATCTTGTATTATAAAAGATTAGAATATCATAAATATTTTATAGGTTCTATTAGTTTCCATTATAATATAGACTCTATACATGTATACTTTATATTATTTTTCTAAACCATGGTATTTAGAAAATATATTATAAGCAATTATTAATGATTGTTCTACAATAATATCATAAAGTACATAGCACAACAATTCGTAAGCTTTACAAGTTCTAAAGCTTCCATTACGTTATAATGGATTTTGATACAAAATCTTTAAGAGCTTTGAAGTTTGAGTACAAACTACTAAGAAAGTAGGTTTGTACTTCACCACATTTATGGGTATGCTTTGAGTGCCTAGGGATCATAAGTCGTTTTACTTGGTTGTACTTCTAAGTAGATTTGAATATGCACATGCCATGCATGTGCTTTGAAACTACTGTGTTTGCCTGTCTTGCTGTTTGGTATACATTGTTGTGCTGCTAAGTGCCTGTTAAATTTTTTTATCACCACCTTCAACCAATTAGCAATGGTCAGCATAAATTCTCAAATTGAGCATGTATCTCCAACCATTAAGGAATCGTATTTAAGATTATGACACCAAATACCATCCTCTCAAGAAAGAATAGAAAGTACTTTCCATAAACTTTGACAAACTAATTAGCAAGGGAGGATGTTGCAATGAAGGTTAAGGGCTAACTTAATAGGTCTTTGGGTGGAGCTAAAGTGTCTCTATTGCACAATCTTAATTTTAGTGTCATTCATAATTTGGTATCACAAAACTCCTCAACTTAGACTATAATGGGCATAATTTCTCTAGTTTTACAATGGATTGAACAAGTTGTGTGGATGGCATTTGACTAATTGTGTTTTACTTAAAAATAAATGCTTGAAAACCTTTCTTGTTATTTGCTGAGTATAATGTACAACACCAATCCCCTACCCCTCATTGAACTGTAGTTTCCTCACCCTTCAAATGCAATTAGATAGCAATAGTCCACCATATATAGCAATCTATTTCTAAAGTTGGTTATTTGGCTATCAACCATAGAGAGTTTTTTTTTTTTTTTTTGATGAATAGCCATAAAGAGTTATACATAAGGCTCCCTAACCCTAATTATTTTAAAGCATGCTAGTCAATAGAAGCATAACAAGTATAAATTTAAAATAACTTGACAATTTTATATAAAGGAAAATATATATACAATAGTTTCAAAGGTTCTAATTCCAAAAGTTATATAGGCTGGGGATTAACGTTGTACATAGAAAACAACAAACCAAGTTTTCCAAAAAATTTTAAGTGTAATGCGGTAAATCAAATGCTATCTACATGACTTTGTTCAATCTATCATGAAACTAGATAAATTATGCCCACTCTAGTCTAAATTGAGGAGTTTTGCAAGCCAAATCACAAATGACGCCAAACCTAAGAATTTGCAATGGAGACACTTAAGTTTCTCCTAAAAATCAATCAAGATGGTCCCTAACCTTCATCACAGCCTCCTCCCTTGCCAATTAGTTCGCTAAGGTACAACAGTTCCTCCTCGAAAGATTGGTATTTAGAGTCACAATTCTAAATGTGATCCCTTAGTTGGTTGCAAATGCATATCCAATTTAGTAAGTTTAGGCCAATCGTCATTAATTTATTGAAAGTGGTGATTAGAGAATTCCTTAAACACTCAATAACAAAACATATCAAATAGCACAACATGCCAACACAACAACTTTCAAGCACGAGCAGGATACACACACATCTAAATCTACTTATAAGTACAACCAAATACAATAACTTATAATCCTCAGGCACTCAAAACGTATCCTTAAATGTAGTGAAGTATAAACCCACTTATTGGATAGTTCTCACAAGAGCGTCGAAGTTTCTAAAGCTTTTACATCAATAACCTATATATCATATGAAAGTTTTAGAATTTGTAAAGTTCATATTAATGATATTATTGTACAGATTGTTTGTTATGCAGTAAAGTAATAAATTAACTTCGTATTTGGAAGATATACAACTAGTTACAAGGTCCTACTATGGCCATAACATATTTTACAAAAGCCTATCTTAGAAATATAATAAATAATGATAGTGTTAACTATATATATAGACTTTATATATTCGGAAAACGATTATTTTTTATAATATATTTAAGTGGAGTTATACTTATATCATTTTGATTGTACTTTGATACGTTGAACAAACGTCACGATTCCGAGATTTATAATAAAGTGATATCTTCCCAGGGACGATGAGAACATTTACTTATACAATATGATAGGTAGTAATCCATGGTTAATATTCCTGTAATGCTAAAGCTATGAGCTACGAGTGCATCTAAAAGAAAAATGGTTTATTTCAAGTCTGACGAATATGTCAAAATATTGTGTTGCTTATTAAAGATAAATACCAACTATAACATAAATTCCATGAGGGATCAACAGATCACAACATACTAGGAAATTATTAAATATCTACATCACACACACATATATATATATCAAGCCATATTCATAAAATATCCCCATGATTATCAATATTAGCCCAAAAGCTAGATTTGCACACCACGTTAAAGTGTAGTATTATGATATTAGGTACTAAAATTCCCTACATTGCAATATGATATAATTATTTTCTGTACTTGATAAAATATTCTGGGATAGTCTCCACAAAGCTTTTTATATTAAGCTTAAGTTCAGCAATGTCTACCATCCATAAATATATAGATAGTTTGAAAGGATCATTCAAATTTTAGAGGATATGTTAAGAGTTTATATTCTTGAATTTAGAAGAGATTGGAATAAGTATTTAGTTCTGGTTGAGTTTGCATACAATATAATGACTATTAAGCCACAATTCAAATGGCATCATAGGAAGTGCTATATGAAAAAAAGTATAGGTCACCACTATATTAAAAAAATAATGAACTAGTGACACTGAGGCCTAAGTTAATTGCATAGATGAATGAGAAGGTGCAAAATCATTAGATGAAAGATGGAGGAAGCTCAAGATTGCCATGAAAGTTGGGCTGATTTGAAACAAGACCATTAGAAAATGAGGTAGGCAATTATATATACACAAAGATAAGTCTAATCAAAGGATTTAAATATTCAAGACCGAGGGAAAATTAAGTCCCTGATATATTGAGCCAGTTAAGATACTTGAAGAGGATTGACAAAGCATCATATCGGCCAGCTTTACCTCTGGAGTTGGCAGATTATCATAATATGTTTTACGTTTCAATATTAAGAAAGTTTGTTAAAAATCCAAATATGAATATAAAAATCCAGCTTCTAAAACTTGAAGAGAACTTCTCATTTGAAGAAATACCAACACGAAACCTCGATACCCATACACATAAGCTAAGAAATAAGGATCCGGAGCACGTGAAAATACAGTTTAATTTTCCAAAGTGATGCTTTCAAAACCCAATATCATTTGCAGAGGCTAAAAATAATAAAATTAAATTAAATTAAATTAAAAAATCACAAAATCAGATTCGGGATAAAAGTCCTATTTTTAGTGATTTTGCTATTGAAAACTATGTTGTGTATGAAGGAACGAATTGATCAACCAATTCTTTGAAAGCATGTTTCTAAACAGTTTAAAGGTATATGGGATGATGGAGAAAAAAAAAAAAAAAAAAAAAGGTATTTGGGATAATTGCAAGGAGCATATTTCTAATTTACCTATTTACAAATAAATCAAACTAGGTGGATTCAATATTATAAATTTCACATAACTGCATGTTTAGTGGCTGAAAAGACGAATAACATAGTTTGTAGGAAAATATGAAACTGATTGCTGCCAGTGTCTTTGGCCTTGTCAGAGAATAAAATGGTATGTGAGGTATAAGCCAGATCCTGCTAGTTCAGGCCACAAGTAGAATACTAGCATGAGAACATGATTACTTTAAGAATATTTGTTCCAATGAATAATACAAAAAACAAGTTTTATTTTCGTTTCTATCGAAAATTACACGATGACTGACATGTTCTATAAGAGTAAACAATATTGATGCACTCTGACTAATCCTGAGATGCTGCAACATGTTCCATACTAAGGAAAAAAATGATCCATGAGCGAAAGATTATACAATGGGGGAAGATCTTGCTCAGGTTAATAATATTTCAAAACAGCTGATCCTAGTGCAAGTAGTACTAAAGCTACAGAAAAATTGAGAGAAGATGGGGCAGCTGATGGAGTCGGGACTGGGCGGCTCCCTCCAGTTGATGATGGGGTTCCAGTTCCAGATCCATTATCCACTGAAGAAGATGGAGGAGTTAATTGTGGTGTTGTGTCTACTGGTGGCGCCTGTGAGGGTGGCACAGGTTCTGGAACTGCAGGTGCTGTTAGACCAAAAAGGATTATGTCAACAACAAGAAAGAAAATGTTAACGAGTTATATTTACGATGATTATATCAGTACTTTCCACATGGATAAAGTAGAATTTTACCTTCAGGGCGGATTGTTGGAGCTGATCCTGGAGAAAGTGCTGGTCCAAGTGCAGCGGGGCCTGTTAAGTAATATTTGAGCAGCACTCCATGTACAATAGTTTATCGAATTCTGAATTTCTTATATTATGAACCATTTACTACTGATCTTCTCAAAGAAATGCAGTTGATCAAATGTTTCGATGGTCGAATTTTTAAACCAAATGCCGTTTTATTTTGAATTTGGCGCAAACATTTGCTCTATAAGTTTAACGCTTTTAAACTCGCAATGCCTTTGATATTTATTGTTAGCGCTCCTTATTTCCTAGGAAGAAATGACTTAATGAAAGATTGAATGAGGATCTAGGATTTGAATTCAAAATCTGTTACTTTAATAAATATTAAATTTAGTTCCAAAGCCATCTTATCTACAAATTTAGCTCGATATAGCTATGTGGTTTTTATATTCATTCATTGATGGTCATATTTGGACGAATGGTCTGCATCAAGCGATGGAAACACAAGCCTGTGGAACTAGTAACAGAGCACTCAAGAGCAACATTTATGGATAATGAATGTGTTGCCAGCTGATAAAATAATACCTGGAGAAGGTGCTGGAGCAACAGAAGCTGCAAAACGAGAAAGCATACGGATTAGACGGGGAGGGGGAAAAAAAAAGAGTTATAATTTATTTAACATTTCAAAGCCAATAAGTCGATCGTAACTAGTTCAATTACCTTTGCATTGGAGAGGAATGCGAGGCATATTGCAAGCACGGGGAAGCGAGATAGCCAGAGTTCGGTTAATTGGTATTTGGAAAGGGATATTTCCGTTCACAATGAGGCATGCACACCCTAATCCACCAGTCGCAAGCGACTTAAGCGAGTTGCAGCAGTCAGATGTAGGAGCAAGGGCAGTGCCATTGGCGGTGCTATTGGTAACGAAATTCATGCAAGGTGTGAAGCTGGATAGCATTGCAGGGGTGCAAGGAATGGTGGTGATCTGACTAATCACAGGCATGTTTAAGAAGACCAAGGCCGATGTTGAAAATAGGAGGACAAGAGACTTAAGGGGATCCATATGTTTAGCAATCTGTTTTCAGACAATTAAAAAAGAAAAAAAAAAACATAAGAATTCGCAATACTTAGTGATTTTGGAAGAAAATTGTTATGGATTTATATATGACTACGGATTCATGTGGCAAAATTTTGAGGGGACTAGTGGCAGTGGAAGTTGGTGTTGGAGTTCAACTAACTAAAACCAACTAACGTTTGAAAAGAACTAGCGTGTTAAGATTAGTAGCATAGGTTTAATGACTCATTTGTGTGAAATCGGACAACGTAGAACTTGGAAATAGCCTACCGGATGCTTAAGTATATGTTAGTTATGCTAACTAAGGCCAATGCGGACAAAAGTTTTTGCAGGACGACAAGTTAGTTGACGAGAATGAGTATGTCCTCGTAGAAATTCTTTTTCACCTTATTCATCTTAAAATACACTTGGTCATTAAACTTGAGGATAATATTGAAAGTAATATCCAAATTATGGTTGGGAGTTTGATTTACTATCTAAACTATTCAACTCTAATCATATTCGGTACCCAATCAAAATTTTTCTTGTTATTATTATTACCTATTAATCATATATACAATTCTTGTTTTACTTTGATCGTATCTAAACTAAGCAAATAATAACAATAATATAAAAAGTTTTAATTACATAACAAACATGATAAATTAAAAGTTCAGAAAATAAGTTAAACTTTCGACCAAGGTATGAAAAGTGTTAGCGGCATCACCCATTAAACTAATGTAGCCTACCGAATGAGTATATCCCTCGAAATTCTTTCATTCATATGTCAATCCATTGTGTGATTCATCAAACATTTTGTCTCTACAAATTGCCTATCGATGGATCAACATTCCATGGGACTCATCATGTGGGTTAATGCATCATGCCAGTCGTCCTACACTATTTGGTCAGTTCTATCCCTAGTCCTTTCTATGGCACGACATCATCGCCTAAATAGATATCTCCATTTTGTGCATACGTTGCCAGAACAAATGCATAAGAATAAGCACTATAGACTTGTAATTGCACCAATTGACTATTATAGATGTAGGAATTCGATTGAAATAGTTACATGTATGTTGCATGAGAGACACAATACATGTAACTTCAAATAAGTGAAATAATACTGTCACTTGAAATGATAATTAAGTGAGAACAATACAAAGAAAAGAAATAGATAATCTTAATATCTTAAATACACAAGTGACAAATAAAACAACTTTAAAGGACTTCAGGTATTCATCTTATAATTTGAGTAAATGAAATCAATTTTTTATCTAAATCAATTATTTGATCTTAGAGAGTGTAGAGGTTTTATAGAGCAATCTTGTTCCTCTATTCTCTCCAAAAGTTTCAAATCTAAAGAAAAGGCTTGGTATTTATAAGCTCTTAGGCATGATAACATCCATGAAATCATTTTAATAATCAACAGATGAAATAAAGTTTACTCAATTTATAATTATCCAAAATGAGCTAACTAATGGACTCAAAGCTAGTAGCTTTCCTCATAAATGCACGAGTCTACCTAAAAAAAATTGGTTGCAAACTGATCGATCCAATAATTTCTATTCTGAGCCTGCTAAGCTAATTATTTCTAAATCAACCCAAATATGGATTAGTCTCCTTAAGCTCTACCACCTAGTCCAATAAGTTAAGCTCAAATATATAATGTACTAAATGTTAACCCTCTATATTTTACCCCTTAACCAAAATTCTTGGATAGAGTCTAAGTATTTTGAGTTTTAATTGTTTACTTTGAATAGTTAGGTCATTACTCAATGCAAGTGTATTATGAATTAACTACACTACAACCAAGCATACTCACTTAGTTGGAGACTTTATTTTAATTTAGTGCCAGTGCTGTAAATTTATTTAATATATAGCTCAACATGCAAGTTTGCATCACTATTTAATTGCACACGTTACTTTTGACATGTTAGAGTAATACTATTACCATGGCAATATATTAAATAAGCCTTCCATATCAAACGGGCTTCATTTTTTGTAAGCCAAATTTTTTTTTTTTCAACTTCAATCCTCAAGAGGACTTATACATATAAGATTCAACTTTGTCTAATATTCCTTCCACACACAAATCGATACAATATTCTCCTTTATATTTTGAAATCTTTATCTACAACTAATACGTCCATACAAATATATCTATAAAGCCTTCTTCATAAAACCAAATAACGATACTATTTATCCCATATCATTATTTATATCCCAAACTCAAACAAGCACCATTAAAAATATCCAAACCCATCAAAATCTCCAAATTTAATCTTTGATGCTTGATCCCACACTCTATTATTTTCAGATGTATAGGCATATCCAAATCTTTTTCAATACTTTTCAAATCTCTCTCTCTCTCTTTCCCTTTTCAAATTCATATCAGGTTGCCAATCCGACTCTACCATCATCAAATATCAAAAAGAGATCTCCACGATGACGGTAAAAATAAAATAAAGGAATAAATCACGTGATATCTTCAACTTGATATCTCCTTCAAATTATTCTCCTTTGCTAAATTTTTATCATATCATCCTTTTAATATTATTTTCAAATCTCAATTATCACTGTTAGATCTTAGATTTATCATACTAACTTTAATCCACTTCCGAACACGTTGCCTACATATATACATAAGACCATCGGCTAAAAAAGAAAAAAAAAAAGAAAAAAGACAACATCAAAATTCTTCTTTCGCAGGTCCTTGTCCTCTTTTGTTGTACATATATATGCAGATTTATGTTAAATTGCTGCCTTGGTTCTCATGTTTCTTCCTTCTTCATCCTTTCACAAGTCATACAAAATTGTAGTTGTTCGGTAACATCGGAACGAAGATGAAGCGCAATTAAAGTCTAACAACATTGCACTCCCTAACCCCTGATCAGGTTGCACTCCCCAAGATGCGTACTTTGGTATATAATTTCAAATGCTTCACCGTTGAATCTTCTTATTTCATTTTACTATATACATATATATATATATATATAGATATATAGATATACATTTATATTAAACTTCATCCATAGTAGTTGCAAATGTAAAATTTACGGCTGCATGATCCTTACATGTATACAACGAGTAGCAATTCATAGCATCTCCCGGTGTAATCTCTCGGCACAACTGTTTATTCAATTTTTCTTTTTCCTTGATAACAACCACTTTTGTCTAAAGTTTTAAGTATTGGTTTCTAGAATGGGAGACTGTATTGATTTTATGCTCTAACAGGGAAAAAGATAAAGACCAATCTAAGTTGAAATATAGAAGCTATGAAACAAAAGGACGTGCTAGTGCATCAAGATAAATGTTCACTACTCATCCTATGTCCGCAAGATAAGTAGCTGGACAAGATTATTTCTAAAGACATATTTTGGGACTAAGCTAAGTGTCAAGAAGCTCGCACAACAGCTCGCATTGATAGTGGTCTCCAATTTATTGAGCGTAAGCCTCGTGCTAATTCTAAAGATGCCATCAAGAGAGATTCAATGTTGTGCTTTAGAAACGAGAGGAAAAAGCCACGTCTTTCTAATGCCTAATTTACATTCTTGAAGGAGCCTCCCTCTAGATGGGATGAATGGATAGCATACATTACAGAAAAGCCAAAGTACATGACTCTTTTGAAGAAGACTAAAGTCGACCGTGCCATTGTCACTTCTACTCATTTGCAATTCCTACAAACACATGGAATGGAACTATGGTGGGCAAGCATTTTCTACTAGAGTATTCAAACCCACACATTTATCACTTTGTAGGGGGAGATAACTCCAAAATTAAAGGACGTAACTATCATATTGAATCCGTGTAGCTTCAGACAACCTGACCTTGCTGTCACGACAACCTTTCATAAAGAGCACAGCTTTTAAACATCCTTAATGGGTGCTTTGCAAGCTACTTGCACTAAGAAGAAGAAGCCATGTTTTGCTTCTTGACTCGTATACTTTTTCGAGGAGCGAAGGAAGGATAGGTCTCAGGTTTTAAGCCCAGGTCATGGAAAAAAAGTACATACCTTCATATCCTCTTTATTTTATTTTTTTTTTTTAATTTAAGTGTTGTAGTTTTGTCTTCCGTTCATAAGTTCTTTTTCCGTCTTTGCAAGTATCAACTTTTTGCTTTCATCATGTTCTAGCTTTCCTTGTTTATATTCCTTGGAGGCCATAAAGAAGGCATTAGTCCACAACTCTTCTTCTTAGCCATACGCATTGCCTAAGATGAGTGATTCACTTTAAGTCCCTTCTACTTGCATTCACTTTACCAATGCTTGTATCTGTATCACTATGCTTCCACATGCTCGAAAGGTCAATGTGACCATTTCACATATGTACCTAGTGTTCCTTCAACCTTTCTTTTGTAAGCAGTTTTGAAGACATTTCACTCCTCCAACTACACAAGACCAACCCGACCTTGCTCTTCCTAGATCGTAGGCTTAGGTTAAAGGATTGATTGATCAATCACTCCTACAGCTCATTGACATTGAAGATGAATTCACATTCCACCCTTATGTCGAGCAAATTGCAGGATATGAAGATAGTAACAAACTTTATACTCCTGGGTCAAAGGGTAAGGTTACCTTGGTGGAAAATCAAGAAAATATCCTCGATTCTTAAGCCGGGTTCCTCTTTTGGTATATTCTAAAGAGCTTGCCTTCCCTTCTTGACAATAAAAACTCAACTAGTTGCTTTTTAGAGTTAAGAGTCATAGTATACTCTCCCCATGAAGTTGCACGTGAACTTGGTTTTAACTAAGGGGTGCCTCGCCTAATCATTACAACTAAGAGTATTGAATCTTACTACCAGTCACTATGCCTAAATGACTTTAGGAAGATTTACTATGGAAAGCAACGGTTATTCTTTCCTTCTACTGGTCACTTCCCCTGGATGGCTAACACATTGAATGAATTGCTTGGATGCGTTCCAAGCTTATCCCTTTTCATCAATAGGTGATACACTTCATGTACCTACTGTGTATTGTTACAAATTCTTTCTTAAATTGCAAGGCTTAAGTCTAAAGGTACTGGAGATGTACGAGGAGTTGTCACTAAGTAATTAGAATGTCCTAATAGGACAATGGGAGTAAAACCTTCTTTAAAGCCTAAGAGCAGCCACCCCACACCTCCATTAGTGGATTGGTGACAAGCTAAGTGAGCATTTATTTAAGAGGTGACCTTTTTCAATACATCCTATTATTTTTATATGTATAATATTTCTCCTTGCACATTCATTCCTCTAACTATAATTCTTTGTTCTTGCAAGTTGAGACGGGCTCTTCTCTTATGGTTAGTGAGAAGAAAAATGCCATTGTCTTAAGTTTTAGGGTTCATCTGGATAATCTTGCTACACCAGTGGTAGCTTCAAATTAGGACAATGATGATGAGGACTTAGTAGACTATGGTAAATCTCTGGTCCAATATGGAGATGCTGATGATGGTAGTGAAACTAAAGAGTTGAATGATTCCCTTAAAGTACAAGAAATTACTTCATCAGTCAATCAGGCAAGTGATGGCGATATTTATGCAAACACGTTACTACGCTTAAGGACTCATGAGGTAGACTATATGCAATATCTGCTAATGTCTCTCCACCCCCAGTTGCTAACTTATCTCATGCAAATATGATAGTTGTAAACCCCATAAATTTAACCTTCTAAATATAGTATTAATATAAAATGCCACAGATAATTTCCTTTAGTCAACAAAACAACATAAAATTAAAACTTTAAATTAGAAACCTAAAACGAATATGGAAAACCTTAATATAAGATTTAAAAATCTTAATCGCATAAGAAGAACGCTCAACCCTACACATGCATATTCATAAAAATTTGAGTCCGAACTAAATGGAAACCATAAACACTAGATCTAAGAATGTAAAACTCTATAATTTATCCTAATGCTAATAAAACATCAAATCAATAAAATTATCTCTAAGTACGCGAAATTGCATTAAATCACTACAAACGATTAAAGATAATTTTAAATAATAGTAATAATTGACCAACTAAGCCAATTAAAATAATAAATTAATAAAATTACAAAAAAATTAATCATACATGTGTATATACATGGTGCTAATGCATATGTGCATTTATATTAAGTATTTTCCTTTTCTTTTCCCAATATATATCACATAATATATTATATTTCATTTCATTTTATGTTACCTTATCTTCCAAATGCTTGCCTAGTATATTATATTTTATAAGTAACTAGAATAACTAATTTAGTTGGATTCCATTTAATTAAAATCCTTTCCTAACCAAATGCCACTTTCCTACTTACACCATAAGTCTAAGCCTAACCCTTATATGATGAGACAAGAGGAGCCATCATCTCCTACACCTAAGGTCTACTTGACATGACATAAAGAACAACTCAAATCCCCTGAATCTTCTAACTTTTGGCAAACCTAAGAAGCAAACAAATCCACTACCAATTTGTTTTGTCTTCTTCCAATCACATCACATATAAAAATATCCTCTAAATCAAGGATGATCATACAATTAAAATTGACCAAGTATAAGAGTTTTTAAATCATCATTTCTTCTTACCTTTCACATCTTGCAATGCCAACATCAAATCAATCTTTATTTCTTTCTACTTTGCTATTCCAACAGACAAATACATTATCCTACTTCTCCTTTCTTTCGAGTAGGCACAAGCAACCCATATGCTTGATTCTTCTTCTTTCTTTTATTCACCAATTACAAATTCTCTCACCATATTCCCTCCTAAATATAACCAACACACATGCACATCAATTTATCTTTCACTATTTTTCATTTTCACCAACTTTCTTCAATAAACCATTACATACATTGTGAACCCCGTAAAAATTTAGTAATACTTAAAGTCAAGCTTAGATGGTCCCAATAGTCTCTAGAGTCGGCAAGCTAAATAATTAAAATTTGCTTGATAAAATTGAGTTCGTAATCATAGAAAAAGAGTAATAAATGAAGTCTTAAAACATATGTATAGCTTATCAAATATAAAACTCTAAATCCTTAATATTTTAGCACTCAAAATTTAGAGATGATTAAGATAAAATACTAGCTATGTAAGTAAAAATTTTTCATTTGTATAAGTTCCTAAATTTAACTCTAAATTTTAACCAAACAAACCACTAATGTAGTAGCCTTTATGTATAGTAAACAAAGAGAATAAATTAACAACTAAATAATTAAATAAGTAAGCAAACAATTGAATTTAAAAAAAAAAAAATCAGCTACACGTGAAAGTGCAACCACATCTCACCCCCTTCCCCATTTCCAATTTCCAAATCTTACTCATTGTTATTTCAAGAACAATCATTTCCTAGCCATCATATTTTGTCAACTTAAGAATATCGTACCCATACCACTATTTGACTTGTCATCCTACCTTATCAATATATCCTATCAATATGCAAAAGTTGCAAAAATGAAACCACCATGCATTTCATTTCCCAACTGGCCACTTCCCTCTTCCCTTTCCATCAACTTTGTTTTCCTTCATTCTCACATTTCACATTTTCAAAAACACACAACACTTCTCACTTTCCAATTTCCAACCAGCCACTCATCAATTACCAACATCCACACTTCATTTTATTCTCATTCACACTCCAAAAATCACAAAGAACATCCGCCATATTTCCATCTAAGTTTCTACACTTTACAAGAAACCAAAAATCATACAACCTTTCCCTACAAGCCAATACCCCATCTAGCAAACACCACCATCCAATCTTTTACCACACTAGGGGAGTTTAAGCGAGGAAGCTAACTAGAGGAAGGAAGCTAAGGACATTGAAGGAAAAGGAGACAAAGTAAGTAGAGCCACCATCTATGCATCACCCATCTCTTTCACCAAGTGTAGTAAAATCTCCTCCATTAACTTTCCTTTTTATGTTTTCTTTTAGGATGTATTTTAGGATCAAAATGAGGGTATAGAAATGTATATGTATGTTTTCTTATTGTTTTCTAAGTTTCTAAACTCTTTTCAAAGTAGTTAGGAGGAAAAATCCTTTATGTATAATGTGAGGGCTTAAGCATATGCCTTTATAAGCAAAAAATGTAAGTTTGTATTATGCAAGATGGTGAAAAGAAACTCTATTTTACTCATGTATGTATGCTGGACGTGAGACATTTTAGGGGTATCTCTAAGTTCCCTTAGTCTTATTTATGTTAGCTTAGAAATGTTTCCTCATATCCCTTTAGACAAAAATCTTGGAAAAAATGTTCATTTGAAAGTTTAACAAGACCTTTAAAAATTTGGCCCCACATCAATATTCACTTATAATAATGTTTTAGACAAGATTAAAGTGATTTAAGATTCACACAAGTAGTGTAGCTATCATATTAAGACATTAGAAGGCGAAATCGAGTCAAAAATGAGTTATGGGCCTAAAACCAACCCGAACAAGCCCTAAAAACGCCTTAGTCAAAACTAACCCCAGCTTAAAAAATTATTTAGAAATATGATTAAATAATTTTTAAACTCAAATAAGCGTGTCAAGTCTAGGTCATAAGCCCTAAATGGATAAAAACAGGCCGAAAACTACAAAGCGTTGAACTTAAAGAGTTAAGAAACTAGCATTTGTAGATTTTATAAATAAGATTTAAGGCCCAACTTAACCAATTAAAAAGCCCAAAAGAGCAAATAGAAAGCCTAACTTAAAAAGCCTTGACAATAAGGCCCAAATGCCTAATTAAGAGACACCAATAATAAAATGCTAAAGTTGGATCAATAATCTAACATGGACCCATAAGAAATTAATACTAAATACACCTCAAAGGCCCAAATAAGAATTTATAACCCATTAAGAATTGGAGAAATAGAAGTTAAAGACTAAGATCAAGCAAAATAAAACCAATAAGCTTAACAATTAAGAGGTCCATAACTTTTTTGGACTAGTACTAGAAATTGCATTTGCCATCTATCAAAACAAACCACACCATGATAATTTACATCTAAAAATGTTGGAAAACAACTATAAAAATGTGGAAATCAGAGTTCAAATGAGAAAGTTATGATAAAAACAAGTTTTAGCGATAATTAAGAATTATAGCAAATTTAGGCAATTTAATAGATAGTCATTCAAACACTTATTGGTGCTCTCCTCTATTAATATCAGGTTATACTGACCTTGACACGGACTTGCTCTTGGATTATTACAACTATAGGATGACTTGACCAAGTGAGTATTTCAATGACTTATACTTAATTGTGCTTATAGATTAGTTGCACTTAATTATATGACTACCATTAACTAGTTGCATGAGGAATTGGGAATCATGCATGCGATTGATCATTGCTAGTCTTGTTTGCCAAAACATCATAAGATATATGAATTGAATGGAGTGATAAATTAATAGTATCCTTTTGATATGGTAATTTTCTACGACAATTGTTTGGTCACTTAAATAAACTAGAGTTAATTATATCTTACTCATTAAATTAAATGGTCATGCATGCCATGCATGAGCAAAAACTTATTAGGCATCATACGATATGTATGGGATGGAGGGGTCTTACGGGGGTCATGATTATTATATTTAAGTTTTCACACGGTGTATACATGCAACATGGCCTTAACCTAATCTATGGGCTTACTAGGTGCTAGAGAGGTCGACCATACAATAATGGGCTGAGTCCTAGAGTCCATTACTTAGGGGAAAGTAGACTGCGTATACTACTTGCATCTACACTTATGGCACAAGCTGAATATATGGGGGGGTAGGGAATATCGATTGTCATGTGAGGCTATTTGGTAGATTAGAAGCCAGTGTAACTGGAACTCGAGTTTGACAAACCATCATCTCCAAGCTTGGCTATAGAAAGTGAAAATCCAAGTTATATACAGTTTCCAAATAACTATATATATATATATATATATATATATATGTTTGCTACATTGCATACATTTTTTTCGTATTCATATGGTTGTTAATTTAACTTACTTTAGCTTAAAAGATATAATAGGAGGAATATCTCACTAAGCTGAATGTAGCTCACTTCCTTATAATTTCTTTTGTAAGTTATCTAAGAGCTAGGATTTGGGTTAAGACTCGAATGCAAAGTAATCTAACTAGTAGAATAATAGACAAGTAGAAACATAAAGTATTTATTTGTAAAGGCTTTACAATATTGATTAACTATTGTGATTTATAAAATTAATATACCCTGTCTTATTATTTGATAAGAGATACTGATTCTTTATGGTTCTGATGGATTATGGAATATTGAGTATCCATAGTCATTTATATTTTAAGTAAAATAAATAAATTATGCATTGAAAGCCATAGCAATTAACTAGTTAAAGTCTTGTAATCTCTAACTTGTAAGGCAATTTTCATATCATGGGTGCACACGTGACATGAAGATTTTAGATAATCTTACCAAGCCCCTTTTAAGATCGTTATAGTAGCAACTCCAGAAGCTATCCTGGAGGAGACAATATCCTTTCATGGATTTGATGTTCCTTCTCATCTATCGAAACCATTAATATGTTCCTTCATGAAATTTGCTACTACATGTCCTATTACATTCTTAAGGGGGATCACCTCAATCTACTTAATGAATCATTTAGTCCCAACAAAGATCCATATGCATCTGCTAGATGGTAGGTGTATCAAACCAATTAAGTCAAATGCCCAAGTATGGAATGGCCATGAAGTAGTTAGTTTATGCAATGTAATAATAGGAGCATGGATTACATCACCATGTTGTTAGCATGTGACATACTTCCTGGCAAAATTGAATGTGTCATTCTCAATGGCAGACCAATAGTACCCTATATTAAACTAGTTGTAGTACAACTTCCTTCCTCCTTAATGTTCTCCACCATCTTCAAAGTGCACTTCAAATAATATAGTTTCTATTTTAGGGGATGCTATACATTGGAGAGGCTTTTTCATGAATAATACTCTATACAACTTTCCCTCATGTATAATATACTTTCTTGCATTATGCTTTACTAATCAAGCATTTGTGTTGTTTGTAAGCAAGACATTATTTTTCAAGTAATCAATGTAAGGGTACCTTCGATCGCTTACACTTGCTACAAAGTTGCATTCTCCTTAGTCAAGGAGTTTAGCACACTTTGGGAAACTCATTTGAAGCTGGGATGCATCTTTAGACATTTTTGGCTAATAATATCCTACGTGCCGACTACGATGATACTAAGGTAGCCCTTCCTCTACACACTAGATCTTGTGGTATTTAGCCAACTTTAAACAAGCTTGTTTTATGCAAATACATCAGGACAAGATGCCTTCTGGTCCTTTAAAATATAAGACACCATTAATACAAGTAAAGTTCTTCAAGGTTGTAACAAAAGTTGTATTAATGCGTTAACTGTACCTTGATAAGAGTGTGCCATTTGTCTTACATTTCTTCATCTTCATTTACTAATTGTAAAGTTGTGCATAAGATGGATTTCTTAATGACTTGGACATTGAAATTATTCTCTATAGTTTAAATGGGAACTTAGGAAGCCAATGTTGCTAAGGGGTCTACATAGTGATTGGTAGACCATTTTGTGTACTTGTATTTCACTGAATTGAATTTGTTGACCAAAGATTGCACTGTAGCCCTATAAGGCGTTAGCGCTGGTTCTTTGAGAGCAAATTTACCATTTGCTTGCTTAATGATCAAGTTTGAGTCACTACAAATACACAAGTTGGATGCTCTAACACATTGAGCAAAAATGAGGCTTAGTAGGAGAACTTCGTACTTAGCCTCATTGTTAGTTCATGGGAAGTCTAGCTTAAAAGCTAAAGGTATCTCTTGGCCTTTTGAAGATGTTAAGATTACCCCAACTCCTTATCCGATATTACTAGAGGAGCCACTCTCCATCTAGTTCTGCTCTTGTAGAATCTTTATGGAACTCTATAGGAATTGTATCTATGACAGGAGCCCCATGTATCACAAGAAACTAAACTAAAAGGTCTACTAGAGCTTGAGACTTAATAGCCTTATGTGGCATGACCCTGATGTCAAATTCTAATAGGTGGAGCAACCATTTCACAGTCCTTCCTAAAAGAACTGGTCATGACAACAAGTACTTTAATTGATCTAAATGAGTGACAAGATTATCCCTATAAGCCAAAAAATAGTGGTGCAACTTTTGTATAATAAATACCAACGCGAGGCATGGCTTCTTGCAAGCTAAGTATTTCACCTCGCTTCCTTAGAGTGACCAGCATAGGTAATAGACGGGTCATTCACTACCATTTAATTCTTGAGGTAACAAAGCCTCAATAGACTTATTAGTAGCTGTCAAATAAAGGATCATTAGCAATCCTTTAACTGGCATTGTCATCATTGCTAGGGATGTAAGTATCTCCTTAATCTTCCATATGGCTTCATTGTGAGGTTGGACCCATTTAAATAGGGTTCCCTTTTTCATGAGCAACTATAATGGATGAGAAATTTCTGCCAATGCAAGAATGAATCGTCTAATATAGGAGACTTTCCCTATAAAGGTCCTTAATTCCCTTAAACTAATAGGTAAGGGCATGAAACATATAGCATGCACCTTTGTTGGATCTACAACAATTTCTTTTCTATGTATAATGAATCCAAGGAATTTTCCAAAAATCACATTAAAGACATACTTGAAGGGATTCATATGCAATTTATATAGATGACATTGTTCAAAGACCTTTTATAGATGGGTCAAGTGATCAAGCGCCTACCTTGACTTGACAACTATGTCATCAGCTTAGTCTTCCATGAAGTCATGCATCCTGTCATGGAATATGGTGGTCATTGCCCTTGATAAGTAGCTCCTACATTCTTGAGTCCAAATGGCATGATTGTGTAGTGAAAGTTTCCTACTAGTATTCTGAAAGTAATACATTTAGCATCTCCAGCAAACATCTTTATTTGGTTATAGCCACTAAAGCCATCCATGAATGAGAATAATTCATGTATGGCTGTGGTGTCCACCAATGTGTTAATATTCATTAGTGGGAAATCATCCTTTGGGCAAGCCTTGTTAAGATCATGGAAATCTACGCAAACGCGTATCTATCCGTTCTACTTTTTCATTGGCACAATATTAGCCAACCAAGTAGAATCTTCAATCGACTTAATGAAATTGGCTCAAAGTAGCTTTCTAATCTCTTTTTTCATTTGTACTTCAATTTCAAGGCAGAAGATTTGCTATCCCTACTTCATTAGCTTAACCTTAGGGGTGATGTTTAATCTAAGCACCACTAGATTAGGGTCCAATCCTAGCATTTCTTCATATGCCTAAGCAAACACATCCCTATATTCCTTTAACAACTCTACTAAGTGGACCTTAATTTCTTGCAATAGATTCTTGCGAATAAAGATAGGTCACAAAGACTCACCTAATCCCGCCAAGTCTAACTCTTCAATCTCTTCAACTTGGGGTTTCATTTGGTTTTGCATTTAAGGAGAGGCGAGCTAGGTTTCTTACATATCTAAGGAAGATAAAAAAAAAAAAGCTCCTTGGATCCTAAAGACTATCATAAGCAAAATACCCTTTGCCTATCATCCTTGACAAAACTTTCCATCACTTCAGCTTTTCTTTGCTTCTTCTTGCCCCTCTAGGAGCCTTACATTCTCCTCTTCTTCTTTTGTTTGTCTTAGGTCTCCTCTCATATGGGTAATGGTGTGTCAAAGGGTTTAGCAATGGCAATCTCTCCATCCTCAGTATACTCATCGAAAAACCCTACGTCAACTAGATAAGACTTACTATGTTTAAGCAGGTTCTTCATAGATGGAATGAAGACATCCTTACCCTTTCAATGGCCCTTAATGCACTGGTGCCATATTGAGGGTATGAGGTTATGATCATACAACCACTTCCTCCCAACTAGAAGATGGTAAGATACAGGCGCATTGATCACGTAGAATTGCGTGGATCCCTATACAATTCTAACTTTAAAGTCTACATTAATATACCCTATTGTGTCTATAATTATTTCAATAAAGCTGTTTACTGTAATAAGTTGCTTCACCAGTCGTTGGTTGTCCTTAAATGTAGAAATTGGCATAATGTTTATGGAAGATTTATTGTTTACAAATGTCCTCTTAATGGGATGCCATTGAGCATACTCTCCACATAAAGAGGATAGTTATGATTAGGGTTCTTTGCGTACGTATCAACATCTGTAAAGAGTATTGCATTTTTATGTACATTAACAATCCTTCATACTAGCTACGCTACACTACACTCCCCATATTGTCTCTTAGAAATCTAGGTAAGTACGGTTCCTATTATAAGTCGTACGTCTTCATCAACTCATAGTAAATCGAAGAACTTCTTAAAGTTAGAAGTTTTCATTAAGGCAGCAGCCACTAATGGGTGTTTGCCTTAGAATGGGTATGCTCCTTGGTTGGTTTCTATTACTACTTCCTTCTCTTCATGTACCTCAATCTATGGCACATCTCCTTCTTATCGTCTCAGATCATAACTAACAGCATTTGCAACAGCCCATTGGGTATTGTGTGCTAAGAGCGGATTGTTGCGTACATCATTATTCTCTATGATAAGTTATGTATTACTAACCCTATCATTAAATATCTTTTTTAGTGTCTAGCACTCTTTAGTTGGATGATTTACAATCCTATGATACCTACAAAAGTTAGAATCATTTTTCTTGTTTATAGTTAGTAGATGCCCTACCCTTGGGAGCTTTATGTTGCCATCCTATAACCACCATTCAAGTATAGCATGTACCTTGCCCATCAGGTATAGGAATGAGATGGTTGATGTAGAATCTCGTAAACTATCATTCCTTAGCTTCTTATTATCTCTAGAACTTTCTCATTAGGTTAAGCTAACGGATGTTGCTCGTTTCCTAAATCTCTCACCTTCTATCCGTTGTCATGCAATAGAGTTATTGGTTCTTCTCACAGTCTTAACTAATGTAAAAAAAGAACACAAATTGAGGTTTTCCAGGTGGATGGTGTACTTAGTGAACATCCCTTGAATGCAAATCTTCACTAATTCATTTTCATCACACACATCTTGGATGTCTAGGGTGCATTCTCTAAAACACTCTATGTAAGTCATCGAATCTTCCTTCAAGTTTTGTTACGTTCTTCCCATATCAATAATCGTAACCTATTCTTGAGTAGAGAAGAATTTCTCCAGGAGAAACTTACACATAATTCCCCATGAATCAACCTATCCTAAAGGGAGGTTGACATATCGGGTGCATGCCTTCTCTATTAATGATTTAGAAAATTCTCTAAGCTTCAATTCATCATCAAGCCTATAAGGTTTTAGGGTTTTAATAAATTTTAATAGGTGTTCCTTTGTATTTCCCTTCTTACCATTAAAAAACATGAATTTAAGACTAACATGGTCCTTAAGATATGGCTTCACTATGATGCATTGATGATATGGGAGTTTTAGTTCTGATACTCCCATAGACAGCCTAGCTTGTATTTTCCTCATATGAACATCTAAGTCTTCCCTTGTTATAAAGGAAGTATTTAGGGTAAAAGTTATAGACGTAGGTAGTGTAGTAAGGGTAACATTAGGATAAGAAGTAGATCCACCCAAAATTAGGATAGTAAGATTAGATTAAGGAGCAAGCACCTGTCAGGATGAAGAGCTGCTAATTGGACTCTTACATCCTCCATTGTAAGGGTCGGTTATTGTATAGGTTTTGGTTTGGGTGGTGGGGGTGGTTTTATCACCTCCTCCTTGATGGAGATTTTCCTCAACAATTGGAGGAATAGCTGGTTAAGCTGAGGTAGCGGCATATGGCTATGCAGCAATTACAAGATTTAGCAAAACCATACCTTATTGCACAGCAATAGTAGCAACCATCCTGGTAAAGATGGGTTAGATCATAGCCATGAACTGGTTTAAAGCCCCCTGTGGCTTCCTACATTGTCCACATTGTCTGTAAGGGATCTAAAGCAACTTCAGGCACTGAATGGTCCTGGCTAGTATTCTTAGGCGGTAGGAGTGGATTCCGCTTAGTAGGCATGTCTTTGCAATTACTCTTCCCTGGTGGAGTCACCAAAATATAAATATAGGAGTCCAATTGGAGTAGTCATATGTATGCTACATAAGTGACACATTACACGTGACTTCAAAGAAGTGAAGCAAGATTGTCGCATAAAGGGAGGATTAAGTGAGAATAAGGTAAGGAGGAGGAATAAGTAATCTCAGTGTCTCAAATATACGAGTGACAAACAAGGCAACCTTAAGAGACCTCAGGCATTTATCTTATAGCTCGAGTGAATGAGATCAGTTATTTACTTGAATTAATTGTTTGATCTTAGAGAGTAGAGGTTTTATAGAGCAATCTTATTCCTCTATTCTCTCTAAAAGTTCCAAATCTAGAGGAAAAGTTAGGTTTTTATAAACTCTTAGACATGATAGCATCCGTTAGATCATTTCAGTGATCAACAGATGAGATGGAGCTTACTCAATTCATGATTAGCTAGAGTGAGCTAAGTAATGGGCCCAAGGCTAGTAGCTTTCCTTATAAGTGTATAAGCCTACCTAAGAAAGGTTAGATGCGGACTGACCGATCCAACGATCCTTATTCCAAGTCCACCGAGCCAATTCTCCTCAAATCATCCCAAGTATGGACCAGACTCCCTAAGCCCTGCCACCTAGACTAAGGAGTTAAGCCCAAATAAATAATGTAATAAATTTCTACCTTCTACAACTCCCAATTGACACATTTGAAAATTCGTTGATGTTTAATTTCTACTTACCTATTCCCTTAAAACTACAATTATAGACAAATCAAGTGGAGACGAGACAATGCTAAGCTTAAAAAACTTAAAGCTTTACTTAAGTTCAAAACTCAATTAGCTTATCTAAGCTTAACTTATCTAAAAAGTATTTTTCTTCTACATTATATTAATATGTAAACCCAATATAAGACTCGACTAATATTTAAACTTAATTTGAACTCAATTAACAAGCTAGTTAAGATAAATGTTATGTTGCTTGAGTTTGATTAAGCAAACTAGTCAAGTAGGTTGACCTTAAGCTTGACTTGATCTTTATCCAATCAAACTCAAGTAAAAATCTAGTCAAATTCAAGATAGACTTGTTTACACCTATACTCCAAACCAACGTCAATACTTACATGCACTTTTGACATCATCCATTAAATGACTTATCTTCTTTCATATTCACTAGAATAAGGACATTATTATCAAGTTGTCTATGTCATCTAAATATTAATATCATTCCCCAATTAAACAACTATAACCACAATTTTTTACGATGCATAACAAATTATGCAATTTTGATAATGGATAGCGTTTAGTGGTTAAAACATACCTAAACAAATGATATTTGTTTGGTTTTCTATACTTGGTCCAAAGAATCATCATGGTTAATGTGATCAAAATATTAAAGCAGTTTAATAACAAAGACAGGATCAAGGTATCATGTCCTTAGAAAGTAATGTATGGGAGCTATGTAATCGAAATCTCATGTAAGCTGGCCCGTCTCAATAAAGAGGTACTAGGTTCTAAAATGAAGCCTTTGAGCTTACTACAATGCTAAAATAAATTACTTTGTTATAGCTTCCATTTCTTAGAAATTCGCACTACGTATGCATCTTTATAGGTCTTTAAACTGCTACTAACTAATATCATTCTCTTATATTACGTTTGGTGCATACAGATAAACCGAAATGAAATGGTGATTATAGGTTTCACTCACTTTCTTATGTTTGAAAATACATTTAAAACAAGGAAATGCATTTCTAACTTTAAAGGGGAAATTTGATTTTGTCTTTGAAAAGTTAGAATAACGATTCTATTCCCCTCCATTAATTATTATTAATCAAAATTACTTATTTAACTTTCAATCTATCTATAACATTCAATAATTAAAAGTATTTTTTTATAATTACTACTATATAAGAATTTAATTTCATTCCATTTCATATTCTATAGCCATTTCCAAATACTAAAAAAGAATTTATCATTCCAATCCTTATTTCATTACATTTCATCTACTTCATTTCAAATCATTTTTGCATACCAAATATGTTATTATAAGTGTTTTCTAGTCTTCTAAATTCCACTTGATGTTGTCTCAATTTTTTGGCCAGGTAGCTAGATATCATGTAATCTATGCATGCAAAAATATAGATTGATTGCTGGCACTCTTAATGAGGGACAAATCCCACTTTTATCGGTGCACAATTCAACAACAATCAACAATCAATCTAAATACTATTTAAGCAGCGTTGTATTCTACTTTTTGAGTGGGAAAGATCTACCTTACTTAGCAAAAAATTTGTCCTATCTTAACTGGATCTTCAAGTTACATCACCAGTACAATCACCTCAATGTTTGCTGTATTAAACAATACCTTAGAAATCAACAGCCAAGTGTAATAGCTTCCTAATGACCTTAATATACCACAAGCTTATCCTACATAATGACTAACAAATTCTCCATAAGCAAACAAATATCTGGCAAGCAAAGGGGTCAAGCACTTACATCTGAAATTTTTTACACTACTTTGATGTTGATTTTTGATTAAGGTGCTTAAGGTGTAGGAAACTTGCAAGATAAGGGGAAAAAAGTCAGTAGTCCACTCATTTACCCACTCTTAGTAATACCTTCAATTAAGTGCAATCCCATTTGTCTTATGTGTCGTACCCTCCATTGAAAGTATTACTAAAATAGGTGGATCGATGGTCTACTTATCTATTATTCTAAGACAAGGATGTGTAAGCTAAGAGAACCATCAGAGATGGTTTCAATACAGCCACTCTAATACTTACATCAATAGGGGAAATGTATAGGAGTGTGTATATATAATGTGATTAGAGAGTATAAGTTGGAATCATCTACTTCAAGGTGTCTCCTTATATTTATAGGAAAATTAGTTGAGCTATTTTAGAAGGGTGACAAATATCTTGAAATCCTTATTTAACTCCATGATTTATGGAGGAGACTGGGGAACATTTATTAACTTACCATAAATAGCTAACCATGTCTCTCGCCTAGTCTTCATCAAAACTTATGGCTAGGCTTTGATTAATGTAGGCCTAAAGGTCCATGCCTTGAGGAGTTCAATAGTCTTTGTCTTAAGCAGGTTGACCAAGCTTTTAGGAGCTCAATTTGGGCTCTAAATAGGTCGTTCTAGGAATCTATGGCTCGACCCATACTTTAGTGGGTTAGCTTATGTTTGGAGTCCCATATCTAAAATAACCTATCAATACTTGTCCCTCACTCTTAGTAATGATAGGTTATCATGGATAGTAAGCTTCCAACAAGTTTTCTAAGGCCATAAGTTAAGTTGCTACTCGTCAAGTGAGCATAGGCTGGAGGATAAGCTATTCTGATAGTATAGTCGACCTTTTGTACAAAAGTTTTTATTAGGATAGCGTAGTCAAGCAGGCAAGTTGTCTAAGCTAGATTAGACCTATGCATTACTATATGGGTCTTTGCTGAGCTTATATGCCATAGGGTATGCCAAGCACTGGAGCTTTAAAGTTGCTTTAAGCTTTTACTCCTAATGGATTACCAACCTTTGAACCTCTCACTTGCACTTGCCTCTGAAGCCTACAATCCCTCACGAGGAGGATACTCTCTTGTCAACTTACTAAGGACAAGTTCTCACACATGAAAGAGCTATAAGTGAACTATCTAAGGCTCCAACTTAAATATACTTTACTCTGTTTGGACTCTTGCCTAGTCATCGACCTACTGAGTGCCAAGTCCAAGGTCTCTATACGCTGAGCTCTCTTTTTCCATCCTACCAAGTTGCAACTTCACCTAATCACCTTAGCAGCCTTCAACACAACTCGGCAAAGCTACCCTAACATTAGTTTAGTTTAGCCACATTACCCTAAGATCCTAAAAGACAAACTCATTAACAAGCACCACCTGTCCCTTACTTTTCTAACATATATATTATATTCTTTTTTGTCCTTTGTCATATTTATCCTTTTCATATATACTAGAAATCTCTTTCTTACATTATATTATTGTATTGTTATCTTAAAGGACTTACTATAAATAATCCTTTTTACTATAGCCACAATCATCATATACCTTATAAGTTAGTGGCAAATGGACCACCTTAATGTTAGCTTATGCATCATATCAACAAAAGTACCAAGTCATGTTGTGTTCATTAGTATGTCATATCCTACAAGTAGCTTTATGGAAGCTACTATGTTTATTGACCTATTTTTTCCTTCTTTCTTTGATACTTCAAAGAACTTGGTTGCTACTTCCTACAGTAAATCCTAGTGATTAACTCAGCTCTTAAGCACATCATATAATCTTTGTATTAAAACCTAAGGTTATGACCAAAAGTTAAGTATTGTAGTAGTTACTTCTTATTATCAAAGTTGTATGTAATTTTCTATTGAAGTAGTGGATTTCTTGAAGTTTTGTATTGAGAATATTAAATCCTAGTGTTCAAGGAGAGATTCATGATGTCAAGAGTGATGCTCATGGTAATAGTCATATTACCTAATAGACCCTACAAACTATTGATGAACAATTGGAAGACCTTATTGCTATTGTGGCCAACCTGGCTATCTCTATATAGAGGGTAATAAAGACTAGCCTACAAGAGAGAGTTGATGAATGAAGCCAAGATATGAGAGATAGGCTAAGACGATAAGTAGTTGAACCTAGAGCATTAGAAGCTATTAATGTAACCCCAGCTCCTTCCCAACATACTGAGAGGTTTATGAAGAGGAGACTTCAATTAGATGAAGTTGAAGAATATGGTGAAGATGAGGAGTAGTATGATGGATTCGAAGAGCATGAGCTTCGTACCCTTAAAGGAGCCGAGCATCTCAAAGTGCAAATTTTGAGTTGTAATGAGTTTAGTAGTGCTAATGACTATCTAGATTGGGAGGAGAAGATTAAAAAGATATTTGAATCCTATCATTACAAGGACTCGAAATGTATTTAAGTGGCTACTTTAAAATTTTCTAGGTATGCAACAATGTGGTGGAAGCAATTGCAGAATGTACACTAGTGAGCCCGATATGAAATCCAAATGTAGAATGAGATGAAGAGAATTCTAAGGAACATATTTATGCTAAAACATTATGAACAAGACACATTTCAACGTCTTTAGGAATTCAAGAAAGACAACCAATTTATGGATGAATATTTTTTAGAGTCCCAAATGTCGATGATCCGTTGTGATGTAATGAACCTAAAGCGTAGATAATAGCAAGGTTCATTTTTGGACTAAGATCCAAGACCAGTAATATAGTGGAAGTACAGAGGCTTGGAAATCTGGATGAGGCCATTCGAGTGGCACAAAAGGTCGAAAGACAAAGGTGAAATTGGCTCAACCGAGTATAAAGCAACAAACCTGGCTTGTAGAGAAGAATCGACATGCTAAGCCAACCTGGATATGACTGAGCTCAGCATAGTTTTAAAGTGGGCCGCCGAGGTTAGATGCCAAGCAGACTCAATGATGGCTAAGGTAAAACTAAAGTTGAAGAGCTCGAGGTTAGAAAGCATCAAGGTCAAAGCTTAAGTAAGAAGACCTAAGAGATAAGGTATTTCAAATGCCTAGGTTTTAGACATATAACTAGTCAATGTCCGAACCAACGTGTTATGACCATCAAAAGAGAGAACCCCCGATTTGAAGTAGAAAACACTAGTGAAGGAGAAGAAGAAGAGAATGTCAAACCGTATTTTGACGAGTTCTTTGAAGATCCCGAGGCCCTTACCCTACTTGAACCAAGAGAGCAATATCTCAATTTAGTTTTTTGAAGAATTCTTAGTACCAGTGTTGTAAGGGAAGATGAGCAAAGAGAGATCTCTTCTATACGATTTACCAAGTGAATGGCAATCTATGTACTTTAATCATAGATGGAGGAAGTTGCACCAACGTCATAGCACAAAGAGTGGTGAAGTCTTTAAAATTGCCAACATGTCCTTATCTTGAGCCCTACAAGATTCACTAGCTTAATGAGAAGGGAGGATTGCCTATTATTGAGCAAGTTAGAGTGTTGATTACTATTGGTGATAGATACAAAGATGAGGTGTTGTACAACATCCTAAAGATGTCAAGAAGGAATAATGTATATTTTTATTAGTTAGAAGACTTCTAGAGTTGAAGGAGATCAGGGCCTTACCTACTAAGGTGCAAGCATTGCTTTAAGAATATGCCAACTTGTTTCATGTCAAGTTGCTTAAAGGAAAGTTTACCCCTTATCAAAGGGATAGAGCACTACATTGACCTCCAGCCTAGAGCTGCTCTACCAAACCAACCTACTTATATACTTAATCCCAAGCAAGTGTCATGCTTTGAAGCGATAAAGTCATAACAGTCCCGCTGCGTAAACCATTCTAGAATACAAGCTGACATTACAGTTGCTATCTTAAACCTGATTTACACAAAGCACCCATGACTAACTCACATTGAAGTAGACAGTTCATAAGTTAAACATATTATTTACCTACAAAAATATAAAAAATACTTACTAATATTCAAATATCTCAATAGTGTTTCAAAGATTCAATAACCTAATCTTACTTTACTTAAGTGATACATAAATTAATATTAAAAGAACTAAAGTTAAGGCCCAAACTATGAGAGCATGATCGATCTTCAGTTTTATATCCTCACTTCCAAGGGCCTAGCAATTGTTAGCTTCAAATTAATTATAAGCCACTTTTTAGCTAGCACCTACAATAACATCTATAAAAATGTGAGCAACCAACTGCTTAGTAAGTTGAGACGGAAACTCAAAATTATACATCAAACACAAACAAGGTTATTAACCAAATTAGTTAAATGCAATGCATGTATAAGCAAGTGCCATCACATGATGTTACTCGTTCCATTGTGAGATTAGAGAAATTACACCTACTCTAACTCGAGTTGAGGAGTTTAGTGCACATATCAACAGCTTACGACTAAACCCAAGCTTCTATAATGGAAATATCGCTCCTCTCACGATTACCTTTAAACCATTAGCTTCACCCTTGTTGCGACTTCTTCTCCTGTTACTTAGTTCAAATGAGGATAAAGAAGGGACCCATTATGTTATCTAGTACTATCCCTTATAAGGAGCCAATAGTTGGCTAGAGAACCCTAAATGTTTCTCTTATTAGGTTGCTATGCAAGTCTATTTTAGACTTACAAGTCATATATTTAGTTATATCCAATTTAAAGTGTTCAAAAATTTTATACAAATCACATAAATTTCAATCTAGAACATTAAACTAGAATCATAAAATCACATCCAGAAACATGTACACATGGGCATGCACACAATTAACTATATAAAAAACATAATCAAATATAATCCCAAGCCTTCGAGTATTATAAAACAATACTCCAAAATATAGTAAAATATCAATCCCAACTTACCTAAACTTTTCACTTACTCACTTAAGGTACATCCCGTACAAGCCATCGCTAATAATCCTTATAATACAAATGTTGTTTTAGTTTCCACATAACTACCATATATAGGTTTTATTCTGTAATTTAGATTATGATTATCTTGAGTTTATGGTCTTCTTATATTTAGTGATTTAGGTCTAAGTCTCTTAGAATTACTTCTCTTGTTCAGCTAAATTTCAAATTTGCTTCTTATTCCAATTATAATTTCACCTTCTGAATTAAGTTTTAATTTACCATTTTATTTTTATTACCCTTTGTTTGTAAGTCTTTTAAATACCTTTTAACCTTTCTATTACAGTTTATTTGATGAGTATAACTTTTGGTTTAGGTTTTTAACTTAGTATCTAATATGCTTATATTAATCCTAATTTTAATTATACTTTTGAATCAGATTCTGATCCAAGAATGATCTACATTTTAATGTAACTACTTATATATATGTGTATATATACATATAAGCTTTAAATCATTTGTTTTTTTAGTTTAAAATTATAATTTTACTTAATTATTCAAGTTCTACATCTCCAATAACCAAGCTAATCTTAAATAATTTTCAATTCAATTTCTGAATCAATTTCTAAATTAAGTTTTGTTTTAGCTTCTGCTTACTATTTTTATTTGTAAACCTTAGGAATTCCTCCTAAACTAATATACGAAATCCATCTAACTATACTTAGGTATTCTAAATCTTCGTTTTAACTCTTAACCAGTATTTCGATTAATATGGTACACTATATTTCTAATTTAACTACCGAATTAGCTCCCAATATAAAAATAACCTGCATTTTACACATAATTTCCTAAATTCATAGTCTAAAATAGATTCTTACTATACTCCTAATATTATAATAACATAAATTTTTACCTAATATTTTCTACCCATTTAATTTCTACATACATATATTATGTATTATTACATATTATACATTTATATCATATATCTAATACTTCCAACACTATATATAACATCTTTCACAACCAATAATATATCAAAATGCTTAATTATTCTATAAATCAAAATTTATACCTAATTAACCTCAAATCACAAAATTAGCTTAATTATACCATTTTACCCATTATTCATCACATAATACATACTTCTAATAGTCCAAATACTACAAACATCATACTAGATCAGAATTAACATCTTAAAACACCTAATTACATACTAAATTAGAATTTTCACCAAAATAATATTAAATTACAAAATTAAGCCTAAATATTGCCTTTTATGCATGATTTTAGGGTCTAAAAATTAAGTAAAAATTTACAAAAGAAATTTTCAGAAAAACTCTTCATAGTATTGCTATATATATCTTAAATAGTCTACACAAAAATTTTGAGATCAAAACTATACTATTAAGGTCATTTATTTCAATATTAAAAACTAGCTCAAGTTTAGGGGTTTCTTAAACATTGTATATCACGAGACCTAATTTTATTAAATTGACATTTTTCCCTAAATCGACATACAAAAATACCTCATAATACCAAATTTCATCATTTTTCAAATTTTTTTTGTATTTTCAACAAATTAAACAAAATTAGAAAGCAAACTTAGACTAACTATTCGATGGGTCTCTAGCCACTGGCGGTGACTACCATTCTATCGATTGCCTTAGGCAGTAGGGATGTTGTCCAGTAGTCATGGTCATCCCTCCCCAAGTGATCGTTGAATATGGTTTACCCTTATAAGCTTTATTTGCACACTATTTTTCTAATTTTTGGTAAATTTGGTTTTTCTTCTCTTCTTTCCTCTCCCTAATTTTTTCCTAATTCCCAATTGACTAAAATGGTGTTTGTATAAGTTGTTCTAAATTTATAGTATAGTTTAGGATTTTGCTTTAAATTTTATGTTACCAAGTGTCCCTTTTCTTTTTCTTTTCCACTTTCTAAATGGCTTGTTATTATTAGTGAATTTTTCTTCTTTAAATCCTAGCAAGATATGCCTATTTCTAAACCATTGTGTACTTCTATTGCACTTTTCTTGATTTTTCCTTAATTTTTTGGAATTTTCTCTAATTAATGAGTATTATTTTAACATATTTTAGATTTTTAAAGTAATTCTGTGTATTTTTACTTATATATAAATATATTTATGGTACAAATAAATATTCCTAAATATTATTTAAGTTTATAATTTTTTGTATACATATAATTTATCTCTATCAATTCATTAATTATCGGAACTCATTTTACACATCTTCGATAAACAGCGAGTAATATACATATAATTTAATATTATAATATTTAATTATTTATTTTCCTAAATTCAAATTCACATAATCACTTTTACTAATATTCCTAACTTTGTCATAAAATTTAGGCCTGACTAGACAACTTGCCTGATTACCCTAAATTTTATGAACCAAACCCCAAACACTTAATTGCAAGACTTACAGTAGGCAGCCAAGCTACAGAAACAAATTAATGAGTTAATCGAGCACGAGTATGTTCAAAAATTATAAGCCCTTATGATGTACCAGCTGTTCTAATATCAAAAAAGGATGGCTCATGGAGAATATATATTAATAGCCGAGCTATTAATAAGATTACTATCAAGTACCGATATTCGATCCTACAATTGGATGATATACTTGATGAGCTGCATGGTGCGTAAATATTCTCAAAGGTTGATCTGAAGAGTTGCTACCACCAAATCTAAATGAGAGTAAGAGATGAATGGAAGATTACATTCAAAATAAAGGAAGGTCTATTTGAGTGGTTGGTGATGTTGTTTGGGCTTACAAATACGTTGAACACCTTTATGCGTCTCATGAATCATGTTTAGAGATCATTGATTGGCAAATGTATTATTGTTTATTTTTATGATATTTTGGTATATAGTATCGATCTCATTTCTCATGTCGTGCACTTAAGGTCTATATTTGATGTCCTCCATGCTGAGTAATTGTTCAACAATTTGAACAAATGTGTATTCTATCGAAGCAAGGTAGTATTCCTTAGATATGTTGTGTCTAGAGGAGGAATTAGAGTTGATGATGAAAAGATCCAAGATATTCTCTAATGGCCGACCTCAACCAGTGTCGTAGAAGTTAAGAGTTTCCATGGTCTGGCTTCACTTTATCGAAGATTCATTTGAAACTTTAGTTCCATAGCCACCCTACTAAGAAAGCTAACCAGGAAGAACTCTGATTTCAAATGGTCTAAGAAAGCTCAAGGGAGTTTTGAAGAGATCAAATCCAAGTTAACCTTTACCCTAGTGTTAGTACTGCCTGACTTTGGCAAAGTTTTTGAACTAGAATATAACACATCTGAAGTCGGCATTAGAGTTGTTCTTATGTAGGGGCATCGACCAGTTGTATATTTCAATGAGAAGCTGAAAGGTCCTACATTGAATTACTCGACACATGATAAGGAATTCTATGCCCTTGTCCAAGCACTTCAAAATTGGCAACATTATCTACTATTAAGAGAGTTCACTATCTATACAAACCATGAATCTCTCAAGCATCTCAAAGGATAGCAAAAACTCTCCTGACACCATGCTAAGCAAGTTATGTACTTGGAAACCTTTTGTTACATCATCAAATACAAGAAGAGAAGTTCTAACACTATGGCCAACGCCCTTTCTCATCGACATGTTCTTGTCATGACATTAAAAGCTAGAATACTTGGGTTTAACACTTTAACTAATCAATATGAACAAGGTCTGTTTTTGGACCCTTAGTAGCCAAGTGCAACATTGGAGGCATAATGGATGGGTTCTATCTGAGTTGAAGGGTTTTTTATGAAAGGAAAACAAGTTTATGTGTCGTACAGTTCTGCTAAGGAATTACTTGTTTAGGAAGCTCATGTTAGGGGCTTACCTGGCCATTTTAGCATAAGAGAATTGTCGAGTTGTTAAAAGAACACTTCTTTTAGCCTGGAATGATAAAGAATGTACATAAAATTCTTGAATGATGCAAGGTGTGCAAGCGAACCAAAGGAAGAAAAGAGCCATACAAAGATTATACACCTCTACCCATAGCTGAGCAGCCGTGAACCGATCTAAGCATGGATTTTATGCTTAGCCTACCTAGAACACCTTGGAAACATGATTTTATTATGGTGGTGGTCAATAGGTTCAACAAAATGAGCCACTTCATCCTTTGCCACAAAACCAACTGTGCTTTATTTGTTACCAACCTCTTTTTATAGGAGATCATACGGCTACATGGTGTCCTAAGAAGTATTATGTCATATCGTGATTCAAAGTTCAAGAGCTTCTTTTGGCAAACACTACGGAAGAAGCTCAACACTAAACTTATATTTAGTACTTCTTGTCACCTATAGACAAATGGCCAGATCGAGGTTGTGAATAGGACCATAGGGAATCTCCTTCAAGCTACTATTGGGAAGAATTTACATAATTGGGATCTATGCTTGCCCATCATAGAATTCACCTACAATCGCTTTACCCATAGCTCGATAGGATGGTCACCTTTCAAGGTTACCAAATCAACCTCTCAAGGAGAAAGTTAGTCGGGTTTGTAGAGCAATGAGGAGTTTCAAAGACTACATCTCAAGATTGCTGAGCAACTAGCCAAGACAATAGCCTAACAAAGAAAGTAAAAAAGCTAAGGTAGAAGGCGAATTATTTACAACCTAAGAGACCTTATTTGGATTCACTTCAACAAGGAGCAATTCATAGGGAAGTGAATGAATAAGTTATCTCCAAGGTCGGATGGCTCTTTCAAAATCCATCGACCCATCAATGACAACGCCTATGAGCTAGAACTAACTAAAGGATACAAAGTGTCCCCAACTTTCAACATCACCGACCTAACGCCCTTTATACTGGGAGAAGAAGAAGACCAAGATTTGAAGGCAAATCTTCAATAACCTTAGGGAATTAATGATTACCAACCTCCAGACCTCCCACTCTTACCCACCTTTGAGGTTTGCAATGCCTCACAAGGAGGATACTATCTTGTCAGCCTACCAAAGATGAGTTCTCATATATCGAAGAGGTGTGGGTGAACCCTCTAGGGCCCCAACTCAGATACACTCTACTCTACTTAGACTCTTACCTAATCATCAACTTGCTAAGTGCCGAGTCCAAGGTCTTTATACTTTAAGCTCTCCTTTTCCATCCTACTAAACTATAACTTTACCCAATCACCTTGTTGACCTTCAAAGTAGCTCAATAACGACCACCAAAACATCAATTCAGTTTAACTATAGTGATAGGAATTAGGCTACTGGGCCTTTAACCTACAACCAAGCCCAAGGATTAAAGGGACTAACAGAGCAAATCCTCCTACTCCAACTGACCCTTGCCAAGGCCAAATTACTCTTTATTGCTAATCGACTCTCGATGTCGTGCCGAATGATTGCCCATCTCTGGAAAATTGTATGCTGACTAGAAGAATGCCCTAATAGTAGCCAATCCTCATGCACCTACTCGATCATGTTTAAGCTGACCACTTGCTCAACATCATTAATGCCGAGAAGCCGAGAGAGTTGTCCTACACTAATCCTCAGCCACTCTTGTTCAGACGAGTCCACGCCTGATCAGCACTCCTGCTTGGCCGCCCAACCAGCTCATATTGTTTTATCAACATCCTCTAACAACATCAGCAATGCATCTCTACCACGTGTATAAGACCATATGTAGAATTTGATGCACAAATCATTATTTTTCTTAAATATTTATTTTTACCCTTTTGTATTCTTTATACATTACCTCTTTGGAACAATACCCTTTTTTTCTTTTCCTTTTTAAGCAGGTTACCCTAAATTCTTGAATATAAATACCTCTTGTACATGTTGCCATAGATGAGCAAATTATCATTAATACACTGGATATTTTTCCTCTTGTAAACATTATCCATTTACTCTCACCTCACTCTTATCTCAACCCTTAAGCGAGGCTAGGTGGCAAGTAATATCACTGGATCAACTTGTGCATCATATCGAGCTATACCATAAGTCTTTGAAAGTTTCATTGGTGCATCCTATCCTTTAGAGTTGTTCATTGGTTTACTTACCTTTCATTCATTTTTGTTCTTTCATGCATTTCCTATTACCCCTTTTTTCAAGCTTTCGACAAGCTTGGACCCATCCCTACAACCGACCTTCTCTGTTCTTGGCTTCGGTTCACATCATCTTAGTATCAGAGCGGACATTTCAATTGGATTGTAGAAGCTTATTCTCGAAGTTCCCTATTCATACTCTGTTTTAGGTGTGTGAAGTAGAGCAACTTTCTATATTAATTTAGCTACCGTATTTATGGGTTATTAAGCTTCTTGTTTTGAAGGGCACGTATGTTGTGTGATTTAAAGAGATAGTGTCAACTATAATACCAAATAGAGGAGTTTAAAATTTGAATCTATTAGAGAAAATGATAGACCCAAGTGTTAATGTTGATGCCGAGGATGACAACAGTGGTGTTGTCCATCATGGCTGACAATCTCAAGGTACTTCAAGAAGCACAGACGAGAAACTTGATAAAGTAGCTAACCTCCCAGTAGATTTAACTTGAGTAGTTCATGCATTGGCTTATCAACTTACTAAAGCTACGCATAATACCCCATAAGCTTCCTAATCTTTTAAAGGTCAGAACCCAGCTCGATAAGTTCAAGGTGGAGGAGTAAGCAGATAACTGAGAAGAAGGATTGACTTGAGAGGTCTAGATGAAGAAGATGAGGAAGGGTATTATGAAGAAGAAGAACAAACCCAAGCACTAGTACCTCAAGCATCTAAACATGTGAAGCTTTAGATTTTAAGCTTCAATGGGTTTAGAAGTATGAATGATTACTTGGATTGGGAGGAGAAGGTAGAGCGAGTTTTTAATTATTACCAATATGAAGATTATGAAAAAGTGAGAACAGTTATTGTTGAGTTCTCTGGATATGCCACCATGTAGTAGAAGAATTTCTAGGTTATAAGGAGACAAGAAGGATACAAAGAGATTAATAATTGGCTTGAGATGAAGAGAATACTCAGGAACAAGTTTGCACTAGATACTTATTTGGAAGATACTTTTACTCGACGTTAAGAGTTAAGCTAAGGAGATTGAATTGTTGACAAGTATGTTCAAGAGTTCCAAATGCTTATGATTTGCTATGAAATGGAAGAGCCATCAGCGCAAACAATTTCTAGATTCCTAACTGGGTTGAGGAGTGATATAGGAAACATTATGGAACTCCAATAGTTTATCACAATGGATGAAACTATACGAATAGCCCAACAAGTAGAGAAGCAAAGAAGGAGCCAAATGTTGACCCGACTACCGACTAGCCAACTTGTTCAGTCAAGCCAACCTAGTCAAGGAAGTTATCGAGCTAACCTGAAAGGTGGATGTCCAAGCTAAATAGTAACGTGTTGACCCAAACATACAAGAAAAGATAAGGATCTAGAAGGAAGATGTACCAAATCAAATATTTCAAATGCAAGGGGTTTGGACATATGTCATCAAGGAGATGCCCTAAAGCTTGAAGTAGATAGTACTGATGAGGAACTCGAGGGAGAGACTCTTATCGAGAAAGAAACTACTTAAGAGAATGAACTAATTGAGGAGGATGTGTTTGCCAAGGACCTAGATCAGTTTATCTTAGTTATCTGGCACACAATGAGCTTAGAACCCTCACGTAAGGAGGAGCAGAGAGAGAACTTGTTTCATATCACCTGTAAGGTAAATGACTAGCTGTGTGCATTAATTGTAGATAATGGTAGTTGCACCAATGTAGCATTAGTAGATCTAATCATGAAGTTGAAGTTGCCAACTATCGTACATCCAAAGCTGTACAAGTTGCATTGGTTGAATAAGAAGGGAGCATTATATGTCACTCAATAAATACTACTGTCGATCATAACTAGCAATTACTCTGACGAGATTCTTTACAACATGCTGCCCATGTGTACATCACATGTGTTGCTTGGCCGACCATGGCTTTATGATAGAAGAGTTATCCATGATAGATACAGGAGCACCTATATGTTCGAGAATGACAACCAAAAGATTACGCTAAACATAATGTTGCCAAGTCAAGTTTACAAACTATAGGCAAAACTTGCACGAGGATCTAAGAAGACTTTGGTGATGAGTAGAGCCGAGCTTTGAGAGACTATTAGAGTTGACGCACCGACCTTTATGTTGTTCAGGTAACGATTGGAGTTAAGGGAGTAAGGTGAACTACCTATAGAAGTAAAAGAGTTGCTAAATGAATATGCTAATCTATTTCCTGAGCAGTTACCCAAAGGTTTACCCCCTATCTAAGGCACAAAACATTGCATTGACTTGATACCCAATGCTGGCCTACCAAATAAGCTAGCTTATCTAATGAGTCACGCACAAGCTTCTAAGCTCTAACGAAAAGTCAACGAACTATTGGAAATAGGGTATGTAAGGGAAAGTCCCAGCCCTTATGCTATTCCAGCACTCCTAGTGTCAAAAAAGGATGGAACTTGGCGGATATATATTGATAGCTGAGCCATAAACAAGATCACAATTAAATATAGGTATCTTATCCTTAGGTTAGAAGATATGCTAGATGAATTGAGTGGAGCTAAGATCTTCAACAGGATTTATTTAAAGTTTGGCTACCATCAAATTCGCACGAGGCTGAGAGATGAATGGAAGACTGCATTCAAAACTCGACATAAACTCTATGAGTAGATGATTATGCCATTTGGCTTATCAAATACCTCGAGCACTTTCATGCGATTGATGAACCATGTCTTAAGAAATCTAATCGAAAAGTGTATCGTGGTATACTTTGATGACATCCTAATATATAGTACCGACATGCCGAGTCACTATGAACATCTTCGTGCCGTATTGAATGTCCATCGAGCTAAGAGGTTATTCAACAATCTTAAGAAATATTACTTTTGCTAGGAGGAAGTAATATTCCTAAGCTATGTAGTAAGTGGGGGAGGCTTACGAGTGGATGACGAGAAGATTTGAGCAATCATCAAGTGGCCGACTCGAACTACTTGTACTAAGATGAGAAGTTTCTATGGATTAGCATCCTTCTACAGAAGATTTATAAGGAATTTCAACACCCTCGCCACACCCCTTATTGAGTTGACAAAGAAGAACACCAACTTCAAATGAGGAGAAAAAGAGGAGAGAAGCTTTGCCGAAGTAAAGGAAAAATTGACCTCCGCACCTATACTATCTTTACCTGACTTCGGGAAAGTATTTGAGCTAGAATGTAACGCGTCAAGCATTGGGATAAGCGTTATCCTAATGCAAGAAAGCCAACCAATTGCCTACTACAGTAAGAAGCTCATGGGGCCTTAATTGAACTACTCTGTGTAGGACAAAGAATTATTGGCACTCATCTGAGCATTCCAAGTATGGCAACATTATCTACTACCGAGAGAATTCATCATCTATACTAACCATGAGTCTCTAAGATATCTCTAAAGCCAGACCAAGTTGTCGAAGTGGTAAGTGAGGTAGCTTAAATTCCTTACGGGATTCAATTTTATCATTAAGTACAAACAGGGAAAGAGCAACGTCGTTGCAGATGCTCTTTCAAGGAGACATGCACTCATGTCCAAATTACATACCAGATTGTTTAGATTTGCAAGTATTAAAGAGTAATATTCCTAAGACCCATACTTGGGCAATATGTCAATGGGAGGATAATGGGCGAGTATCATATGGAAGATGGATACATATTTCGAGGAGGGAAATTGTACGTTCAAACCTATTCATTGAGAAAGTTACTAATCAAGGAAGCCCACAATGGAGGACTCTTAGAACATGTTGGAGAAAGGAGAACACATGAGCTACTGAGTGAACATTTCTTTTGGTAAAAAATGAGGCAAGATGTGCACTGAATTATTGAGGGCTATGCCACATGTAAGAGGGCCAAGTGCCGAGCCGAATAAGGGAAAGCAATACCTTTGCCTATCCCAATGAGACCATGGATTGAGTTGAGTATGGATTTTGTCCTTGAATTACTAAGAATAGCTTGAGGTAAAGATTCTATAATAGTCGTCATAGATAGATTCGGTAAGATGGCATACTTTGTGCCCTACTCTAAGACTAACAATGCTTCGGTTATTAATTCTCTTTTCTTGTAGGAGATTGTTTAGTTATACGATATGCCGAGAAGTGTAGTCTCCAACAAAGATCCCAAGTTCTTGAGCCATTTCTAAAGGACCTTGTGGCGACAGATGGGGACTAAACTACTATTTAGCACTTCTTGTCACCCCTAAACAGAGGTAGTCAACCGCACTCTAAGATCACTGCTCCAAGCTACAGTGGGTAAGAACTTGGCTGATTGAGACGTTTATTTGCCCATGGTCAAATTTGCTTACAACAGCATAGTATATGACACCACCAAGTATACCCCCATCAAAGTTGTCTATAGTTTTAATCCTAAGTTTCCCCTAGATCACACCCTTGTACCTGTATCCAAATAAAAAGACCCTGATGTGAGAGCTCGAGCACAATCCCTACAATAAATCTATGACAAAGTTACTCTGTAGATCAACCAAGCTACTAGAAGAATGCGAAAGAAGGCTAAGGGTAAGATGATGAGATAGTTTTAGCCTGGAGACCTGGTATGGCTACACTTAAGCAAGGAAAGATTTCTAAGTAAGAGGAGGAATGAATTGTCTGCACAAGTTGAAAGACCTTTTAAAATCCTCTAAAAGATCAACGACAATGCCTACAAATTGGAGCTTCCCAAAGATTATGGGGTTTCGGACACCTTTAACGTTGTTGACCTCGGTCCATATCATCTCGACAAAAAATTGAACAAAGGCTAACTGGATTTAATCTCAAGTCCAAATCAACTTAGTGGGAATGATAGGAATCAAGCTATTGTAACTCGCAGCCGAGTCCGAAGACTAGAAGGACCAACAAAGAGAATCCTCCTACTTTAATCAACCCCTATCGAAGTCGAGTTACTCCTTACTGCTGATCGACTCTCAATGCCATGCCAAATGACTGCCCATCTCTTGAAAATTGTGTGCCAACTAAAAGAATGCCCTGATAGCAACCAATCATCGTACACTTGTTCGGTCATGTTCGAGCTAACCACTAACTCGGCATCATTAATGTTGAGAAGCCAAGAGAGTTGTCTTATACTAATCCTCAGCTACTTCTATTCGAACGAGTCTACGCTTGCTCAACACTCTTGCTTGACCACCTAACCAACTCATACTATTTTGTTTAAATCCTCCAACAGCATCACCAATTGATCTCTACTACATATCCAACACTATATGTAGAATCTGCAACACAAATTATTGTTTTTCTTCAATATTTATTTTTACCCTTTTGTATTCTTTGTACATTACCTCTTTGGAACAATACCCTTTTTATCTTTTCCTTTTTAAGCAGGTTACTCTAAATTCTCAGATATAAATACCCTTTATACATGTAGTCGCAAATGAGCAAATTATCATTAATACATTAGATATTTTTCCTCTCGTAAACATTGTCCATTTACTTCCATTTCACTGTTATCCTAATCTTTAAGTAAGGCTAGATAGCAAGTAACCTCACTGGATCAACTCTACATCATATCGAACTGTACGATGAGTCCTCGGAAGCTCCATTGGTGCATCATATCCTTTAGAGTTGTTCGTGGGTTTACTTACTTTTCATTCATTTTCATTCTTTCACGTGTTCCCCATTACCCCTTTTTTCAGGCTTTCAGCAAGCTTAGACCCATCCCTACAATCGACCTTGTCTGTTCTTAGCTCCGGTTTACATCACATAGTGCCTCAAGATCCCAAAACACAAACCCATTGACATGCTACCGCCTTTCCCTTACTTTTCTAACATCTGTATTATATTCCTTTTTGTCCTTTGTCATATTTATCCTTTTTGTATATATTAAGAATCTCTTTCTTACGTTATCTTTTATGTAATTTTCCATTATTGTATTGTTATCCTGAAGAACTTACTATAGATAGTCCTTACTATAGCCACAATAATCATTTACCTTATAAGTTAATGAATATCATTATTCTTGTAAGATATCATTCTCTTAGTACATCCCCTTTATGAGTAGCTCGAGATTAGTCGCGAATGGACCTTAGTGTTAGCTTGTACATCATATCAAGGAAGTATTAAGTTGTGTTATATTCATTGGTGCATCATATCCTATGAGTAGCTTCATAAAAGCTACTATGTTTGCCGACCTATCATTTTCCTCTTTCTTCAATACTTCAAAGGACCTACTTGGTTACTACTTCTTACTGTTAGTCCTAGTGATTAACTCAGCTTTTAGATACATTAACTCCCTTAGATGGAGCTATAGTGGATTGATTTGAGAGTTGGTTGAGTGAAGCAATACGACCTTGCTCATGAGGTGTTAAGTCTAAGGTGATGCAAATCAACTAAGAAGCTTTAATTCAAATTTTCTTTGCATGTGTTAATTTCAATGCATTAAATGGTAGGAACACATGTCATTGAGGCATTTATGCATCTTCACTATGGCAACTTTATTTAGAAATCAAAATGTCTAGATCCTTTCTTCCTTTTGTTAGACACTTGGTAAGATTTGGTTAGGACTTATCATGTCAGTAGCTTTTCAATAGCTCTTGTAGTGTCCTTCGTATGTACCTTTAAATAGGCAAAACCCCAATCTCTTTCACTATTGCATTGAAAAATTTCATGTATTCATCAAGCCATTCTTCAAGTTTTGTTGATCTTCAACTCTTCTTCAAGTTTCAATCCTCTTTTGTCAATTTTCAATTCCTTAAACAATTCATAGGTGTGGATGCAATTCCCTTAACTTCATCTCATATGCTTAGAGACAATAAAGTGTAGTGTGCCCAAAGGGTACCTAAAGGTGGTCTTAGAGTACTTGACTTGAAGAGGTCAGATGCTCTAGTCACCCGAAGGTGGTCTTAGAGTTTATGACTTGAAGGGGTTGAATGCTTTAATCATCCATTTGAAGGTAGTCATAAAGTGTGTAACCTAAATAAGTCAAATCCTCTGGGCACCCAAAGGTGATCTTAAAGCACATGACCTGAAGAGATCGAATTCTTTATTTACTTGAAGGTAGTCTAAGAGCATGTAATGAAAAACAGATCAGATGCCTTAGTTAATTGAAGGTGGTCATACTTAAGAACTTGGTTACCTAAATGTAAATTATTGAAAATTCCTTAAGTAATCATTTATTATAAATTCATATATAAACTCATATGCCTATTTTATACTTAATTATGGTAGCTCCATAGATGAGAAGTTTCGAACAAAATTAAAGTTGCTCAAGTTAAATTAAAATTATGCTAACTTTAATAGGCTATAACTTTTAATTTTATATGGATTTTCTTGTAAAAATATATTTTGGATAATAGTTTTGAAGCCTAGTAAGAAAAAGTAAAAATAGTTGTAACTTCCCACTCTTGCTTCTACTACTCCTCTTATTTCGACTATGGATGCCAACAATCTTATTAAGACTCTACGTAGTATGCATAAAGAGATAGCTAGTTCTAAAAGTATATCAATGCACTTGACTTTAGCCCTTTCCTCATCTACTTCAAAGATTTTAGACCTCCTCCCATAAAATTAACTACTATATAAACCTTTATCTAATAAATTCTAATTCTATGCTCTCTCTCCATTTTGTACTTCCCATAAATTACAATTAAAATCAATCCATCTCCACTTCTCCAACCCACCACCTAATCACTTATTCCAAAGCAAACATACCTAAACCAAAAACCATCTCTAGCTTTAATCTTATACCTTTCTACTCAACTTAGCCATCATACCAAAACCCTTTTTTGTCCAATTGCTAGGCAAATGCAATGGATAAAGAGTTTGAATCTATCTTCCAAATAAAATATGGGTCCCTATGCCGCTTTGATGAAATGAAATCATTATTAGCAAAATCAAGAAGTCTACATCAAGTGCAGTATTTAAATAAAGTCAATAACCATAATGCCTTCATTGCAAGGGGATAACTCAACAAGAAGGCATAGAGTGTCTTGAAATATTTATCTTAATTGTCAAACGCATTGCCATTCACCTTATTGTTCTCTTACTTAGTGTCTTCTCTTATTAGGTTAATTTTTAAGTGGACAGTAAATGCATTTCCTTCGTGGCTGCATCACTAGTAATGAACCTCTACCTTCAACCTTTGTTTAATCATGACATCTTTCTTATATCCACAAGCTACAAAAGTCTCATAATGATATGAAACTGGCTTCTCACACCTAACTACATTGATTCAACAACTCTCTTCTTTGCTATGAGGTAAAGTAAAGTTATTACCTTTGTGCTTGTCTGGTCTTGCAACTCTATTACTCTTCTTTATTTTGGTGACATCATTTTGGCAAGCAATAATCCTTTCCTTCATTCTTGCTCCATCTTTTTCCTTTTCTCACTATTTGCATGAAAGGCCTTGATAACCTTTGCTTCTTTCTTAGATATGCATCACTTAGATGCAACCTCATGTGGAGTAACTTATCATAATACTAGTATATATCCTAGGCATACTGAAAAGGCACAATATACACTCTCAAAACTTATGAAAGCTCTTCTTTTCTTTTCTTTTTAAGTCAACTACACTTATGAAAGCTCCTTAGAGTTAGTTGTTAGCACTACTTCCTCTAGTTACCTAACCACATGGTCTATGATAAGATTGTTGGTACACTTTTAGATTTATTATCATTAAACCACATATCATTATTTCAGCCAATTGATTCAATTAATACATGTGCAGTCCAAATACTACTCATTTATAGGAAACCAAATAAATACCTTGACTTGCCACAACATACTTTCTAATGAAACTTCCTATTTTCTAGATATTTATTACCCCATGGTGATATAAACTAGGGTAGCTATTTAGAAATACGGATATCTACCACTAGATGTATTGACATTCTTCATGTAATCTCATTTATGAAGAAACAGAAGTTTGTGTTTTACAACTCCATTAAGACTATATAGAGCTTTTGCTTATCATACTATGCTACAATGACCATGGTGTGGTCCATTGCTATATTGATTATTGGCATTTATTATCAATTTCTCTGAGAAAAAGGGGTTGTCAATGGAAGTCCTAGTTCAATATACCTACATGCCAACAGTGGGTTGACATTCCAAAAAAAATATTAGAGATGTTCATATAATATGTAACTACATGTTCGGAATTCTAGACTCTAATACCACATATAATACATAATCTTAGGGTTTGACATGATATATTCTAAGTTTAAGATCTTGGACAATGAAAAGGTTTTGAGACTTCTAACATGACCATGATTTAACATTATAATATATAGAGCAATCATCAATAGAAAAATAATATAAAAAAACGTTATACATTAATTGAATAAATTAGAGTATTCTTATTCACATATATTGTCTTTTTAAGGGCTTAACTAGTGACGATATGGTCTAAAATGCTAAAGGAAAAAAATAAATAAAAACCCTCCCTCTCTAACGAACAATTGGTTAGCGGACCTAGTTAAAATATGGTTTTTGCGAGATGGAATTTCTGCACAGAATTTTTTCCACCATATCCGCCTTGGGAAACTTGCTCATTAAAGTATACCTGCCTGTGGAGACCGCCTCATGATATAAATTACCATCCACAATTCCATTTTGGCACATGAACACGGATTCGGTTTTTCTACTTAACTCCATGGCCATCTGCACTTTCTTTTGTCCACTTCGTCATATATATATATATATATATATATAGTATAAATATTAATACAATATTTATATATAAAATATGTGCAAATTTCAAATAATAGTAGTTGTTTTAAAAACTACCAATTCCACTATTATATTTGTAATAATTTCAATCATATTTATACATCAATGTCACATTTAGTACTTAAGAATGGACTAGAATGGAGTCAAAATACTAGAATCCATTCATTTTTCCTTATTTGTAAAAGAATTTGAATTTGGAATCGCGAATCCATACTTTTAAGGGAGAATTCAATTTTACCCTTTAAGAGGCAAAACTATGATTCTTTTTCATTCTCATTAATTTTATTGACTTAAAATTAATTATTCAACATTCATAAATTATGACACCCAATAATTAAGAGTATTTTTAATTATTAATATTATTTATACATTTAATATCATCCATTCCATAGTCATTTCCAAACATAAAGGTAATGCTATTTTATTTCTATTCAAGTAAGCAGATATGTCATGTTACTTAAGTCTAACCATCACATATAGACTTTAAGTACATTGTAGCATAACTATAGAGGTTAATACAAATTAAAAGATTTTTTTTTTTACCTCCCCTCCTTATGCTAAGTATATGTATTTTACAAATTATACCAAACAAAAGTTATTAATTTATATCAACTAAGATATGTTCTTAAATATCACTCTCTTTTTCTTAAGATACAAATTCCAAAATCAATATTGGAATTGAGCAATCGTTTCTTTCAAATATGAGTTTCCAATTTCTAATCTACAACAGGTAGATCTATAGGACATATACGAAGCACTTATATGTTGAGGGGAAACTGATCCAACTTGTGCTTTATAAATTTTTTCCGCATAAAATAACAATGATACACAAGAACAATTATATTATTTAAAGGATTTAATGATTCCTAAAAATGGACTCATGCTTTTTTTTATTTAATTTTAATAAAAATTCTCTATAATTAAGAAAGAGTTTATCATTCTGATTCTCATTCTATTCAAATTCAATCCATTTCATTTTCTTCTAATTTATTCTCCTATATCAAACATAACACAAATATACATATTCATATGTATACTATATGATATAATGTTGAATGAGTCTATTTTGTGCTGACATATATCGTACACTCTTGTACATAAGAGTATATTAGTCCTTTTTGTTTATCCTTAGGATTATACGTCCTAGCCACTTGTATATAAGCACATTATACGCATCCCGAGGATTAATTGCTTTAGAACCTCCAGATTTTTTAACAGCTTTGCTTGCAAAAATAATAAATAGTAAGAAATTTTATAAAGAATTATGCATTTGATAAATATTGGACGATTTATCATGAAATTATTTAGATGATAAAATTTAAAAAATATTAGTGGTTGATTTTAAATTATCAATAAAGTTTTTCAACAAAAGTTTTCACTGTTTATCATCGCCTCCTTTTATTTGATTAACTATTCAGCACTAATTAAACAAAAGCTAATTTGTATTTACCCAGTATTTAGGGAGATATTTGCTGTAAATTCTAGTATCTTTAGCCATTTTAATATTGGTGATGCAATGCTCATCCTACTGTTCTAAGGATACACAAGCAAACTTGAATAGTTGCACCTATAATTCTTCTTCAGAAAGGAAACGACCCTCTTTCCAATAAAGCGGATGTGGACCCCTGGAGGGGATTACATCCCGCAGCCACCTTCCAAGCTTCAAAATTTTGGAAAATCGCCTTCAAAATAAAATTCCAGGTACTACAGGTCTAAGGTAATATAAGATCATTAAGATCAAGTTAGCAAATCTATGTGATGGAACATGAATGCTACAAGGATTTAATGTCTTAGATTGTCTAAATTAACTCAAACCTAATGCATACAGCAAATCAATGCATATCTAATTTGGGTAAATTCACATGATCGGACAGATTTAATCAGCTGCAAGTAGAGTATGTGCTTTTCAAATTTAGGGATTGCTTTTTGTTTTTTATTTTCCAGAAAACCTTTTTGGAAAGGCTCAGTTCTTTATTTAACAGCCTTGCCTCAAAATCGGGTGACTCGTGAATTGAGAGAGCTCAACAGTGCATTCAAGTGAGAATGTGAGACGAATTTTTTCATCCACACTCAACTTTAGATTGTATTTGAGAATTTCAAATTTATTAAAACTAAACTTGTTTAAACCTAAAGGAAAAGTAAAAAAGATAAATTGCACATCAAATAATTCATGTTCCAAAATGATTTAAATAGACCATAAAACCATTTAGTAGTTCAAATAAATTACAGATATTACTAATGCGGTACAAATGAAAAATGAAAAATAGAACAATATTAAAGTGCTACAAATAAAGAATATGTTCTTTTATTTGAATTTAATTCCATATGGTCGTCCTCTTGTGTAATTATTTCTCCCCAAAACAAAAGAAAAAGGGAACTTATATTCTCTATTAAAATCTATTGAAGTTGGAATTCAGTTGAAACCAACTACTCTTGCTGTATATTTAACCCTGTCCTGAGTAGCACAAGTCTGAATTCGCTTCAAGTATGACTAGTAAACATCTGAAAAACTTATACCATAACATATAATTGAACATATAAGTTTCCTTTTTGAATTTCACCCAGACACATTTTCTAGGAGTTAGAGTTACTATTTTGGCTGGTTGTTGTGAAATACTCAGCAGAAAAACACATAAAATATCAAAGTAGGCTATCATCCATGAAAATTCAATCACAAACTATCAGATTAATAACTATTCAATATTATCCGTATCTTATTCTATATTGATAACTTATTATAGAATATAATATGCAGTTTATGTCCGATCCGACCTTTACTCAGATTTATATATAACTATTTTCCATTACACAACTGGCATAATAAAAACAAGAACCGCTTATTGAATGTCAGCCATTCATTTTGAGCTGATTGACAATGCCAACATTTCGTCACCTACCAAACCGTAAACGAACGAAACAAAAGAAAAATGGTGTGACACCTCACAGTTATAGCACTAAGTACTGATAATGGAAAAAAACCATAAAGTATTATACCTTGTGGTTTAGGCATACATATTAAATGCCACCCAAGCATGTACTCATCATTAGGACCCTCAAAGATTATTTAGGTTAGCCCTGAATATTTTATGAATGTGACTTGTATTGTTTTCAGTTTCCGTCAGAAATTAAAAGACATTTTTTCATGGTTTTGGTGCCTAAAACAGTTGCTTAGATGCGGAAAGAAGAAAATTTACAACTTTGCTCGTAATTACTTCATTAAGTTTGGAATTGATTTTTAGAAGATGAAAAGTTTATAAATATAACCCTTTTTATGTAATCTTCTTTTAGGTCTTTTGACAAGCATTGAATAAACTCATTTAAAAGAGATCTAAAAAGAAACGACAAAACACGTTTATAGAAATAAATAGTTATAAAAATATATAATACTCTTAAAACTTAAGCATTAAAATTTTCATTTTAGATAGATTTTGAGGCCAATAGTAGGATTTTAATCCTCTCGATTTCCCTTGACTTATAAATTAAGTGTTGAGATTATCAAAATTTATAAAGTATCCTATAATATCGTCATGATATTATCTATTTCTTATAATTTTAATTGTTAATTATACAGGATAACATTTTAAGAAGGTAAATTAAGAAAATTTGAGAGAAACTTAATCAAGGAGATGCATTTTGAATGATGATAAGTGATAGGCCAGAAAAAGAAAACTAAATTAGGAGCCGAACTTACCTTTTATTAAGTCCATCTTAGAAATATCAATTGAATATTCATGTCCTTCTATAATTATAGAACAAATTTTATATATAAAAGGAATCTCTTGTTAGAAAAAAAAAATTATTTTATTAATAAATGTTTTGACGGTTGTACGTGGACATAGGAGTATGGCTAAGAGAATAAAAGATGAAAATTTTCATATTTTTTCATGCAACGTGAATTGAAACTTTGATAAATGTGAAAGGTTTGCTTTTTATTATTTAACAAGTGGTTTCGAGATATTTACTACATAAAACAATTACCCAATGCACTCATTTTATTCATAAAATGTAAGATTATTAGGAAATCGTAACTTTCTTTTATAGGTAATTTTAGACAAAAATTCTTGGGGTTCCAATCTCACCTAAAATCCATTCTTCACGGTTATTTATCTTTTTAATCAATTTTCAATATATATATATATATATATATTTTTTAATCCAATGTAAAGAGTCTATCTCAGTAATTAAAGTAGTAGCCTCAATAGTCTAAATAGTTAAATTTTAATTCTTATAGAGAATGCCATATCAGTGTGAATGGTGAAATTTTTATGAAGAAAACGAAGTTAAAGGAATGAGGTAGCAATTTGGTTCATGTTAAAGATAAGTAAAAAGAGAGTATCTAATGGAAAGATCTTGAATCCCTGGCATTCAATTCAAATATGAAAATTTTGACTGGAACCTTCCACGTTCCGGGACAATTGGCTATTGATTGTAACTTTAACATGTCCGCCCAATTGGCCAATTCTACCCACCTTATTAGAAGACAAAACTTGTGGTCACCAATTTTCCGGGTTTTTTAATAATCACACAGAAACTACAGCCAACATGATGAGTGGTCCAGAACACATCTATCCACCTTGTTTCTCTCTCTCTCCTTTTGTTCAATTACACGTGGCATCCTTTCGTTGGTTAGGACGGCAAATGGGTGTCTGGTGACATGGACAAAAGTGCAAAGAAAGTCACCTGAGACTACCTCCTCATCGAGTCATCCTCATCTTCTTAGCTTCCTTCCACTACTCAATCCACAGTTCTTGGCCGACCTTTTCTCTCCAATGCTTTTCGATCCATGATATTTCGGAATACTTATTAAAATATAAATAAAATAATTTTTTATCGATTTGTATTTTAATATTTTCATATGATATGTAATTTATATTTCAACATATAAAGTTGCTGGTTTGAAACCCTTAAAAAATACGAAATTATATTTAAGAGACTGTAGATATTAAGAATAAATAAGTACAAAATAAATATGGTACAAGGTTTTATTTATATCTTACCTTTTAGGTATAAATTCTAAGTTTTTTTACATAAAACTTATCATGTGATACCTTAAAATCATCATATATCCTACACCTTATAGATTTTATAAAATATAAGATATCTCGTGGAATCTATATTTTTTTTTTACTTTTATTTTCTTTTAAAACGTTTTATTGCATGCATAATTAATATCTAATAACAACTATACTATCGCTAGACCACTAATAATATTTTATATAAACTGTAACGTATTTTAAATTTAGACAATATAAAAATTTTATAAGTAAAATAAAGAATATTTTTACGGTTAGAAATATTCAAACCTTTAGTTAGATCATATCAAAATTTCGTTAAATTTTTTGTATTGAAAGCAAAATAAAATTACTATTAAACTATAAGATTATTATACTTAAAATATAAAAACCATAAGTAAGTAATTTCAATATGATAAATTATATAATAAATTAAGAACTTAGATAATTTTGAAACTTTACCGGACTAAAGTTAGCAAAAAAGGAAGAATAAGGTAAAGAAAAAAAGATAGTAAAAGAAGAAAGAAATTTTTCCTAAAAAAAAAAAGAAAAATAAGAGGAAGAGAGGAAGAGCATTGAATAATAGAAACAAGCAGCATATAGTAGTTTACTATAAGTTATGTTTTTATTATTATTTTATTTATGACTTAAAAAAAAGTAATAATATTTTTATTTTTTAATATTATTTAATTATTATTATAAAATAAATAAAAATATCATAGAGTATGTACTCTATATACTTTAGGAAACAGATTTCAAGATGGAATAGAGTATTTTGTATTATATTTATATCTTATCTTATAAAAAAAAAGTTTTAAAATATTATTATTTAAAATATATTCTATAATATTTATTATTTATCCGAAACTTATTGGATAGAATATGAGAGTACTATGTATAAAAGGTTATCAGTTTACTCAAAGAAGATATTTTAACTTTTCCCCTACTTGCGCAATGAACCTATCGTCGAAAATATTATTCAACCGAAATATCTTTTGTCCACATTTTTGCCGGGAGCATTTATTTGCTCCACGCTCCGAGTATAGAGTGTGTTGCTCACTCGCCTATGTGGACACTCCGCATCGTAGGCCCTGTGGCTGCACAGTGTATCCTACCCCACCCCATCCAATAGTCCATCCCTTTGTGGACAAGGATTTTCTCTCCTTTTCTATTATGTATTTACGTATAACGTAGTCTCGCCTTTATTGGTATTTTTTTATATAAAAATCAATTATTACATATTAAATTGATTAACATTTTTTTTAGTTGTTACGGTTATCATTATCAAGCAATAATGGGCACATATCTTTCACATGAACATTCTAAAGTAACTGCTTTCAATCCACTTGTGCAGTATTTTCTTTATTTTTTATTTATTGTATTATACAAATTATAAAAGACATTCAAAATGCTTGCATCTTAATAGTTATGGATATTTTGAATTAAAGTGCATGAAAAATAGCAAGAAATGCTGAAAAAAAAAAACAACCTTAGATAAATATCGCAATTCTGCTCTCATCAGTTCATATGACTAGAATAGTGGAGGGGAAAAAAAGGAAATCATTCAAAAAGAATTTCTTGTTTATCAATCAATGGAACAACTTTTAAGTTTTAATGGAAAAATCGACATACTTGTACGTTTACTACTTTCTAGTTCAAAAATTTAGTTAAATTATACGAAGTTTTGATATTAAAGAAAAAATAAATAAATAAGAAGAATTCCTCACGTATCCAACCTTTCCACCGGTATTGAAGGGAGAATTATGTCATATTATGATAAATTAAAATTATGGAAGTTCAAGTCCAGCTCTAAATTCTCCTAATACATAGGCATGTTATTAGTTCTGAATAATAAAATGAAATTGAACATGTCATCTCTCATTTTTGCCGGTAGTGATTGGAAGGAGATTGAGCTTTGTACAAATAAGAAAGCTTGCAAAATAGAAGGTTACGAGGAGATACCAAAAATTGTCCAGCACGATCACTTTTATGCTTAAATCAACAAGAGATCTTGGAAAATATGAATGTTAGAGAGTAAAGAGAGAGTTTAAATGCACAAAGTGTAAAGTATATTATGGTTAGGTAACAATTTTGTATTTATAGAGGAGTAATACTGATAGTAAGAGAATATTTAGTTACTTCGCAAATATAGGAGAGTGGGCATGTGGCAATCGATGTGGTCTAGAAAATTAGAAAATAGTTATTGACCTAATCTTTTAGTCTTATCTAAAAACTCGTAATCGCTGGAGAGCTACTTCAACTGGGTGGACCGAGCTTTGAGCAGGAGCAAATTTGTAAGAATGAACTTGAGCAATTTGAGTCGGCCTAGATATAAAGGACTCTATCAACAGAACGAATCCACTTTCATGTGCTAGCAAAGTTCACTCTATCATCTAATTGCTTGTATCTACAACTTTTCATTACTAGTAATTTAAAGAGGAATTCAGGACTTGCCTCTTTCTCCCATTTTTAAGCAAACCCTTACGGAAAAGATACCAAGGACAACATCCAAGAGTGAGCTTTTCCTTTTTTTTTTTGCCTTCTTTTTCTCCTACAAAGCGTTTTTCAGACTTTTTCCGGTATTTGTTACTGAAGACTAAAGCCCCAGTACCGTGAAATATTATCCTAATAATAATAAGAGATTGTAAATATAATTCTCTGATCAATAATAGCGGAACATAATAGTAGTAGCCGATTGGTGATGGTGATGGTTAATTAACACGTACAGTATTAATGGACGATGGTTTCTTTTTTTTTAAAAAGATGAATGCCATTTTTTGTCAATTTCTCGTGCAAATCCATTGAGATAATTAACCACTATTATTGATAATTGGTTATTATACTTGATTTCCACCTTTATTTACCGCTAAAACCACCAATGACCATAGGCACATAAGATCAATATGATAATATTTAACAAGCTAAAAGCTTTGGTAACAAGTGTCGGAAAAGAAAAAAAAAAAACTTGCTAGTTCTTCCTCGGAAAATATCCGTGCGTCTTTCTAAATTTAATACTATATGAAACACTCAGAAAAATAAATAACTCCCCATTTTTGCATTCCTTATCTTTCTTCCGTAAATTTCTAGCAAAAATTGAAACGAAGAAGAAGAAAAATAGCCAAAACCCCAAAATAAAAGACCTAAAAACATAAGAAAAAAAAAAAGGATGGTGGTAGTTGATGATAATGAATATCACGAGTATAACTCCTAAGTTAACTCCTAATGATTCATCAGCCGTCTATGGCGGTGAACTTGTAAAAAACTCTATGTAGTATAACCAGTAAGGGCTGTTCAATGCTCAAGTTAATGGGAAGAGTATTTGAATTTCAATAAATATAAGAATAATGAGAGTTTCCAAGAGGTTCTAAGGCTCGAAGATCCTTTTACCTGATGACTTCACTTTTATTTATAAGTTAATAGAACCGACCTGCTTAGATGCGTAGCAAAAGTGGATTTGTTGGTGCAAAATCCAAAGAAGTAGCAGAGTCAATACGAGAAAAAACTTCTACCCTCCTGTTGGTTGGTAAAAGCTTAGAGGATGGGCCTATCCCATTAGCAGAAGGTAGCCACCCTAACTTGGTGACTAGCTAGTATGCTGTATATCAAGCAATCGTTCAATATTTAATAAGGAGAGAGAAAGAGACTGGGAAAGGAGGGTGAGTTTAGTTGTGCTAGGCAACGAGCTCTTCAAGAGCTATCTTAGATGCAAGGCAGGCTCCTTCCTCGTGATTGAAGAGTAAAGCTCAAGAGTTGCGAAGAAAGACCTCTAGAGTGCTTAAGGTTCAACTCAAATAAGATAGAACAAAGCTCAAGCATGAGCCGAGCCAATTTTCATTAGGTTCAGCTCTTAGGTGGGCATGGATCTTTAGAGTCTTGAGCTAAAGGATAACCGTCAATAGTAGTGTTAAAAAAAAAGGTCAAAAATTGAAAAATATTTTTAAGAAATTAAAAGATTGAACAAAGAAGAAAAGAAGAAGATAAGCAAAAATATATATATATATATAATCAAACTATATATGTTGCATCGAATATAAGTATTGTGTTTGTTTATATTTACATGATGGTTATGTACTATATTTAGTTCATCCCTTACAGGACCTTTTTAACCCCTTAGAACCAACTATACCAATAATGTAGGCCCTATAATTATCTCAAATGTGACATATCTTATGGGTATGGAGTAAGTAGTAGTATATTTGAAGACCCAAACTATTACAAGGATGATTGAAACATATAATTGATAATATATCAATGTGTTTGTGTGTATATATATGTGCATTTGTAGAATATAATTGGCATCTGAGTTTCAATATACATACACCTTTGTATGGATATATGGCGAAATTACTGTACCTCGAGTTCAATGATGTGATAATATACACATAAAAATTAAAAATTTATTAACAATACCATATATAATGTTAAGGGATCATTTCAAAACCCTAATTGTTATGTTAATTTCTTAAAAAACTCCTTTAGTTAAAGGAATTTTCAAGTTTATCCTTTATTTCTTTCTAAGGTTCCTTAACAATTATTTAAATTTTTGTTGAGTTCCACTTTACTATTAAATTTACTAAATCATCAGAGAAATTTATAGAAAAGAAAAAAGAAAATTATTAGCTTTTTTGGTGGAGGGCCCCAATTTTTCCAAAGCAAACGAAAGTTCTGCTAAAGCACCGCATATCGGAAAGTGCAGGACCATGAAGCTATTAATGATTCACCATCTACATGAAAAACGGTTTGATGTTCCATGGGAGTTTATAGTAAGAATAATCGCTGGTACATGAAATTTTATGCGGTTATATTCGACTATTTACTTTTTTACTGCCCAAATTTTTACCTTCTTGTCCTTAAATTATAGAATATACTGCTTATGATTTTCGGATCAACTAATCTAAATGATTTGGCAAATTGTGATGAAATGACAAACTAAAAGTGAAGGCCTAAAATAATGATGGATTTAATACATTTTGAGAGTAATATTAATCAATATCCCAACCAAATTTGATGCGAGCACTAAGGATGAAAACATTTCGCCTTTGTCCGGACAGTATGCTTATATCGTGTTTTGGCCTTTTTTTTTTTTGGGAATATGATTTACAATTTGCTGTTTGATAAGAGTTTTCTGATAATGTTGTGAATCTCACTAGTATAAATTACGACCTTACCAGTCCTAATTACTTAGAATGGATTGGGTGCTATAAGATATAATTCTATGACCCTACACCTAATTCTAATCGAGCTCCCAATTAATAGAACTGAAAATTAGATTCCATAAAATCCTCTTCCAAAGAATAGGCCAAACGGGCCTTTGACTTTTACTATAAAATATAAATTCCACTTACGGTTTGTAATGATTTTGGCGATATTAGCATCTTAGTATTTGCTGCTTTCTTTAAAAATGTACGTGAATATTAATTTATACACATCAATTTAGTTTCTGTCTGCAAAAAAAAATTAAAGAAAGAAGAAAAAGTAGTTTCTAGGATTGATCTACATAGAATGGCCCATTATTCACATATCACATTGCCAAATTAAAATAATCAATTCTAGTTAAAAGCATTAACATGTATAATTTTCTTCCAAAAATGTCAACGCAATCTTCAACTACCTAAGTTTTGTTTAGGTTGAGTTCAAGACTTTTCTACATTAGTTGGAATCTAATTTTTCCCTATGAGTACTGAATGTTATCATATCCATCAAATACATAGGGGTTACATATAAATGGGTTATATAGCTTATTAATGATTTAGATATATGTTTTTTCATTTGTTATGCATTTAAATGATTTAGTTTTGGAATTTAAAATTAGTTAGACAATTATGAATTTAGTAGAATTAAATAGGTCATTAAACAAATTAATTTAGATGGTAGAGAGTGATTCAATGATAATAGTTTATCAACAAATAGTCTAAATAGTTATTAGGTTGTAAATGAAATGGAATAGAAAATAATATTTTATCTTCTCTTTCTAAATTTCTAGGAGACTTCTTCTATTGAATTGAAGAAAATCGGTTTCCTTTATTAAATGACTTACTTTCCCCTCAAAATACTAAACTATGACAGCTATTATTTTGATACTCTTGTCCGTGGATTCAAGAATGCAATTTCAAGTTCCTACCTGTGAAATGGAAACAATCAATGCAATAACGAATTCAATTGAATTTTTCTTAGAACTAATAAATTTTATGATGGATTTGAGTGCAATTGATTTAAAATCTTTATTCTTTGTCCCAAGATTCATCATCGTCAACATCAATTTCTCCATCATTACTCAATATTATCAAGGCATAAATATAAAAGTTTCATAGCAAAGATCGGCTAGTATTGATGTTGAAAATTGAACTCTTCTTTGATTTTTATCAAATAGCATAGAAGCAATATACCCAAATAACATCATTTGCTATAGAGGACAACGCTTTGTGATTGTATGACTGGATACATCGATAAAATTACTTTTCTTCGTGAGACAATTTTGCTAAAGCACTTAATGGTCAGATCCAGACCATTTCCGTATGACATTATGCAAAATGAGTTTTACATGCTCAATGAACTAGACTAGACCCACCTTCTGCTTTTCCTCCACATTCTTCTTGATCCCTGGATACTCGCACATACACAAAACCCATTACACACAACAATACTTCAAAATATTTCCAAGCACACAACAAGATTCATATTCTCATTAGGATACGAAAGCAATCACGAAGTGATACCAGTGCCGAATGTAAAAGTAAGGATAAAGATAATGTTCAACAAAATAATGGTTAAAGAAAGTATCAAGAAATTCGAGAATAATGTCACAATAGGTGTTTTGCCGAATATTGATATGAAAAATGTTCAAGAAAACTATCAAGATAGTGTTGCCATGGAAGTGAAAATTATAGATGTTATAATAGAAGCAAAGTGTGAAGAAAAAAAAAAAAAACAAAAAAAAAATAAAGAAATTCTTTAAGAGTCCGTTTTCGAAAAATCAAAGGATTAAAAAGTCACGTGATCCCTATCTCGGTGAATTATATTGTAGTTTAACACACTAAGTTCTCTTGAATTTGAACAATCAAAACCTTTGTTTATAGCAAGATTTGTTTGCAAATCACTAGTGCAGTTTGGTTTATTTTCTTTCCAAACACAAGAGAAGGTGAAATGAGTAAGCTTTAACAAAGGAGTTTTCTATTTTGATGACTTGAATTACCTAATAGTTGTTTTGATTTTAAAATATTATAGAAAGACCTTATAAATTTTTAAAATAACACATTTGTACCTCTTAAAAATGTTAATAATGTAAAATCTCTCCACCAATATATTGTACCAACTCATTTTTTGTAATATAAAATTGTAATTATTCTTTCTATGCCCACCCATTAGTTTATCTATTTGTTTAACTAATCTGATATTTTAAAGGCCAAGAAGAGTAAATCTAGTTATAGTTGGCTTCAACTACTAGAACAAACATGCTACGTTGAAAATTCACAACGGTAGTACAACTTTAATGGGTTTTTAGGGTTTGACTGTAATATGCTGGAGGAAAAAGGTGCAACGCGTGTGTTTATTTTTTTCGGGACAAACTATTTTTTAAAGAATACTCGCACTTAAAATAATTTGTAAAATACCATTTTAAAATTATATTTTAAAAATAAGATTTTAAAACGGTATTTCGCTTTTTTTCATCACATCGGCACGTGGTACGAGGAAAGACGAGATAACAAAGAAAAAACGCAAGACTAAAATGCAACCTTATAATTGCAATCCCATAATTGCATTTCTTCGCCTACACTATTTACTTAAAACCTTGTAAAATGGGTGAAGTATTATGATATGAAAATCCTGCGATTTCAAATTGCAACTTCTTCCTGCAATTTCACTCTCATTCCATTTCTCTACCATGCCACGTAAAAGATTTTGGACAAAAAGAAAAACAAAATCACATTTTAAAGTACGATTTTAAAACCTGTATTTCGTAATTTATTTTTTTTTTCTCCTACTTTTTAGGAAATTGTTTGCCGCACTTATAATTTCTCGAGGAAAAAGATCATAAAGCGAAGAAATTCATAAATTAAAAAAATTAGTTGGGCAGATTGTGAAGAAACGTGGTACAGCCATACAAGTGGCGAAACTAAACCGCGAGTAGATTCGAAACGCCAGATGGATGCGAGCAGCGGAAGCAAAAGCAAGAGATATCCACTGGTACAATTTTCATAAACCCTACCGAATTAAAATATGGTGATGGCTGTCACACCGGCACGATAAAGTAAAAAAGCGCACCAACAAACGACGACAATGGACAGCCACGTGTAATGCGGGTTTTCTTTAGTCCTCAGCCACAATCGATTTCTCGACCTTTCCATCTGGGAGTTAAAACCCAACCCCCACCCTCCCTCTCTTTTTACTTATTTTTATCAAAAAACGGCAATTCACACCTGACGTGGCTTCCTCTGCTTTTAATCCTTCTTTGGAGCATCCTAAATAGTACAATCCCAAACTCAATTCCATTTCCTCTTCACATCTCTCCTTACTTCTTCTTCTCCTCCTCCTCCTCCTTCTTCTCTTTTACTCTGTACTGTACTTTCACCTTCGCCCCCTCTCTGTCTCTCGTGTTTGTGCTTCTGATAAACCTGAAGCCATTTTGAGGTCATTCTATAGGCTCAACTCTTCATCTTCTTACAATAGTTCAAGGTTATGCTCTGTTTTCAGGTACTTTGACATCTAACGTTGCTGTTCTTTACAGTTCTGACCCACGACGTATCTTTCTGCATCTAAATTGCAAGACTTAATTTAGAATTGTAAATACGCCCTAAAACTATTCGCGGGGTGTGGCAAGGCCTCAAAGCCAACTTTCTACTTTCCATGAATTTTGAAAATATAAAGCTTTAACACGATTTGCTTTACTGAAAGCATGTCCTGGGAGTTTTGGGGTTTATTTGCAATTTTCCCTTTTTTTTTCTGATTATCAATGTTTTCCTTTCTTTTCTTTTTTCTTTTTTTATTTATTTATTTATTTTTAAATCCCCTTCACTCAGGTTGAGGAGGAGTGGTTTTTTGCGTTTGACTAAGCAGGCTGGCGAATTATACTTAGAAATAGTTTCTTTCATAAGGGGTTGATGCGATTTTGTTTAGGATCCTCATTTGATTGGTGTGTTTGGAAAATTCTTGATGATTAGTATAGACAAAGGTGGTGATTGAGGGAGGAAAATTTCGATTGATGTCTATATATGGAACTGGTACAGAGTAGACCGAGTTCTGCTGCTATTTAAGTAAGAGCTTGAAGTCGTGCTTTTTTCTGCGTGCAAAAAGGGTATCTTAATGTGTGGGAGGTTTGGTTATCTCTGCAGCTATGACCGTACAGGCGAATTTAAAAAATAATAATAATAAGGAATAGCATCTTTTGTAGTAATTAAGGTTTTTTGTCCCCTCTCTTGTTGTTGAAAAAAAGCAAGATACTCGCCTTTAATTTTTTTCTTTTCTTTTTTTTTTTATGTAATTCAGACAATTAGATGAAATTCTAATTTGGTTGCTAGGAGAAATTAGTCCGTAATTCCTAGAAAAAAAAATGATAATAATAATTTTGCTGGAGATTTTACTTAATTTTAGTTTTGTCTGTATTTTGAATTTTTATCCAGTTTCTGGGGTTATTGGGTATGGCGAGTCTTGATTTTTCATAGTCCGTATCTCCCTACCTTTCTTGAAATCAGCGGATTTTGTTACAGTGTCTTTGTCTGCCTTCAGGTTCTGGGTCACTTCAGAATTGGTTAAATGACTAGGATGATTACTTGGAAAAATTCTAACATGTGCATAGTGCGGGTACTTTACTCTGACACATTTCGTATGGATCGAAAATATTGATTTTTTTTTTTTTCCATGATTAATGTTTTTTGCAATGTCATTAGTTGCTTCCAAGCATTGGATGGGTATTTGAGTAATTGGATAATAGTCACTCCTCGAACCTTTATCCATAAACAACTCATCTGAATTCTGAACCTTTTGCAGTGTTTCAAAGCATATTTTTATGTGGATGAGTCTTTGATGCTCTCAATTTGCAGAAGAGAGTGTTCATTTAATTATTCTTTGTTTGTTTAGGATCGAAGTACCAGGGCACCTGCAGTTCATGCTGGAAGTAACGAGATGATGACAAGTGAAGGTTTGCAGTCAATTACTAGTATGCAAGCAGAGGAGTATTCTGGTGTAACTGACTATGCTCACAAGGTAATCCTAGTTATGTAAATGATGTTCAATGTCAGGCAGCTGGCTGGGGCTGGGGCGTATGAGGCTAGAGGCTATAGTATAGTGACTCTCCCCCCTACCCTTGGGTAGAATCCTGGTTCCACTGCTGCATGTATGTATATATATATACTCTACTGCCATAACAACTCGATTTCTGATGCTGTAGTCTCCTATTTGGCCACAGGTTAGGAAACCATACACAATAACAAAGCAAAGAGAAAGATGGACTGATGAAGAGCATAAGAAATTTCTTGAAGCTCTAAAGTCATACGGACGAGCATGGCGGAAAATTGAAGGTATGATCCTCTCCACTAAGAAAAGCGCGACATTTATTGCTTGCTTAAAAGTAAAATTGTGTTACTTCAATTCAGAACATGTTGGATCAAAGACTGCTGTTCAAATCCGAAGCCATGCTCAGAAATTTTTCTCCAAGGTTTACTGCTCTTATTCTAGTATCCGATCTATACGATGATAGTTATTATCTCATTGCCTTGATGTAAGTTTCAGTCTTTTATGGCCTGGAGCACACATATGGTCATGAAAGGATGACTTTCATTATAACAATGTGCACTAATCTGTTGCTTGCTTTTGTAGGTCGTCCGGGAGTCAAGTGGCAACAATAAGAGCTCCTTGGATCCAATTGAGATTCCACCACCTCGACCAAAACGTAAACCCATGCATCCATACCCTCGCAAGCTGGTCCACCAAAATAGTAAGGAGTCGATGATTCAGGAGCAACCTGTGAGGTCGGAGTCTCCAATTCTGTCAGTCTCAGAGCTTGAGAATCAGTCTCCAACATCGGTGTTATCAACAATGGGATCAGATGCCTTTGCTTCGACAGGTTCAAGCACACCGAACCGTGGCTTCTCTCCTGATTCATCAACTGAGAATGCCCACATGCATGACTCGCTACTCTTTGAAGCAAATTTGCAGGTCCAAGATAATCTTTCTCCATCTGTTCCCACCGGTGTTACAAACCAGAGCAAGGTATGTTCTCCTTGTTGACAGAGTATTATAACATTACACATTTAAGGAGCCTTCAAGAGTTATCAGCTCTTTCAAACTCTTGATATTTGCTATCTGCATTTGTAGAATCTGGAATTATTCCCAAGGACCAGTACTGCTTCCAAACCTGTGGCTCATAAGGCATTGCCGCAAAGCCTAAAGCTGTTTGGGAAGACGATGGTTGTAAATGAATCTAGTACTATATCCGGTTCAACAATCTCGGAGATAGTGATACAGCCAGCAGATAGTGTTCATCCTATCTGGAATAAATTGGCCCACGGGGACTTGGGACCAATATATTTTTTCCAAATACAGGATTCGAATTCTCGAATCATTGAAGCCAGCTCTGCCACCTCGATGCCAAGTTGGACTCTCTATGATGATATACCAGTCCCTTACATGCCATTTCTTGGTAGAAAGGAACCACCGAAAGACCATCTTGAATCAACATCGGGGACCCCATGCAGTCACTCAGGAGTTGCAAGTGCATTAGAAGTTAATGAAAAGAATGAAGTCCAGAGTAAACTTCTATCTGCCGACAAGGAAGAAGGTTCTGCAAAACCAAAAGCTAGCCCTGAGAAGCGTGCTAGAGGTTTTGTGCCATACAAAAGGTGTAAGTTAGAGATGCCAACTCAATTCTCCACCGGCACGGTTCAAGAGATGGGGGAAGAAAGAATTCGGCTTAGTTTGTAATGTGCTTGGTTCAAAGTACTGTAGAGCAGTTCCTTGTAAATTGGAAGAGAAGGTGTTAAGGACTGCATCTGGGTCGTGGTGAATCCAAAAGAAGACGGATGATTTAGATGCGGGCTAGTAGACATCTTCGATCTGTTTTGTTTGACAACTTAACCGTGTAATATGTCTAGCTGTAGCTGCGTAGCTTCCCCAGCTCCTGTATGCGTTGCCTAGTTGCCTCTACCTAAGCTCTGTCTCTACCGTCCTATGATAAACTAGAGCTGCTGTGCCTTATTCTAATTCTTTTGTTTGTATGAAAGCTGGAGTTTTGGATCTTTCCACTTAGATTATACAACTTCCTATATAATTTTAAGTGGTCCTTTTCAAGTTGATCTACGGCAGGAGTCTCCGTACAGTCAATGAGTTTTGTAGTTTTGTTTCAGTTTGGTTTTTGAGTGTTTTCATATATTTGTGTCTCAAATTTTGTCTTGTCAAAGAGGAACATCGGTGCAAATTCTAGTTTAAATAGTTGATATACGTGATTTCCTAAAACAACGAGCACTTGCACTCAACCGACAGACTATCTGAATCAGCTAATAATCAGAAAGGGTGCTGTCGTGCTGCCATCTGAACGTCCGGTAAAGCACCTCAATCAAACCGAAAGAAGATAAGAGTTTTAAGAACATAATAAAAACCCGAGTGAGTTGTGCCGATCCACCTGAACAATTTCAAAAAAACTTCAATTTTTGACTTGAGTTGAATTGATTTTAAAATTTTTAACAATTTTGAAGTTTAAGTTTGATGAAATTCATTTAAGTTTAATAAATCTAAAAATGTTTCCCACTACCATCACACCACGCCCCATCCCCACCTCCACCCCAAACCAATTCTAATAATAAAATTAATATGTAAACTTAACTCAAATTGAAGTTAAATATTATGAAATTTTGAGTTCAATTTGATTAACTATTATATTATATGACAACACACCGGTTTTAAAAATAACAAGAAAAAATATACGAGTAACCAACACAATTAAGGATTAGATTCATTGTAGGAAAAATTGGAAGAAGTCACAAAAGATTATATGCAAAAGGGTTGAATTAGTAAAATTAGATATAACATTATAGTAGGACTTAAGAGTTTCCACTTTATTAGTATAGGTGTAGATATTACACATAAAAAAAGTTAAATCATTAAATATTTGCATTTGAAGTGTATATGCCAAATTTTATTATGTTTGATTGCAACTGATTAATAGATTTTATTTTATTTTTTTAAGATGCTTTATTTTCGAGACATTCATTAAAAAAAGAGATAAAAATTGCTGCCTTGTGCTCTTCCATGTATCTAGATCCCCCTAGAATGAATGGTATTGGTATCTTACTCGATAGACCTCTTCTAGACTTAAAATGGGGTAATGGTTGAGGCCTGACTTTTCCTGTGGGCTAAGGGGCTGCGCCTACCAACCATGATCTTTTTACGCTGAAGCTGTTGGAAATATTGGGCTAAACCGTGAGGTCATTGACAACAGTAACGATTTTCCAAACCTTGTTGACCGTGGGTGCATCCTAGCGCCATCTATCAGGGTATTAATTCCCCCGCTTCCCCTATCTTAGGTTATATATATATATATATGTATGTATGTATAACGAGTTATACTTTGAGAGGGAAACCAAACTAAAAAATTTAAAAAAAAAGGAGATTCATAGTTTTCGTAATTAATTAATTAATTTGTGTATTAATATTTATTCTTCCTCAACCGTATATTGCGAGTTTGACTTTATTATGGATGCGTAATACTTTCGATTAAAAAAACAAGAGAAAACGTACACTTGTCCTCAATGTTTCATTAGTTTTATGAATTCATAACTTTTCTTCTTTCTTTCTTTTTTTTTTTCATTTCACCTAATACTTTCTATTAAAAAAGTACACTTCTTTTACCATTCAATTATAAGAAATAAAAAAAAGTACACACTTTTTTCTATTTGAATCCACAACATTTAACAAAACTTATAAAGTTAAACATTTTCAAACATCTTTTTTGTTTGTATTTGCCATATGGCTTACTCATTTGTTTATGCAACTAATTTGATAAAATAATATAATTATATATATTAATTAACTAAAATAGTAAAAATAACAAAAAAAATCATAAAAAGAAAGTATAAAAAATACTCCTCACAAGTAATCATCAACCATCCCCTATCCATATGGTAGCCAAAGTAGCAATAGATTAACAAGTGGATCATACTTAGGGTGAGCTAATATAGAGTAGATATAGTATATGATAGGGATTCGCCAATCAAACCCCTAACTCTAGCAATAGCTAGAGGTCCACTCAACTTAGTCTCTCGAATTCTCCATTACTAAACAAGTTCCTTAAAGCCTAACCCAAAAGTTGAAGACGCTGATTTGTATGACCTCCTTCGTTTTTGACCAATCTATGTATCATCTTAATAGCCTAAATGAAGCCGAACTATCTAGAACTCTAGAATTCGATCTTCTAACCTTTTTAGAAGGTCATCTCTTATTCCAAATCCCATGCTTCAAGCTGCCCAAGGAGTCCACTAATGCTGTTCTTATCTAGACGTATCAAAAACCGTTACTAATAGGTGGTCCAATCTCTCCCATGAAGACACATGTCCTATTTCCCATGCACATAGACCTAATAGAAGAAGTTTCTCTTTTTAGAAAGATTATTTAATTATCCTTTTACTTTTTATTCTTGATGTCATGTAATCTTTACCCTTTTTAGTAAGTTAGTGTGTTTGTAACCCTAAGGAGCATCTTAGATGAATACCACTTATGGACAATAGTTGTAATTAGTCTTCTCTTTGATATTAATGATAACTTCCTCCTTTAAGTTCTCCAAGTAAAGTTTTTCTCTACCTTATATCTCATAGCAACGTTTGAGCAAAGTTGTGCCAGTGAGCAACCCAACATTTTGAACTAGTGCGTCACATCTAACGAAGTGTTGGTTCGTACGTACTTGACCGATAGGTTACATCCATGAGTAACTTACAAGGCTTAGATATTTTTCTTTTCCTTGTACTTATCCAAACCCATAACTTTCCTTTCTTTAGTAGTCATTCTTTAGGGAATCCATCTACACACAAATAAGACCTCTTCTAAGGCACAACATCTTAGCATTAGAGCTTGATGTTCTAAATAGTTCTAGGAGTTTGAGCCATGTGTATGCATTAGTTATGTTGTGCAGTTATGCATATTGGTTATGTTGGTTACTGGCTGTAATGCGTATGTTGAATTATGTGTTGGATAAGGTGCTTTAGAGTAGTGGTAGTTGAGGTTATGGGTATTTTGATTGAATATGGATTAGGTGCAAAGAGAATCTATTGTGTTCTATTTTTAATTTGCAAAGCAAAGTAGTAAGTGGGTCATAATTCGTGATTCAGGTCAGTTGTTATAATGTCAAATAGTGATTACTGGTTGTTAAGTTGTATGGTGGTATGGTAATTATTAAGGGTGAAGGAATGATGGACCCAAGCATAAATGCAATTGTTGGTGACAATGAGAGTGATTCTTTAGGAAGAGGCCGACGAGTGGAGCAATCATCAAAGACCATTGATGAGTGAATCAACTGTCTTATTGGACTAATGGAGAACATGATGATTTTGTGCAACACATCATGGTCATCTATACAAGTAAAGCTTAATAAGTCAATAACCGAGCTGATGAGATCACTCTAGCTAAAGATCGAGTAAACCAAGGGATTAATCAAGCTCATGATAATTCATACATAAGAGGAATTAATTCGGTTCGTCATGCGCTATTTGAAGGAAATGAACAAAAGGTTAATCATAAGTTAGAATTGGCCTAAGAAGAAGAAAGTGAAGAAAAGCTCTATAAATAGGAGGAAAGAGTCGAGTGTGCACCTAAGGGTAAGCGGTATGAAAGCTAACCTAATCAAGCATATTTCCCTATTGAATTAGATGATATTGATGAGGTTGATGAGGACAATTATGATGAGAGATGTAATGCTCAAGCTCATAGAAGTATTGATAACGTGAAAATCCAAATACTGAGCTTCTTAAGAAGTGGTAATGTTGATGAATACCTAGATTGAGAAGAGTACATTGAAAAGTTACTTGAATGTTATCATTATGCTGAAAGAGATAGAATTAGGCTTATTGTCTCAAAGTTCAGTAGGTATGCACATATGTTATGGAAGAAGATGCATGCCATGAGAGAGCAAGAGGGACCTTGAGGCATGAGGTCATGGGAAGAGATCAAGAGGGTCATGTTAAATTGATTCATACCCGAATCTTACTATCAAGCCACTTTTGCAAATTTGCAAGAACTTAATCAGGGTAACTGAACTATTGATGAGTATGTACAAAAATTCCATATGCTAATGATCCGGTATGAAGTAGAAAAGCTTAAAGCTCGAACAATTTTACGATTCATCACAGGTCTAAAATATGAACTTTAGGAAATTGTAGAAGTATGTTCCTACCAATCCTTTGAAGAAGTTATCTAAGTTGCCTAACGTATTGAGAGATAGAGAAGAAACTGACTTTATCAACCCATTAGTTCTCAACTTGTTTCAATTAGCCAATATACTTAAGGATAAGGAAAGAAGCTTATCAGTTTAACTCCTAACTGAAGGAAAGGTGAGATGCAAAGCTCAAAAGGAGTAAGAAGGGAACAAGGAGGGAAAGAGAAGGAATTTGAAAAGGGACAAACCTCTAAAGGAAAGACCAGTGAGCTAAAATGCTTTAAGTACAAAGGTTTTGATCATATAGTTGCTTAGCATCCAAATCGGTGGACAATGGTCATTAAAGGTGAAGTATCAACCTTCAAAGTATACAATAAGAATGAAGTAGGTAGCGAAGCTACGAAAGAAAAAAAGGATAAAGTGAAGGTAGAAGTTATAAGAGATGATATCTACTTAAGGAAGGAGACATACTAATGCGAACCGTGACCAAGAATAGATGAGGTCGGTCGTTGAATAGGTCCAAGCTTGCCGAAAGCACGAAAAGGAAGCCATGGGGAATATGTAAAAGAACAAATGCAAATGAAAAGTAAGTAAAAACCCATGAACAACTCCAATGGATATAATGCACCAATATAACTCTCAATGACTCACGGCATAACTCAATATGATGCACGAGATAGTTTAGTAAGGTTACTCGTCACCTAGCCTTACTTAAGGGTTAGGATAAGAGTGAGATGAATGTAAATAGAGTAGTGTTTACGAGAGACAAATGTTCAGTGTATTAATGTTCAATCTGCCATTTATAGCTACAAGTACAAAGAGTATTTATACTCGAGAATTTAGAGCAACATGCCTAAAAAGGAAAAGAAAAAAAAGGGTATTATTCTAAAGAAGTAATGTACAAGAATATAGAAGGGAAAAAAATAATATTCAAGAAAAGTAATGATTAGTGTAGAAGATTCTACACATGGTTTTGTACACATGGTAGCGATACATTAGTGAGGCCGTTGGAAGATGCGAACAAAAGTGTACGATCAGGTTGCTTATCCAAGTAAGGGTGGCTAAGGATCAGTCAGGTCTCTCTTTCGTCTTCTTAGCAAGGGAGATACCGAGTTATTGGTTAGCTCGAGTGCGAATGAGTAATATATAACTCGGCATACTTTAGAGAAATGGGCAATCATTTAGCTTGGCATAAAGAGTGACTTCTAAGAAGTACTCAACTTTGGCAGGAGTTAACTGGAGTAGAAGAATTTGCCTTGCTACGCCTTCTAGTCTTAGGGTTTGGCTACGGGTTAAAAACCTAATAGCCTAATTCCTATCACATGCTAATGTTAGTTATCTACCAAGGTCTTAGTATAGAACATCATCAACAAGAAGGGCAATGTGAGAACTTGGTCCATACTACCTACAAGGTAAACCATCAACTCTATGCTTTGATTATTGCAATAAAAGTTATACGAATGTTACTTTTACTAAAATGGTAGAACAGTTGAACTTGTCAACTTCTATGCATCATAAACCATATAAATTGAAATAGTTGAATGAGAAGGGATCATTGCATATCACAAAGTAAGTGCTATTGCCAATTATCATTAGGAGTTACAAGGATGAGGTCATGTAGATGTGTTACCAATGTATGCTTCCCACATCTTACTAAGCCAACCTTGGTTGTTTGATTGAAGAGTTATGCACAATCGATATAAGAATACCTATCGTTTTGAGAAAGACAGCTTACCTATTACACTCTTTCTATTGACACCAAGTCAAGTTAGTAGCATGCAATCTAGACTAAATAAAAAAACTAAAAAAACCTTGGTGATGAGGCAATCGAAGCTAAGAAAGACTATGAAAGGTGATGAATCGAACTTTTTACTAGTACGAAGGTTGCTGGAAATTTAGAAACATACCAACCTACCTAAAAGAGGTCGAAGAATTGATCAGAGAATTTGCCAACCTATTTCCAGATGAATTGTCGAAGGCTTTACCCCCCAAAACGAGGAATAGAGCATGTCATTGATCTACAACTTAGAGCCATGTTACCAAATTAATTGGCCTGTCACATGAATCTTAAGCAAGCCATCAAGCTACAAAGATAGGCAAAAAAACTCATTAAGAAAGGTTATGTCCACGAAAAAGCATGAATCCATATGTTGTGCCCACATTATTAGTTCTAAAAAAGGATGGAAGTTAGAGGATGCATGTGGATAGTCAAACTGTTAATAGAATCACCATCAAGTATCAATATCCAATTCTTAAGGTAGATGACATATTAGATGAGTTGCGTAGATTAAGTATATTCTCTAAGATTAATCTCAAGTAGGATACCATCAAATCTAGATGTGTGAAGGCAATGAGTGGAAGATAACCTTCGAAACAAGACACAAATTGTACGAATGGCTTATCATGCCATTTTAGGTTATCTAATGCCTAAGCACGTTTATAAGGTTGATGAACTATGTGCTACGGAACCAAATAGCAAAGTTTGTTATCGTCTACTTTGATGACATTCTAGTATAGTGTCTTGACCTACCTAATCATGTGAAACACCTCTGAACTATATTTAAAGTGCCTCGAGCTGAACAGTTGTTTGGTAATTTGAAGAACTGTTGTTTTTGTTAGGAGGAAGTTCTCTTCCTTGGGTACATGGTTAGTAAAGGAGGCTTTAAAGTAAACGAGGAAAAGGTTCAAGCTATTATTAAGTAGCCTACCCCAACCTTATATGCTAGCATCAGATGTTTCTACAATTTAGCTTCTTTCTATTATAAGTTCATATAAAATTTTAGCATTATTGTAATTCCTCTTATTGAGCTTACAAAGAAGAATGTTGAATTTTGATAGGGAAATAAAGAATAGGAGAGTTTTATCGAGCTGAAGAAGAGGTTGACTTCAGCACCAGTATTATCTTTGCTCGACTTTAGCAAGATTTTGGAATTGGAATGTGATGCCTTGAGCATAGGATTTAGAGCATTTCTCATGTAGGATCACCGACTTATTGCCTACTTTAGAGAGAAACTTACAGGACCTACTTCAAACTATCTAGTGTACAATAAAGAATTATATGCCCTAGTTAAAGCTTTACAAATTTAGCAATATTACTAATTGCTGAATGAGTTTGTTGTGTATTCCGATCAGTAGACCTTAAGATATTTGAGAAGCCAACCAAAACTCTCGAAATGACATATCGAGTAAGTTGAGTTCTTAAAGGGATTCACATCCATAATCAAGTATAACCGATGGAAAGCTAATGTAGTTGTAGGTACCCTATCGAGACGACATATATTACTGTTCAATCTGCATACAAGATTGCTTGGATTTGTGAGCATTAAAGAATAGTACCCCTAAGATCCCATTTCAAACCATTCTTTGCTTAATGTAAGGACAAAAGGACATTGAATGAATACTTTGTGGAAGAAGGATACCTTTTCAAAGCAAGAAGATTGTGTGCACCAAACTATTAGTATAAGACTTACTCATTCGAGAAGCACACGAAGGAGGACTATCTAGTCATTTTGAGAAAAGATGACATATAAGCTGTTGAAATCAAGTTTTTCTTGGCTTAAGATGATAACAAATATCTATTGAATAGTTAAGAGATGTGCGACTTGCAAAGAGGCCAAGAGTCGAGCTGAATAAGGGAAAGCTATGCCCTTACCAATACTGACCAAGCTATGGGAAAACTTGACTGTAGATTTTGTTTTTAGATTGCTAAAGACGATATGAGGAAACGATGGTCATGGTTAATAGATTCAGTAAGATAGCACATTTTGTGCTGTGCAACAAAACTAATGATGCTTAGGCTATTTCTTTTCTTTGTAGGTGATTATGAGGTTCCTAAAAGTATTGTATCTAATAGAGATTCAAAGTTTTTGAGCTAATTTTGGAAGACCTTATGGCATTGGCTAAAGACTAAATTGTTGTTTAGTACGTCTTGTCACCTACAAACCTTTGGTCAAATAAAGGTCATCAATCAAACACTAGGATCTCTTCTTTGAGTTGTTATTGGATGAAAGCAGGTTGATTGGGATTTCTGGCTACCCATAGTAGAATTTACTTATAGCTGAATTGTTCATAACATGACTAGCAAGACACCATTTAAGGTAGTGTATAGTTTCAATCCTGAGCTAACACTTGATGTGGCACTAGCTCCAAGGACCAAATAAAGTGACTTAGGAGTCAAGAACTAAGCTAGAGCTATATAAGAGACCTACTAGTGAGTTACCGAACAACTAACCCGAGCTATCGAGAAACTAATGCAAGGAAGCTAAGGATAAAGGAAAAGAAGCAACTCCAACCAAGAGAACTTGTGTAGCTTTACCTCAGCAAGGAAATGTTCCCCAATAAGTAGAAAAGTAAACTTTTACCTTGACCAAAAGGACTCTATCAAGTGCTTTAGAAGGTAAACAACAATGCCTACAAGCTTAAACTCTCGAAAGGATACGGAATCTTTAATGTTTTCAACATTACGAATCTGAGACCATATGTCCCATATGAAGATTCCCCAGCAAAGCATCCTAAGGATTTGATCCCAAATCTTAAACAACCTAGAGAGGGTGATAGGAATCCGTTGATTAGACCTTTACCTAAGCAAGAGCTAGAGGTTTACTCAACCTAATCTTCCAAAATCTCCATTGCAAAGCAAGTTCCTCAGACCTTAACCTGAAAGTTGAAGACGTCGACCTATATGACCTCCCTAGTTTTCGAGCTATCTAATGTATCACCTTAACAAGCTTAAATGAAGCCGAACTGTTAACAACTTTAGTATCCAATCTTCTAACCTTTTCAAAAGGTTATCTCTTATTCCAAATCCCTTACTCCGAGCTGCTCAAAGAGTCCACTAATGTCGACCTTATCTAGACATGTTAGAAACCATTATAAGCAAGCACTTCAACCTATCCCGCGAAGATATGTATCCCATTTCTCATGTGTATGAACCTGATAAAAGAAGTTTCTCTTTTTAAAAGGATTACTATAGACATCACATTTTAGCTCCGTTATATTTTTTTAAATTTTCTTTAAAAAAAGAAAAAGGTCCTAGTTTAGAAAAAAAAAATAAAGAAAAATACAAAAATTAGAAAATTGAAAAAAAAAGTGAAAAAAATAAAAGCTATATTTTTGTTTAGAAAAATATGTATTTCTTATTTTTAGGAAAAATAGCTTTTGGAGAAAATAATTTGTTTTAAAGAATTTAGTTCCTAAGAAAAATAAAGATTTTAGAATTATGTCAGTTCATTTTACGTATTTGTCTTTTTAGAATAAGTCGAATTCCTTTTTGGTTCAAATACAATTTAGTTATATAACATTTTAAGGCACAGTCCAATAACCCAATTGGTTTGATGCTCAATCTTAGCATTGCATTGAAGAAAAAGATCTTACGTTCGAGTCTTTCCATAGGCACTCTACTTCTTTTTCTTTTGCAAGGACTAAGATACACGTGGTGCAAGTGTATTGGGCTACGTGTTTGCAACTGGTACATGGCACGTATTCATTCAGCCACATGACTAACGTGACGCTACGTTAGCAATCCTCTTTCTTTTGCTTTTCCCAGATTTTCCTATACTTTCCTTTTCAGAGTGCTCACTTTAAGGCAATTTTTTATCCTTTTAACTTCGTGATCACTAAATTAATAGTGAAATCATGAAGTACACTTGGGATACTTCAACTTGGTACCCTTATTCTATCCAAATACAATCGTTTGGAGGGTTTTAATGCGAATTGAAAATTGAAAAAAGTTCAAAATGTGGATTTTACTTTGACTTGAGATTGCATCATTTGAGCTTCTTCATTGATTTATCAAAGCTTCCATGGATATTTTAGGTAAGAATGAAGCTTAGGGATCATATCTTCACCATTTTCTTCAAACGAATCGAATTAAAACACTTTAAGTTTGGAGGATTTTTTGTCAAAACCCATTTTAAGCAAATCATGCATATTTATTCAATTTTGAACTTGTCAAAGTCTTGGTAAGCATCAAACAGAATAAAAGGGGTTATGGGCATTCAATGCCATGAAGAAGCATAGCTCGAGAACACTCATTCAAGCTCAAGTACCCACTTTCTCTTTTGATTGCACCTAAGCAACCTCTTTCTAGAAATTATTCAAGCTTGAAATACCCAAAGCTTTCCATCCCTACCTTTCTCATCATCTATCGTATGCCCTAACTCCTTTGCTTTTAGGGGTCTTATAAACCCTAACTCGCAATGGCCACCATTCTTAAACACCATCTACCGCCCTTCTTCGACCAAAATGGCCACCACAGATACTTTCCCTTCTTCACATGCAGTAACCATCATGTTCGCCACCCAAACAACCACCACCACTCTCCAATGAGCACCAAACAACAAGGTATTGTCCCTATACCCCTATTCCCCAATCTAAATTACATGAAAAACTACCATCGTCTTCTCCTCCTTCTCCTTGCTTGCATGTGTATGGTACATGTTAAACTAGCCCAGATCTAGAGATCCAACCCACAATCTTACCCTAACCCAATCCTGACTCATGCTGGCTTCCTTGGTTTGATCTTATTCATTTTTCCCCGTTGTTTTAAATTTTATTTCACTTTATTTTTTTTTTTTTTGTTTTTCCTTTCTTTTCATTAATGTTTTATTCCACTATAAAAAACAAAAAGAGAAGAAACGAAGAAAAAAAAAAGAAAAGAAGGAAAAAAAAAAAAGAAAGGATGAAAAGTTTTGTTATTTATGTATCAATAAAAAATAAAATATATATAAATAAATAACAAAAAAATTTATCACCTAGAAAAATTATTTTCCAAGAACTAATAAAAAAATTACAAATAGGTTCTAATCAATCCTTTTCAAAAATAAAAACCCCAATTTATAACCCTTTTCTTTTTAGCATTTTTCTTAAAATAAAATCAAATGATTAAAAACTTAAACCCAACAGTTTTCCTAAATTAAAATCAACTAATAGAATTAAAGTTTCCAAATGAATTATGAAAGTTTGATTTTGAATAGCAGGTACGTAAGTACTCATAGAAAATAATGAGACAACTTAAAACACGTAAAAAAATTGTTTTTTTTCCACTTTTGTAAATTTTATTTCAATTTCATATTTTTTGTAAGTAGATGTAATTTTAGTTATTTATTTATTCATGAACAAGTATTGTCATTAGAAGGGTATTTTTGAAAGATAAGACTAAATTCGAAATATCAAAAGTGGTACCCCCTTTAAGGTTTAATAAGATAGCCACTAGATTCGGTATCTTTGGTTTAAAAATTGTTTTTCCTTAAAATAATTTTTTCATAAATTAGTGGCTAAGTTAAAATTAATTTATCCAATTGATTCTAACTTAACTATTTCTCGACCTCAATCGAGTGGCGACACTTAAATTTCTATTTTTTTAAAGAAAAATCAATTTTTCCTTAATTCTTAGTCGAAGGTCTATATCGAATGGGTGTAAGGTTCAATATGAACCAAATTAAGGAAAATGAAAGCTGAAAAATTCAGGCTTAACAACTTAGCAACCCTATTGGAAAAGTTAAGAGGGCTAGTCACTCAAAATCCTTCTGAAATTAAATTTTCCTTTCAAAATACCCATGTTATTTATTGTTATGATTCATTTCATGTAAATATATTTTGTTTTAATTGCTATGTTCACTTTTTGCATGTATCATACTTAAGATACTGAGGGAATAATTATATCAAGGATGCAGGGTAGATATAGTCAAACCTAAGCTGTCTTAAGCCCCTAGGAGGGGGGCCATTGTGTAGGTTTCAAGTGTTTTGAGGCAACCACTGCTCAGGGCTATTTAGGTTACCCCACTTAAGCTTCAATGTGATTAACAAACCGTTTCCGTAGAAATACATAAGGTCATAGAACTTAAGGACCTTTAGAACCCACCCTAATTGAATATACTTCCCTTAAATTGTGAGTTAGTACACTACTTATAAAAGTTGCAACCCTACTAATATTGGAATGTTTTAGAAACATAATCATTTTTTTCAATAGTAGGGTTGCAATTAAAAGAATGATGTATTAACCTAATGTAACTAGCATCTGCATGTTTCTACGTAGGTTCTTTTGTTTCATTGATAAATGATTCTTATCCATGAAATGTTTAGGCCTACAGATAATGGCTAGTAACCAAGTAAGCAATAAGAGAATTGATAGGATAGAAGACTTTCCTAGGATTCGCATAACAGCTATTATAAGCTAAAATTGCTTATTTAAGAGAGAAGCTCAAATGTTCTAAAGCTAACAACCGGGCCTTAAAAGCCCTTCTTAAACAAGTCCTTAGAGAAACCCATGAAACACTAGAAGACCTTAAAACTCGCCCATGAGAGTTAGATTAGGATTTTTTAGATTATAACTAAGGAGACCAGAATAAAGGTCAAGTTTCATTAAATAATAATCTAGAATAAATGTTAGGCTCTTTATCTTTGTTTTTTTGTACTCTAATTTTTAAAATTAATAAAAGTTCCCTTTAGCTTATCATTCTTCATTCTTTAGTATTCCCTTTGTGTAAATAGTTCTTCAATAAAATTCATCTAACCATTATTCTCTGTCCTTTAGGGAAATGTAAATAAATTTCATAAGCTTGTAAACAGAACTCCAAAAATCCCTAACCTTATTTATATCACTTGGTTTTTGAAAAATAAAAGCCTTATTTTTCTCTCTTACACAAAAGAAGAAGAAGAAGAAGAAGAAGAAGAAGAAGAAGAAGAAGAAGAAGAAGAAGAAGAAGAAGAAGAAGAAGAAATTTACTAATGATTAGAAATTCTTATGGACTCAACCCAAACACGAGTCCTCAACCCATTAAGATAGCTAACCCAAACACTAACTCTCAGCCCTTTTAGGTAATTGACCAAACACAAACCCTTAGCCCATCAAGGTAGCTGAACTAACTCAAAACCCCCTATTTATTGAGAAAACCAACTCCTGTTATAAGCTGAGTCAAAACACAAAGTTAGATACAACCTTAGTCTCTTTAAAATGCAATGAGACCCCATTCTAAGCTTAACCCCTGGTCTAAAGGCAATTCATAATCCCTTCTACCTATTGACCCATTCAACTCTAAAGAACTAGGCATGAAATCACATGGAACCTTAAGGGCATTAAGACCTATAAGTAGAGGGCAATTATTTTGTTAAGTAGGAAAATGAAAAGTCTAGGGCATTTGGTTTTTGAAATTTAATTTTGAACTCAAATTGAATGAAAAGAATCATTTTACACTAAGCCATGTTTTAAAGAACATTTAGAAAGATTAGGGGGCAAAGTCAATATCTACCCTAAGGGAAATTAATATTGATTCCTACTTAAGGAATTTGTAACTCACTTTTCAAAGGTTTAAAATAAAAAGAGGTAAACTATATCCCACGTACTAACCCTTAAACACTTTGAGAGTTGAGTGACATCATGGTGAGTATATTTTGGACTCATTCTTTAAAGGAGATCCACTTTGAATTTGATACACAAATCAAAATAAAGTTAAGCTTTCATCTCTAAATCCCAAACATAATTATCCTTTGCTAAACCCTTTGAATTGGCTTAGAGTATTTTCAAATTTAAACCCTATCAAGCACCATCCCATAATAGAGCAATTTAGAGGTTAAGGCCATTGATTAGGAGAGAAGGAAAAAATTAGTTTATACTTGCTTCAGTAACATTAATTCAAAGACGATTTTTATTTTTGATAAGTTATTTTCTTTAAAATGAAGAAAAGCTAACACTTTTCAAAAACCTCAAGCTTACACATACTTCCCAAGCCCATATACTAGGAATCCATGGATTTAGTGCCTTGAATCTCTTAAAGACAAAGCCTCAACAATAGAAATAATCACTCTTGGGGCCAAAGAAAAGAGAGAAGAGCAAGAAATAATGGGATCAAGTAATAAATAAAAATAGAGAGAGAGAAGAAGAAGAAGAAGAAGAAGAAGAAGAGAAGAGAAGAAAAGAAAAAAAAAAAAAAAAGAAAGGCTTGAAAATCGACATGTATGCAAGAGAAAAGCTCCAACCAAAGTGCTCCAAAAACACAAGGCTCTTGAATCATACTCCTAACCTAAAAACACAAAGCCTACATATCCATCCCAAATCACTAACACAAAACCTCCTTACCCATCTTAAGTCATAAACATAAGACTTTCCTACCTATAATACCACTTGCACTTAATAAAAGTTCTTCCGATCATAAAGGATAATTTATCCTAAATAAAATTTGTTTTTGAAATTGGAGCAAGTACACTTCTAGTTTTTTTTTTTTTTTTTTCTTGAAGGTTCTTAACTTATACACCTAGATTAGATAAAAAAAAAAAAACCTTTCTTTCAAGTAGGCCCTCTCATTAATTCCATTTGAAATCATTTGACTAAAAGTCTAATTCATAATATTGAATCGAAAAGGCTTAATAGATTGATCAAAACGTATCATTTGCAAACTGGATTATAATTTTTGAAACAGTAGTCAAGAGTGAAATCAAGGTTAAGAGTACGCAAAAAAGTCCTTTTCAACTAGACTAATCATTAGTTATCTTTTCCTTGGGAAAGTAATGATAAGACCCCACCGGGAATGATAGGAATCAAGCTACTAAGCCTTTGACCAGTAGCCGAGCTTGAGGACTGAAAGGCTTAGCAAGGTGGATTCTTCTACTGCAGCTAACTTTTGTCAAAGCTGAGTACTTCTTAGCCAAGTCACTTTTTATGCCAAACTGAATGACTGCTAATCTCTCTGAAGTATACCAAGTTGTATATTACTCACTCGTACCTAAGCTGGCCAATGACTCAGCATCTCCATTGCGAAGAAGCTAAGAGAGAGACCAGACTGATCCTTAGCTACCCCTACTCAGACAAGCAACCTAACCATACACTTTTGTTCGTATCCTCCAACGACCTCGCCAATGTATCACTACTACGTGTACTGAACTATGTGTAGAATCTTCCATACTAATCGTTACTTTTCTTGAATATTCATTTTTACCCTTTTATATTTTTGTACATTACTTCTTTATGATAATACTCTTTTTATCTTTTCCTTTTTAGGTATGTTGTCCTAAATTCTTAAGTATAAATACCCTTTGTACTTATAGCTATAAATGGTAAATTGAACATTAATACACTGGACATTTGTCTCTCGTAAACACTACTCTGTTTACATTCATCTTACTCTTATCCTAAACCTTAAGTAACACTAGGTGGCGAGTAACCTCATCGGACAATCTCGTGCATCAGGTCGAGTTGTGTCGTGAGTCATCGGGAGTTCCATTAGTACATCATATCCATTGGAGTTGTTCGTGGGTTTTTGCTTACTTTTCATTCGCATTTGTTCTTTTGTGCATTCCCCATCACTTCCTTTTCGAGCTTTCAGCAAACTTAGACCCATTCAGCGACCAGCCTTGTCTATTCTTAGTTACGATTCACATCATTTTAGTATTAAAGCGAAGGTTTTGTTTAAGTTGAAGTTTGTTTTCGAAGTTCTATTTATACTCTATTTTGCGTATGTGAAATAAAGGAAGTTACTGTATTCATCATAGCTACTATGCTTGCTAGCTATTTAGTTTTTAGTTTAGAGAAATGATAGATCCAAGTATAAACGTAGGTGTTGGAGATGACAACAGTAGAGTTGTCCACCATGGACGATAATCTTAAGGAACTCCTAGAAGCACTGATGAGAGACTTAATGAGGTAGCTAACCTCTTAGTAGATCTAACTTGAGTTGTTCATGCGTTGGCTTGCCGACCAATTGAGACCACCCAAAACACCCCATAAGTCACTTAACTTGTTAGAGGTTAGAACCTAACTCAACCAATTCGAGGTAGAGGAGGAGGTAGAGAAGGAGGTGGAGGAGTAGGTAGATAAGTAAGGTGACAGACAGACCTAAGGGAACTAGATGAAGAGGATGAAGAAGAGTATTTTAAAGAAGAGGGAGCTTGAGTTCCTAGAACATCTGACCATGTGAAGCTTTGGATTCTGAGCTTCAATGGATTTGGAAATATTGATGAATATTTAGAATGGGAAGAAAAAGTGGAGCATTTTTTTTACTATTATCAATGCGAGGATTATGAGAAAGTGAGGACTGTTGCTATTAAGTTCTTTGGATATGTCGCCATATGGTGGAAAAATTTTCAAGCTATGAGGGGGCGAAAAGACTATTGAAAGATTAATACTTAGCTTGAAATGAAAAGAATACTAAGAAATATATTTGTACCGAAAACTTACTTGCAAGATACTTTCACTTAGCTTTAAGAGTTGAGGTAAGAAAGCAGAATAATTGACGAGTATATTCAAGAATTCCAAATGCTCATGATCTAATGTGAAGTAGAGGAGCCCCCAATATGAATAATCTCTAAGTTCATCACAGGATTGAGAGGTGATATTCAGGACATTGTGGAGCTCCAACAATTTACTACAACAAATGAAGCCATTAGAATAGCCTAACAAGTAGAGAGGTAGAGAAGAAGCCGAGTACCGACCAAAATGTCGACTAGCTAACCTGGACAAGGAAGTCACCGAGCTCAATTAAGTATTGAGCCAAGCCGAGTTGAAAGGTAGATGCTCGAGTCGAGCAAAAAGGCTGACCTAACGGTGAAGTGTCAACTCGAACTTATGAAAAAGGGTAAGGATCAAGTATAAAGATGAGCCAAATCAAGTGCTTTAAATGCCAAAGTTTTGAACATATGGCCATTTAGTGCTCGAACTGAAGAACTATGGTGATCAAGGGAGACATCACAAAACTGAAGGTAGAGAGTACAGATAAGGAGCCTGAGGAGGAAGAGATCACTATCGAGAAAGAACTGATTGAGGAGGACGTGTTTGCTGAGGACTTAGAATAGTTAGTCCTGATTGTCCAACATACCATAAACTTAGAACCCTTACGAGAGGAGGAGTAGAAGGAGAATTTGTTTCATACCACTTACAAGGTAAATGACTAGATGTGAGCATTAATTGTGGATAGTGGAAGTTGCACCAATGTGGCAGCAGCTGAAATGGTCACATAGTTAAAGTTACCAATCATTGCACACCCGAAGCCATACAATTTACATTGGTTGAGTGATAAGGGAGCACTATATGTTACTAGGTAAATATTGTTGCCGATTACAATTGAAAACTACTCCGATAAGACTCTCAGTGATGTGTTGCCCATGTACGCCTCATATGTGTTGCTTAGCTGACCATGGTTGTTTGACAGAAGAGTTATCCATGACAAAAATAAGAAAACATATGTGTTGAAAAAGGAAGGCTGAAAGATTACATTAAACCAAATGTCACTGAGAGAAGTTAATAAATTGCAGAAAGAACTTTCTTACGGATAGAAGAAGACTCTAATGATGAGTAGAGCCAAGCTCCGAGAGGCCATCAACGTTGATGAGTCGACCCTCATGTTGGTCAGGCGAATATTAGAAATGAAGGAGCGGGGTAAATTACCCTGGGAAATCAAAGAGTTACTGGACGAATATGCCGATCTGTTCCCAAAACAATTACCGAAGGAGTTGTCCTCAACTCGCATTGATTTAGTACCCAGCACCGCAATGCCCAATAAGCAGCTTATCAGATGAATTCGGAGCAGGCTTTTGAAGTCTAATGACAAGTCAATGAGCTATGGGAAAAAGGTTATGTTAGGGAAAGTCTCAGCCCTTACATTGTATTGGCGCTCCTAGTGCTGAAAAAGGATAGAACTTAGCAAATGTATGTCGATAGGTGAGCCGTGACCAAGATCACAATTAAATATAAGTATCCAATCCTAAGGTTGGAAGATATGTTGGATGAGTTGAGTGGAGCTAAGGTCTTTAGTAAGATTGATCTAAAGTCTAGCTATCATCAAATCTGCATAAGGGCGGGAAATGAATGGAAGACTGCGTTTAAAACTTGGCATGAACTCTATGAATATATGGTTATGCCATTTAGCTTATTGAATACCTTAAGCACTTTCATGCAACTGATGAACCACATGTTAAGACATTTGATTGGCAAGTGTATCGTAGTTTATTTTGATGATATCCTTGCATACAGTACCAATATGTCGAGTCATTGTGAACATTTCTGTACCGTATTAAATGTCCTCTGTGCCAAGAGACTATTTGGAAATCCTAAGAAGTGTTGTTTTTGCCAGGAGGAAGTGGCTTAGGCTACGTAATAAGTAGAGGAGGCTTATGAGTAGACAATGAGAAGATCCAAGCAATCGTCGAGTGGCCGACTCTAACCACTTATGTCGACGTAAGAAGTTTCCATAAACTAACTTCATTCTATAGATGATTCATCAAGAATTTTAGCACCTTTGCTGCACTACTTACTAAGCTAACAAAGCAAAACACCAACTTCCAATGGGGAGAAAGAGAGGAGAGGAGCTTTATCGAGATAAAAGAAAGATTGACCTCCACCTTGGTGTTAGTTCTACTTAACTTCGAGAAAATATTTGAGTTAGAATGCGATGCATCAAGTATTGGAATAGGTATTGTCTTAATGCAAGAAGGCCAACCAATTGCCTTCCATAGTAAGAAGCTTAGAGGACCGCAATTAAATTACTCTGTATATGACAATGAACTCTTGGCACTAATTCGAGTGCTATAAGTATGGCAGCACTATTTACTGCTGAGAGAGTTTGTCATATATACTGACCATGAGTCGCTAAGGTACCTCCAAAGTCAGACCAAGTTATCAAAGTGGTAGGCAAGATGGGTTGAATTCCTTGAAGGATTCAATTTTGTAATAAAATACAAATAAGGAAAGAGCAATATAGTTGCAAATGCTCTTTCGAGAAGACATACACTCCTAAGTGAACTGCAGACCAGATTATTTGGGTTTACAAGCATCAAGAAGTATTACTTTGGGGATCCATACTTTAGACCCATATTTGTGCAATGTGTCAATAGAAGAACAATGGACTAGTATCATGTAGAAGATGGCTACTTATTTCAAGGGGAAAAATTATGTGTGCCTACTTTTTCACTATAGGAGCTATTGATCAAGGAAGCCCACAATGGAGGATTGCCTAGACATTTTGGAGAGAAAAGGACATATGAATTATTGAGTGGTCGATTCTTTTGGCTTAAGATAAGGTAAGATGTGCATCGAGTTGTTGAAAGCTGTGCCGTATGCAAAAAGGCCAAGTGCTGAATCGAAAAAGGGAAGGTCATGCCTTTGCCTGTTTTGACGAAACCATGGACTGAGTTAAGCATTGACTTTGTCCTTAGATTTCCATGAATTACACGAGACAAAGATTCTGTAATGGTTGTTATGGATCGGTTAAGCAAGATGGTGTACTTTATGCCTTATGCTAAAACTAACGATGCTTCAGCTATTGCTTTTCTTTTCTTTTCTTGCAGGAGATTATACAGTTACATGGCGTTCCAAGAAGTGCAGTCTCTGATAGAGACCTAAAGTTCTTGAGCCATTTCTAGAGGACCTTATGGTGATGGATGGGGACTAAACTACTGTTTAGTATTTCTTGCCACCCCCAAATTGACGGCTAGATAGAGGTGGTTAATTACACTTTAAAAACATTACTCCAAGCTATAGTGGGCAAGAACTTAGCCAATTTGGACGTTTGCTTACTAGTGGTCAAATTTGCTTACAATCAAATAGAGCATGATACTACCAAGCAAACCCCCTTTGAGGTTGTCTATGGTTTCAATCCCGAATTACCCCTCGATCACACCCCTATATCTATGCCCGCGCAAGAAGACCTAGATGCAATAGCTAGAATACAATCCCTTCAGTACATCTATAACAGTCACTCGACACATCGACCAAACTATTAAAATAATCTAAGAGAAGGCTAAGAGTAAGATGGCTAAACAATTCTAGCAAGGAGACTTGGTATGGCTACACCTCAGCAAGGAACGATTTCCGAGCAAGAAGAGGAACAAATTATCTGCAAGAGTTAAAAGACCATTTAAAATCCTCTAGAAGATTAATGATAACACTTATAGATTGGAGCTACTTGAGGACTATAGGGTTTCCTACAACTTCAACATTATCGATCTCAATCTATATCACCTTAATGGAGAGTTGATCAAAGACCATTTGGATTTGATCCCAAATCTAAATCAACCTGGAAGGAATGATAGGAATCAAGCTACTGAGCCTTTGACTAGTACCTAAGCCCAAGAACTAGAAAGCTAGGCAAGGCGGATTCTTCTACTCTAGCTAACTCCTACCGAAGCTAAGTACTTCTTAGTCGAGTCACTCTTTATGTCAAGTTGAATGACTACCAATCTCTCTAAAGTATGCCGAGTTGTATATTACTCACTCACACTTAAGCTGATCAATGACTCAGTATCTCCATTGTCGAGAAGCTAAGAGAGAGACTAGACTGATCCTTAACTACCCCTGCTCAGATAAGCAACCTGACCATACACTTTTGTCCGTATCCTCCAACGGCCTCACCAATGTATCGTCACCACGTGTATAGAATCACGTGCAGAATCTTCTACACTAATCGTTACTTTTCTTGAATATTTGTTTTTACCCTTCAATATTCTTATACATTACTTTTTTAGGGTAATACTCTTTTTGTCTTTTCCTTTTTAAGCATGTTATCCTAAATTCTTGGGTATAAATACTCTTTATACTTGTAGCTGTAAACGGCAGATTGAACATTAATACACTAGACATTTATCTTTCGTAAACACTACTCTGTTTATATTCATCTCACTTTTATCTTAACCCTTAAGCAAGGCTAGGTGATAAGTAACCTCATTGGACCATCTTATGGATCATATTGAGTTATGCTATGAGTCCTTAGGAGTTCCCTTGGTGCATCATATTCATTGGAGCTACTCGTAGGTTTTCGCTTATTTTTCATTCGCATTTGTTCTTTCACACATTTCCCATTACTTCCTTTTCGAGCTTTCGGTAAGGTTTAACCCATTTGGTGATCGGCCTTATCCGTTCTTAGTTACTATTCGTATCAGGGAAGCTTAGCATCAGGGTCAAGAGACATTTCCAAAGACTAAAAAGAATATGAGATGCCTCACATGGTTAGTAAGGAAGGAGATGGTTATAGCATTTGCTCCTTAAATAAGAATTTACACCTATTAGTAAACTTTTAAGAAAAAAAAAGGATAAAGAAAAAAGAAAAAAAAGAGAGAGAAAGTAAAGGCTTGTTACAAGTTTTTTTCCATCCATTTTCATGTCTATATTGGCTTGAATGGCCAAGCTTTTAATTCATATCACCTACTTCCTTTTTCAATGTGGTCACACCTTTTTAAGTTGACCATAATAGTCTAAGTCATTCTCCTTGATGTAATTTACCTCATGATTAATGTCCATTAACTCTTTCTTCAAATCAAGAGACCTTATCCCTGATATCTTTTTTGTTATAAAGGGTTTTCACCAAATTCCTCATTTGTAAATTTTTTAAGTTAAGAGGTTTTTTTCTTCTTTTTTTTTCAAATTGGTTACAAGCACTAATATTGCTTCTTAGGGTCTTTAGCTAGCCTATAGGGTGTTCTCCCATCTCACATTCTCTTTAAGGTTCTAGCTAACTGAAGGAATGTTATTCCATCTCACATTTTCTTTAGGGTACTACTAGCTCAAAGAGTACTATCCCATCTCACATTCTCTTTAAAGTTCTAGCTAACTCAAGGAGTGCTGTCCCGACTCATGTCTCTCTTAAGTTCTTAAGTTAACCCATAAGGCGCTTTCTTCCTTTTGATCCTCTTTTAGGGTTTTAAGCTAGCTTATATGGTGCTTTCTTATTTCTCAATCTTTCTTAGGGTCCTAACCAACTCGTAAAGTGCTATCTCATCTTACATTTCTTTTAGGGTTTTAGCGAGCCCATAGGGCGCTTCCCTTTATCAAATTCTCTTTAATGTTTTTGCAAGTCTATAGAGTACTTCCCTTTACAAATTTCTCTTAAGGTTTTAGTGAACCCATAGGGCGCTTCCCTTCACTAATCTCTCTTAGAGTCTTGGCCAGCCCATAGAGCGCTTCCCCTTTTGTCAATCTCTTTTAGGATTTAGCTAGCTGATAGAGTGCTTCTCTTTCTTTTAGAGTCTTAGTTAACCCATAGGGTGCTTCCTTTTCAACAATTTCCTTTAGGGTTCTTAGCTAACCCAACTTCCCCTTTATCAATCTTTTTAAAGGTGTTTAGCCAACTCATAAGAGCGCTTCCCTTTCATCAATTCTCCTTTACAGTTCTAGTAACTCATGGAGCTTTGTCCCTGCTCACATTTCCTTTAGGTATCTAACAAGCTCATAAAGCATTGCCCATCTTCAATACATTTTTAGGATTTTACCAAGCTTAAGGAGTACTGTCCCTTTTTACATTCTCTTTTAGGGTTCTAGCCAGTTAAAGAACATTGTCCTGTCTCACATTCTCTTTTAGGGTTCTAGCAAGCTTAAGTACATCTTTTTAGGGTTCTAGCCAACTCAAGGAGCATTGTCCTACCTCATATTCTATTTAAAGTTCTAGCTACTCAAAGAGTGCCATCCCATCTCACGTTCTATTTTAGGGTCTTAACCAGCTCAAGGAATACTATCCCATCTTACATCTTTTTCAAGTTTTAGCCAACTTAAGAAGCATCTTACATCTTTTTCAAGTTTTAGCCAACTTAAGAAGTGTTGTCCCATCTCATATTCTCTCTTAGGGTTCTAGCTAGCTCAACGAGCGTTGTCTCATCTTACATCCTTTTAGGGTTCCAGTTAGCTTGAGGAGCATTGTCTTGTCTCACAATCTCTTTTAAGGTTTTAGTCAGTTGAAGGAGCATTTTACCCATTTGCCTAGATTAGTTAACTTAGAAGAGCATTACTAAGTTTTCAAATCGATTCTCATTTGGGGTTACTAATCCTATAGAGACATTTTCGGCTAAGTCAGTAAACTCAGAGGAGTACAATTGGGTTTCAAATCAATTTTCCATTAGGGTTGCTAGTTCCCTAGCGATACTCCTACCTATGTTAGTTAGCTTAGAGGAACATAACCAAGTTTTCTAAATCGATTCTCAGTTAGGGTTATTAGTCTCTTAGAGACACTTCCGCCTAGATTAGTAGCTCAGAGGATCATGATCAGGTTTTTTAAATTAATTCTCCTTTAAGGTTACTAGTCCCCTAGAGACGCTCTAGCCTTGGTTAGTCAGCTTATAGGAGTACAACTAGGTTTCAGATGGATTTTCTGAGTCAGCTTACAAAGTGCTACCATTTTAGGGTTCTTGTCAGCCTGTAGGGACGCTTCCCTACATTTTAGTATCCTTTTAGGATTATTGTCAGTCTACAAGGGCATTAGCCTCCACTCAGTATCATTTTAAGGTTCTTGTTAGCTTATAGGAGCACTACCCTCCATTTCAGTATCTTTTAAGGTTCTTGCCAGCTCTTAGGGCATTACCATTCAGTCAATATCACTTTTAGTGTCTTGCTAACTTTAAAAGCAATTTGTTTTTTTTTTTTTTTTTTTGGGGGGGGGGGGGGGGGGGGG
>JAMXBB010000011.1:56131874-56291730 GCA_024138015.1 Lumnitzera littorea | reverse complement strand
AAAGAGAGAGAGAGAGAGAGAGAGAGAGAGAGAGAGAGAGAGAGAGAGAGAGAGAGAGAGAGAAGGTTGAAACACAATCAAGTTATGATTAGGTTAGGTGACCCCATTGAGCTTTTTATCTTTTTCCCTTTTTTTTTTTAAAGAAAAAGTAATGATATTGGATGTACTCCTTAAGAGTGTCATGGGTTGGTCAAAACCCAATTTTATGTGTAGGTCGAATACTTTGTGGCCATTTTAACCACCACAAAGCTAAGGGTAACCTATGTCATTCATTTTTTTTTAAGAAAAAGTAATTATTTTGATTAACTTACTTAATTTATCTATATTTGATTACATAATTTATTTAAAGAAATTATTTGAGCCAATTAGGTATCATTGCAAGTCATTTGCTAATGAAGCAATTAACAGTAAAAAAAATAATAGTTTGTAAATGTACATAAACCTTGAGAACTCAAAAATAAAAAAAAAAAAAAGAAAGAAAGAAAGGCTTAGGATGTAAATAAAAACAAACAATTAAATATTAAAGATTAAAAGTGTTGTATTTGATGGAAAAACGAGATGTGGTCATATCTAGCACTTCAGTTTTGGGATAATTTGCAATTAATAACTTAAACTTTTTCAATGGTACATTTAATGCATAATTGAACTTTTAATTGCTAGCAATATTATCTTGCTTAACACAGCGAATAACTATTGGATTAGTTGGTTCAACAATTTCAATGAATCATGACATGACACTTGACAATTCGCCAATTAAAGAGACATATTTAAACATTATTTAGATAACGTGCCATGCTAAGAAATCGCATGTAGTTACACAACCATGGCATAGGGTTTTAGAAAAAACACAGAACATGATTCTTATTCATTATAAGTTAGTAAACTAAACAATTTGAAATGAAAGGAAAAAATAAATACATTTCTTCTTCTTCTACCTAAGCCTAACCTTCTAAACCTTAGGTACAACTAATTGGTCAAGATATGGTATAAGTAGCTTCCAACTCTATATAAGTATACAAAACTGCACCTTTTCTAGATAATCTACTACTCTAAACTTACTCAATACCAATACTAAGCTGGTATAGAATAATATGAATGGACTCATCTTAGCAGCTTTGATACAATAAGGTACCTTAACCCCTCTTTTTCACTCTCTTCTCTTTATTTTCTTCTCACATGTAGAGTGTATATATATAAGGCACTTCGAATATCTTACAAATCTGTAGACTTTAATAAAATGTCATAAAATAAAAGTTTCTCATGGGTGTTAATCATAAGCTACACAAACCTAATAACATCCCATTTCTAAGCCTATGAAGAGATCCTTATAGGTTTCGATGCATTCAAACTCCATATCATTGGGCATATATACTGATGATGCCCTTATAAATATATTGCATGTCTTTTCTTCATCCTCAGTCATCATATGTGGAGGGTTTCGATTTGTTGTAATATTTATGTGCTTTACCATATTCTCTTCAAGAACATTCATGATCCAATAGTAACGACTAGGAGTGTGCCTAGTTTTGCCATGATAATCTAGCATTCCTTCTGAGGTTAATGAACACTTTGATTATCATAATATTTTATGCACTCATATTGGTTAACACTCAATTTTCATAAGGAAACCATAATTCGAACCATCTCTTTGCAAACTTCAATAATAGTATTGTATTGAGCTTCAATATTATTGACAGCTACTTTTGAAGGTTGGATCAGCATGCCATGGGCCTCCCTCCAAAAGTAAACACATAATGTGATATGGATTTATCTAAATTAGTATAGCCTAATAACAATAGTTTCCAAACCCCAAAACGAAGACATAAATTAATAATTCCAAGTATCTAATAATCTATTTCACTACCAACTAATGCTTGTTTCTTGATTTCTCAAGAAATCTACTCATAACCCCAACTACATATGTAATATTTGCTCTTAAACAAATCATGTCACATCAAACTCAATAGAATGAATGTGTAGGGAACACTCAACATATCTCTCTTTCTAACTTCATAGAAGGATTTTACTTGGTACTCAATTTAAATGGCTTATATGATATCCCCTAAATAGAATGTAACAAAGCTTTAATTATCAAGGTCTCTTTTGGTGTAATGGCTTCAAGCTCTTCAAAACTCTAACCTCAAACTTGCTTAGGGAAGAGTACTCTCAAGATAGGTGATCTCTTAAGAAGAAGTTGGTACCATACTCAAAACCATGAGGCATGTTGTACTAAAATAGACAATATCTTGACATACAAGGTTTTGATTGTTACAAAGTGGTACCATAAAAGTTCATTAACTAAAGTGATATAATTAAGTGCCATGCAGGCCAAATTGTTATAGTAACGACGTACTCCTTAAACCCATAAGGGAGTACATCTAGAGTTTCCTTGCTTGGTGTAGTCTTGGTCTTTGACATGTGTAACTAAACTAGCAAGGACATTGGTTCTATAATAGAATTCCTCAAACAGAAGGTGATGCAACCCTAATAGATGAGGTACCCTTTAAGTAATAGCTTAGAGTTCATCGAAATTATAAAGTTAAGTGTACTCATTGGAGAACACTCATAAGATGGGTTACCCCCCTAGGATGTAGTTGGCACTAAGGATAAAACCGTGAAGCATATCTTGTTAAAGCCAAAAATACCTTGATATGTAGAGTTGCAGTAGTAACCTCTTGGAATTGATACTCTTACCAATTTAGATTCTTTTATATTGGACCTCTTAAGTACCCATTTAAGATATTTACTTTGTGATAGCCATTAGTGATGCAACTAGGCGGGTTCAAAATGGGTTTTATAAAACCTAAACCCGCCTCGATCACTTTAATAGTTTTCCAAAACCTACGAAAAACCTTATAAGGTTTTTAAGGAGTAACCTATGACCCGGCCATATTAAAAAATAGCTAACCTGAACCCGAACCCGAACCCGACCTAACCTTATTTAACGGAATAAATAGATTAATTTTTAGTTTTCTTTCTTTATTTTTTTCCTATTGGATTATCAACACACAAGTTTTTGTAAATGGGGCTTTTTCTAATATCATCACAATTTCTATTACTATTTACCATGTAATGACCTTTAATTAATCTAAGGAATTAATTTTTTTCAATAATATAATTATATACAAAAGTAAATTAATAAAAATTCAAAAAAAATTGAAAAGAAATTTTGTTAAAAAAAAAAAAAAATCCAACGCACTCCAATTTTAGGAGTATGGTTAATTGACTCATGAGCCATAATTAATGACTTTTTGGACAATGGAATGGGTAGCACAATTTTTTTTTTAAAAAAACAATTTTATTTATATGGAAGTTGAAACATATCAACGAAAACTAGACATAATAGACGCATGGCATCGGGCATTCTTGTTTTTTTAAGCAATAATAATCAAATCAATATTTTTTATTATTTTTTATTTATTTTTCTTGGGTCGTGTTTTCCATTGAGTTTTTTTTTTTTTTTTAAATCCCATAACTCAACCCTAATCGCTATCGGGTTCTAAATTACTTTCTATAACTCTACCCTAAACCCTATAGGGTTTTTAACGAGTCGAATCAATCGGATACCCTATTATGACCCGCTCAGTTACATCCCTAATAGCCATGATGTCTTGCTTTTCTCATTGCGGGTAATTTTAATGCTTAAAAACGACATCAAAACCTTGATCAATTGAAGGACTAGCTTAATTGTCTCTTTATCTTTAAAAGTTTTCTAACATGCTTTCCAATTAGAAGCATGCCGTCTGCATAGAGTAAAAAAGAATAATAAAATTATCTATCTCATACTTTTTGATGTAGATATAGATAACCATTTTTATCCTCTTTAAACATGACACAACATGAAAGAATTAAGTCATTTTATGCCATTTTCATGGTGCTTGCCTCCAGCCATACGAGGTTTTCTTAAACTTATATAGAAGTATTATTTATCCTTTGCAATAGTACCTTGATGTTTTTTAATGTAAATCTTTTCTTTGAGGTCACCATAGATAAAAGTCTTTTTTCACGTACTGTTGTTTCAATTCTAAGTTCAAATACGCTATAATTAGAATTATTCGAAAGAAGGACATCTTATCAATTGATGAAAATATCTCATCAAAGTAAATACCTTTTTGTCGTTTAAAGCTTATGATATTATTAACGAATGTACCATCATGTCTTCAATTGAAGAACCCCATTTATTTTTTTTGCAACATTCTTTTCTTATAGTAACTCTACCAAGTCATATGTACATGTAGAGAATAAAATTTTTCATGCGTATTGTCACTTTTCCTTTTGTTCATATTTAACCAATCATTGGAATGACCTCAATTAGTGACATCACTATGCATCAAACATTCACTTTTTGGAGTGCTTTCTAAATGGTTGATATAATGTTACACAGGATAACACCAAGAGGCCAAGACTTATATCAAAGTGGTCAAAAAGACTCGAAGATTGCATCTAGTACAAGTTGTTGCATGTATATAGTAATAGAAATAAGGAGTCGTGCATAGTACAAAGAATATTAGAAATATAAACAGAAAACAATAGTTAAACAATTAGGGTTTCTTAACAAATCTAATCAAAATAAAAGAAAGTACATATAAATAGGTAAAAAAAATTAGAAGTAAGGAGTTTTACATCATTCCTGTTATAAGAGCAACCTTATAAGAAGTTTTCTAGTGCTCGAAGTCCAGATCTATCAAGAAATCCATCTTGAGTTGCTTTTCTTTTGTTTACCTTGTACATTACACAAAATACAAATAGTTAATACTCAATATTATAGATCTAAACAATAAGAATAGTAATACAAAAATATTTCGGTTCAAGATCAAATGTCAAAAATTAGATTGAAACATTAGCAAAGTATTCAAATAGGCGTTCTCTAAATATTAGAAGAGAAGTAGAGAGGATTTGAAAGATAGAGAAAAGAGGAGAGAGATTTACCTAAACGTATATAGAGGAGAATAGTTGAAGATAGATATTTTGATAAAGAGAATCTTTTAAAGTAGTAGGTTAGGCCTTATATTGAAGCTAGCCTATTATATAATCTTATAAATTTTCTCATTTGTAGTATATGTGGATAATGAGATGTCACTTTATGTTGCTCATTACTTTAAAGAGGGGGAGTTTCATCAAGGACATTGTTATGTTCTCTTTACTATTTCCCCCTCAACATACCTTACTAAAGAAGAAATATTATATTAGCAAGATATTCTTTGGCACTTTACAAAAAATTATTATATTAGTGAGATTTTCTTTGCTAGATTGTGGCTCTTTGCCTTCTAGATATGTTCAATAGTTTGTTTCAACAATAATTACATGTTGATTACACTTTCTTACATTTCAATTTAAAAGTTTATAATTAGAAACTTCATGCCTATAATTTAAAAAGATATACAATTTTGGTTTTCAAATCAAGTTTATCTCTTTGTTACGTGGTACATGGACAAACACTTTGCACCTAAACACTCTGACACTTGAATGAAACTTCCTTTTCGGCTCATATTTTTTCAAGGTAGTCTTTATTCAAAGATTTACAAGAATACCAATTAATTAAAATAACAAACCATATGTATGGCTTCTCCCTAAAGAAAATTTTAGCAACTTTACATTTGAGAACAAACACATTTTCTTTCATATGGTTCTACTCATCCTTTCCACCATACCATCATGATAGGGATTCTCAAGTATTCTCGTAATGGATTTCATATCCTTAAACATAGCGTCATCAACCTCTATGGGACCATGCATTTCCTTGCAACAAAGTAAACCTAGCCATCCTTCCCTTCAAGATTCTATTGATTACAGCATAAACTCGTTATTTTATAATATTTATCTCAACACCTTATTTGCGAATTTTATTTAAAACCTCGTATGAAAAAACCATAGTTATGATACCACTTGTTAGCAGGTTATATTAACATACCTAAGGGACATTATAATGCTAGATTAACAAGCCAAACACCAAAGATAACAGCCCCCAACATAAATATTTAAACTAGGTGTAAAAATGCAACACAATTAGGGTTGAAAGAGACTTAAGGGTTTGTTCAGAAGGAAGACACAACAATAAGTTAGAAAAATCTAGATTAAGTCTGCCACTTCTGTTTTGTTTTAAGGAATTGAGTAATATTGCCTTCGGCATATGGACTGGGCTTAGGCTTGATCTACTAATAGGCTATCAACAAGGCCATGTGGCCCTTCAATTACAGTAGTTACAAATACTAGGTAAGGATAGGCTATTAGAAAATTTTAACAGAAAGGTTGAGTTGGCACATGGACCACTCAGTGGAATATTTTGAACCACATGGGATGAATAATATGTATGTATTGTCTTCTATGTACAGAGGCAATTAATGAGAAAAATTTACAAAAATATAATTTTCCTAAATTCTTGTATCCGAGAATTGCTTGTATTCGAGCTCTTAAAATTATGTAGTAGTGAAAATTCATCCACCGTATTGCAATTAGTATCAGAGCACTTGTTGGGTGGGGCCTCCATGGCGACTAAAGCTGATGCATTTGATGCCAAGTTACAGTCCAAATTTGATTCAATCCTGAAACTAATCAATGAAACGTTGAAAATAATGCAAGAATGTTTAAACAAATATGGTAAAGACATTATTGAACTCAAGGCCAAACAAGCAGAATCAACTCCTTCAGCTAGTACCACCACTCAGTGAGGTAAGTCACCCTTGACCATAATTCCTATTAATTTCAAAAACTTGCCGCATATAGTGTCTGAAGCTATTGCACCAGAAACTATACCCAAGGTCGAATTTCTGACTTTCAATGGCAAAGGGAAAAAAGACTGGTTATATAAGGTAGAGCAATATTTTTCCCTTGAGAAAGCCCCGGAAAGTTGGAAGATTAGATTAACCTCCATGTACTTTGAAGGCAAGGCATTACAATGCTACTATTACTTTACCCAAACTCATAAGGATACCTAAAATCTTGGTGGCTAGAGCTTGTGACAGCAATGTAAGATAGGTTTGGTGATAAGGCTTTTGAAGACCTAATGGGGGAGCTTAAGGAATTGTATCACCGGGGGAATTTACAGGAGTATTTGGAAGAATATGAACATTTATCCACTCTAGTAGATTTCGCTAAACCTCATTTACTTAGCATGTTTTTAACTGGAGTAGATAGAAGCATACACTTTGCTGTTAGAATGTTTTGACCAAAGGCACTTCAAGAAGCCATCACTCTAGCCAAACTTCAAGAAACTAGCCTCATTGCTTCAAACCATAACTTAAAAAACCATCGCACCCAACCCAGTCCATTACCTCATAATCCAAAAAACTTAAATCCACCCAAATACAACCCAACTTCCGTTGCTACACACAGTTGGAATACTACCCAACCCATTCTTCAACCTCCCACCAAACCAAACACTTTCATGCGACCTTTACCAAGAACTACTAAGAGAATGACCCTGGAGGAGTTGGAAGAAAAGAGAAGGAAGAAGATTTGTTTTTGGTGTGATAAGCCTTTCGAACCCGAACACCATTGCAAAAACAGACACCTCAACATGCTATTAGTTACTGGAGATGATGAGGGAGACCTTGAACTTGAAGAGGAACTAGCGACAGTAGAGAGTTTAGAAGAGGATCCATCTAAGCTTATCTTATGTTCTTTGAAGTCGAATGATACTAATGAAGTCAGATGTATGCAGGTTACTGGTTACTACAAGAGGAGGAGATTATCTATCTTAATAAACAGTGGCAACTCTTTGAACTTTATGGATTCTTGTTTGGTGCAAGGAGTAAGATGTGCTGTAACTTCAATCAATACTATATGTATCACTTTAGCAGATGGCAAGGAGATATCAAGTAAGGCCAAGATTAAACAGTTTGTTTGGTACATGTAAGGGCAGCAATTTGAAGCTGAAGTACATGTACTTAAGTTGGCTGGGTATGATCTCATCCTAAGAATTCCTTGGCTTACTATGTTGGGAACAATTAGATGGAATTTCTGTGAGCTTCCTATGGAATTTACTTAAGGGCAAACAACCCATTCATTAATGGCGGAAAAAGAAGGGTTTTCAACTATTGAAGACACTTTACTATCAAAATTATTATTCTCAACCAAATTAGTATGCATTCAGTGTTGGGTCATTTGTGGGCAGAAATTAGGTATATAGGGAAGTGAAATTGAATGCCTTTGGCCTGAATTAGTGGACTTGTTAGAGGATTTCCATGATGTTTTTAAGGAGCCTAAGAGTTTACCACCAGATAGAGTTTTCAATCACAAGATTTGCTTACAAGAAGGAATAAACCTTATCAACATTAGGCCTTACAGATACTCAACCATGCAGAAGAATATCTTAGAGGAGATGATCAAGGAAATGATGGAGAGTGGTGTTATATGACCTAGCCATAGTCCATTCACTTCGCTCGTGGTATTGGTAAAAAAGAAAGATAACACCTGGAGGATGTGTGTTGATTACCGAGAGCTCAACAAGTATACTATCAAAGATAGGTTTCCTATACCCATTATAGAAGACCTCTTTGATGAGCTTCACAGAGCTAGTAGATTCACTAAGTTGGACCTAAGGTTAGGGTACCACTAAATAAAAATGCATGATGCTAACATTTATAAGATAGCCTTCCGCACGCATGAAGGGCATTACAAGTCCATTGTCATGCCCTTTGGACTCACTAACGCTCCCTCTACCTTCTAAGGGTTGATGAATCATATTTTCAAAAAGCATTTGAGGAAATATGTGTTAGTATTCTTTGATGATATCTTGATTTATAGTAAAGACAAGGAAGATCATGTTGAACACCTTCGGGTAGTGTTGGGAGTCTTGAGGAAGGAAAGGCTTTACTTGAAAAGAAGTAAGTGTTTCTTTGGTGCTAGCAAGGTGGAATATCTAGGCCATGTCATCTTCGACAAAGGAGTTTCAACTGACCCTAAAAAGGTTGAAGCCATAGCAAAATGGCCTATACCAACCACTCTTAAGGAATTACGTGGTTTTTTAGGGTTGACGGGGTATTACTAGAGGTTTATTCAAGGGTATGGGTCCATTTCTAAACCCCTCACTACATTACTAAAGAAAGGGCCATTTGGATGGCCACAAGATACCATCCTTGCATTTGATAAGTTAAAGGCAACACTCATCAGTAGTCCAGTTATGAGACTACTAGATTACGCTAAGGTTTTTATAATCGAAATGGATGCTGGTGATGATGGTATAGGGGCAGTTTTGATACAGGAAGGGCACTTGTCTATTTACACAAGTAAGATTTTACCTCCTCGATATGTGAGATTGTCAACCTATGAGAAGGAATTGCTAGCTCTTGTGCATGTGGTGGAGAAATGGAGACATTATCTTATGGGTAGGAAGTTTATCATCAAAACAGACTACCATAGCCTAAAGTATCTCTTGGAGCAAAGGTTAGTCACTTATAGTCAACACAAATGGCTCATTAAGCTACTTGGACTTGATTATGAGATTCAATTTAAGAGCAGGATGAGTAACGACGCTGCTGATGCATTATCATAAGTCAAACTGGCTACCTTACAAGTTGTAAAGGTGAAATAAGTATCCGTTGACTTGCTGGAAAGAATCAAAGCTAGCTGGTTACTGCCTTATAGGTATCAACCAGTCTTAGAGAAGCTTAACATTGGACAGGAGAGTAGACATTTTATGTTGGACAAGGGAATTTCAAAGAGGAAGGGGGAGATAGTGATAGGTCCTTCAAGGGATCTAAAAGACCAGCTTTTGAAGATATATCATGATAGCCCTATTGGTGGGCATGTGGGATCCCAAGCAACTTATAAGAAATTAGGATCGATTTGCTACTGGCTTAAGTTAGAAAGAGAAAATATTGCTATTCCAGGCTTATTGTAGCCCCTTCCCATACATGAAGGGTATTGGATGGAAGTTAGCCTAGATTTTATAGAAGGCCTTCCCAAACTCATCCATTTACTACTCAACAGGTAGTTGCGGCTTACATAGACAACATCTTTAAATTACATGGGCTGCCAGAGAATATGGTGAGTGATTGAGACCTTATCCTTTTGAGCAACTTTTAGAAGAAAATTTTCAAGCTACAGGGGGTTGAATTGCACTATTCCACGGCCTATCACCCCCCAAGTGATGGCCAAACTGAGGTTGTGAATAAGTGCGTTATTACTTACTTAAGGTGTATAACTGGAGAAGAACCTAGTGTTGGAGTTACTACCCTACGTTGGTTGAGTAGTGGTATAATACCAATTACCACTCTAGCACTAAAATAACACCTTTTGAGGCTTTGTACAGGTATACTCCCCTCATACACTTGCCCTATATTATAGGGGACTCTAGGAATCAATTGGTGGATACTACTTTGATTGATAGGGAAGGGATGCTAAGGATGCTAAGGTTTTACCTTACTCATGCTCAGAATAGAATGCGACAACAAAAAAATAAGAAGAGATCTGATAGGGTTTTCAAGATTGGTGATTTAGTGTGGTTAAAATTACAGCCCTATAAACAGACTAGCCTAAAGAATCGATAAGGATAGAAGCTTACGACCAAGTATTTTGGCCCTTACAAGATTAGAGATCGTATTGGGGAAGTAGCTTACCAATTGGATTTACCGCTTGAAGCTACCATCCACCTGGTGTTCCATGTATCTCAATTGAAACGTCATTACGGTCCAACACTAAGTGGTGTTCTCCACCTACTTGCAGAAATAATAGAGGAGTTAGTACGTGAAGAGATCCTAGATCGATGTAATGGTCCTTGTTAAATGGAGTGGTCGATTCACAGCAGAAGCAACTTGGGAGTTCTTCACCGATTTGCATCCAAGATTCCCTAATCTACCCTTGTGGATAAGGGTTTTTGAAGAAGAGGGGAGTGCAGCACGGTTAGGGTTGAAAGAGACTTAAGGATTTGTTCAGAAGGAAGACACGACAGCAAGTTAGAAAAATCTAGATTGAGTCAACCACTTCTGTTCTATTTTAAGGAATTAAGTAATATTGCCTTTAGCAGATGGACTGGGCTTGGGTTTGGTCTACTAATAGGCTATCAATAAGGCCATGTAACCCTTTAATTACAGTAACTACAAATATTAGATAAGGATAGGTTGTTAGAAAATTTTAACAGAAAGGTTGAGTTGGCACATGGACCATTTAGTGGAGTATTCTAAACCACATGGGATGAATATGATATATGTATTGTCTTCTACGTATAGAGGTAATTAATGAGAAAAATTTACAAAAATACAATTTTCTTGAATTCTTGTATCCGAGAATTGCTTGTATTCGAGCTCCTAAAATTGTGTAGTTCTGAAAATTCATCCATCGTGTTGCACAAAAAGAGCATATGCATTTACATGAAAAGAACCTTCTATTAAAGAAGCAAGAAAAACTACAGAGGATACAAAATCCACTAATCAATGAGGAAAGTGCACAATAAGTTCCCAACTATATACAAGTGTACAATACCTTACATTTTCTACAAAATCCACAATTCTTAGTATTAAATTATGTAGTATGATAGTTTGCTTAACACTAGTAATAAGCTTGTTAAAAAACAGCATGAATGGCTCACTCTAATAGCTTGATTTGATACAATTTGATGTAGAGAACTCTAAAGGCAATTTCACTATCTTTTATCTATTTTCCTTTCTTATATATGAAATATATATGTTATATATGCAAGATATTTCAAATGTCTCATGACAGTTAGTAATAACAAATTTAAAAGAAAAATATCATTATAGATCCAATCCATAAGCTACATAAAGCTTTATATATATGGTTCAAAATAATTATAGTATGACTTGTAGTACTCATTTACATTGATTTTTTTTTTTATGACTAACATTTCTATTTAACTAAAGTCTCATGCTATGAGCAACTTTTGATTAAAATGTATACCATTAATAACGATAATAAATTTACTTAAGAAAATATCAACATTTTAAGTTAATTATGAATACTATATTTAATTATATGAATATATATTACATATTAACTTTTTATGACTATTCATGCTTCTTTTATAATCATATATAAATGGTCATGCTATTTCAAAAGAATTAAATCCTTAAAAGATATTACGAAAATTGTCATTTTATATTAAGTCATGTAAGGGTTAAAATTAAGGGTATAAATGTGTCAAACTATTTAGTTGGTTGAGTTCAAGCTTCATATTATTTAGCTTAGTTAACTTATGAACCTAATTTAGCTTGATTAGCTTATGAACCTAATTAAGCTCGAGTTGAGCTTAAATATTTGTATAGTTAAGTTTGCATATTAATATAATAATTTCAATTAAAAATATTTTTTAGATAGAGTAAGTTTTAATAAGTTTAATTGAGTTAAGTTTTAGCTTATATACTGGTACTTTAAGTTGAGATTCAATTGAGACTTTAAGCTGGTCGAGCTTAAATTGAACCTTAGTTTGAGTTCAATAACATATCATCTCAACTTAACTTATTTATAGTCTTAGTTGCAACTCTTTCCATAATTTAGACAAAGCATATGTCTCTTATATATTCAATTAGGAAAAGAGAATTGTTAACGATTAAATGGTATTAATAGTGAAAGGGTTGAAGTGGTAAGTGTAAAATATTAGCCAAAAAGATATTATTAATGAAGGGGCAAATCACCAAAGTATTCACAATATGACATATACACACTCACACACACACATACATGCATATTTAAATTTTTGTTTGAGAAACATGTCGTTTTATGTACATGATAGAAATTTTGAAATAGTTGTATCGTTTACAAACTTAATACTAAATAATACAATTTTTTTATATTTATAATATTTTACTTATTTTTTATTTTTATATAAGAAGCGGTTTGGTTTGAGTTCAAACAATTTAGTTTGAGTTGACCTCCTAAACCAAACAACGAACCTTTTGAACCTTTGTCTAACTCAATTGCAAATCGAATCGAAATATATAAAAACCGCATTTTATGGTTCAGTTTAAGCTTCGGTTCGGTTTGATTTAATTTAGTAAACAACCTTAGTGATAATAAGTAAATTTTAAACTAATATCCACATATAGCACAAGCCTTTTACGTTGTTATGTATGTAAGAATGGGGGTATTCATCAAAGCAAATCAAATTGGATTGAACTTAATCACAAAATGTAGTTCTTTAACAATACGGTTTGGTTAATAGTTTGGTTTGATTCTCAAATCATATTACAGTGGTTTTGTCCAATACCCTCTTACGAATTGGTCCACTTTGTTTTACCTTACCCATTATTGATTTTATTTTCATTAACTTATTTTATATTATTATTATTGTAATAAAATAAATTTAAATTATTAGAGCCTTAAAAATTCTAATCTTGACATGTTGTATAGAATGTGCAAATTTTAGTTACATATTTTCATAATAGAGCATGATTTAAAAGTAAAAAGTAAGGGTGAGCATTTACATGGTATATAAGGTATAAGCCTTTACTTGTATTTTACTCTATAGTTATAGGTTTAAAAATTTATAGAATTGGAAGTTATCTTGTAACAACTCAAAATCATCTTAGAATTTATATACTGTAAAATTTTCAAGATCACAATACCTTATGGAAGATGTAATTTTTTCTATCTTTTCACAAATTTCAATTTCACACAAATTTTTTATAGCAAATTTTGGTTATATATATATATATATTTTTTCTTTTCCATGCCAAAAAATTACTTTTCAAACATTACATGAAACTTGAATATCAAATGTCGCTCTTTATTAGCAAAACAATGAAATGGTAAATGCATATGGGTGTGTGTACAAAAGACAAGAAAATGCAATTTCTTTAGATTAATAGCAATTATTACATCTTGAAGTTTATAGTCACCATTTTTAGGTTTTGATTGTTAACTTTAGTTTAGGGTTTTTAATGGGTTTGGGTTGTTTCTTTTAATATCAATATAATATTGTTTTTATTCTTTTAATTTTCATGATAGAGGAAAATATAAAATTCTTATTTATTTATTAATATATATGATCTTATTAGTAAATAAATTTTAAACGGTAGATACATGACACCTAGGGAATTGTACCCTATTATACATTAGTAATACAAGTGTTGAGGTAAGTACATGATATGAAGATAATACGAAGACATTATAATTGTTCCTTACCTTAGGTTTGAAAAAATTATTGTTGTAACCTATTCTATAACTCTCATTATTCATCCAAACATATACACAATTGAGTAAATATGAGTTGAGGTCTATACATAGGATTACCTGCTCAGCAAAAAGTCAATTTGAATGCAAATAAGATAATAAATATCAAGATATAAACATAAATGACACTATATAGATTAAAAAGGAATAACAAAAGTGCATATTATACGAACTAAAGCCGAACTGAATTGTTTTAAAAGCATTTTGATTTGGCTCCTTAGAACAGTTAAAACAATTCTGTTGTGAACGGTGAATTGAATGGTAAAATATAGTTTAGTTTTGGTTGAATTTTCAAATTTAACCGCACTTATATCATTCAACCCTGTGTTAACAGATACGAGAAGACCGTTATAAGGGCGATATTATTAGGTAAAGTCAATGTATATGAAGTCGTTTTTAATAAATATAGTACAAACATATAGATTTTAATATAAATATATACACTCTGATAACATAATATCAAAATCTATATATATTTGTGTCTGAATCTACACGTTATACTATACATATTAATTACGGTTTTGCATGAAGTTATCCGTTCAGGTGTCATATCCCTAAATTGTTACTGGGCTTCATATGAGTTTATTGGGCCGGGAACCGCGTTGTAATGATATCAGACAACTTTAACTCAGACCGAGACGACACGACAGCAACAACAATCACTATCTAGCAAAAACAAAGCAACCAATTTCAATCTGGCAATGACAGCATTTGTTATATTAATTTCGAAAAGCAGAACCTCGACTTCCTACTTGCTTCTCTCTGTGTCTGTGTACATTTTACTTTTCTATCACCAACAATGGCGGACCACCACTAAGCTCGCGCTCCTTTTTCATCTCCATTTCATGTAATATTCCAACTTCACTCGCCTTTTCCCACTCATTCACCGCCTCAATTTGTCTCCAACAAGATGCCAAATAAACCTCAGCAAACAGGAAAACCACTTCTCTTCTTCACTCTAGCACTACTTAAAGCAGTCACTTCTCACACTCCCACCTCCTCTTCGTCTTCCTCACCCTCACAGTCCACGTCCCCACTACAATGGCAGTCCGCACGGGCCACTTACTACGCGGCATCCGACCCCCGGGACGCTGTGGGTGGCGCTTGCGGTTACGGCGATCTCGTGAAGGCCGGGTACGGAATGGCGACTGTGGGGCTGAGTGAGTCTCTGTTCGCGCGAGGGCAGATCTGTGGAGCTTGCTTCGAGCTCCGTTGCGTGGAGGATCTTCGTTGGTGCATTCCGGGTACTTCCATTATTGTGACTGTGACCAACTTTTGTGCACCCAATTATGGGTTTGCGGCCGATGGCGGTGGCCGGTGTAACCCTCCTAATAAGCATTTTGTGCTTCCCATTGAGGCTTTTGAGAAGATTGCTATTTGGAAGGCAGGTAATATGCCTGTACAGTACAGAAGGTATTGTTCTTAACACGAAACTGGTTCTCTTTGTCTTGATAATTGCATGTCGAGTTGAGGCGGTATATCTTGGCACGTTGTTTTAGTAATTCATATGTTTAATGGCTGCTTAGGCTAACCTAAATATGTAGTCTTGTTTATGCTTCAAAGAGGTTAAGCCCAGCTGTCGGTTGTTTATCTAACATTATTAGGACTGAGGGAGGTGTTACTCTGGACCGGTACAACTGGAAAGGGAAGTTAGTGATACTTGGGATCAAGCGCTGGTGTCACCTTTTGGCTTCTATAGAAAGAACAAGTAGGCTAGAACTTGTCTTGGTGCCCATATTAGGATCCCTTATAGCATTTAGTTCCACAATGATTAAGCTTAAAGGGTAAGCTTGTAGATTTGTTGTGATTTTTATATTTATTATTACTACTCCCGCTTCATCTGTGGGCGAGACTTTTGATGCAAGGGTTTAATCTTTGAACTGATGGCACTATTGCTTGGATAAAATATTGAACTTAGTTCCACAACCAATTGATATTAAAGATTAGGCATGTAGATTATGGTGTGCTTTTTATATTTATCATTGACACCCTACACCCTGCTAGGAAACAATAGGAAACTCTGGTCCAACAAGGTTGTTGCTTCAGCTGTAAAGGTTGCTTGCATTAAAAAATTATTGCAAATGATGTATCAGTTTTGATCCAGGTTCTTCTTCTTCTTGTTTTTTCCTCACCAGGTAAATAGGTGATTGTATTGGAAAGAAACTTTTGAAGCTTTAAAAAAGCAGTCAGGTTGTGCAATGGGTTAGAGTTCACATAGTGCAAGCCTTAAAGTTTACCCACTTGCAACTTCCAAGAAGCAAAGAGCAAAAAGAAGGAAAAAATACACAAACTGCATTAGCTAGATGAATACTTTGTCTAGCGAGAAGACCACACTCTTACTGCCTATCGTTCTTCTTTGATTTCATTCCCTCCATAAGTAGTACATAGTGGCTGCAAAAGCCAGTTTCCAATTCACAATATAAGCAGTTTTCCTATTAGGTAAGGTTGACTAAGCCAATAGAACTCTGCCCAAGTAGCCCTATGTTGGAGGAAATTGTAGCTTGTCATATACCTTTATCCATACTTCTTTGGAGTATTCGCATATTAAGAGCAAGTGGGTATGGGACTCTTTGTCCTCGCTACAAAGAAAACACTCATTTTATGAAGCAACACCCCATGGAGTGAGCTTTCCTATGGTTAGTAGTTTATTTTGATATAGCTTTTGGATGAACTTGTTGCTATATTGTTGGGCATTCACTTTGGTCATACCTTCCTTCTAAGGGGCCGCAATGATGTGCTTACACATCACAAGATGGCAGTTTGATTGTTTTTAGTCTAAGGTTGTAGTTGGAAGCTCACACTCGTATTTGTTAGTATTCTAGCTTGTCTCTTTTGTTCCCATACTACTTTTAGTTATTAGCCCACCTGACACCTTATGCAACCCTAAAAGCAACCCATGAGCTGGTTCCACCCCATAAGTCTTGCTAAACAATACCATGAAATTGTTAATGAAATAGGAGAGCATGTTTTCACTTGAAGTCTTCTTGAAAAACTAATGTTTCCATCTTGTCACGCATTTTAATCTTTGAACTCTTTCTTTGCTCTCCATTCATGTTTCATAAGATGTCCTGTTATCATTTATTGGAAGCAATCATACTTTGCATCAAGCATTGCGATATGCAACTAGCCAAATTCAAATCCTAGAGTCATCAAGCAGTGAAAGATTGTTTTTGCAAATTTGGCTCTTAAAAAGATCCTCAATAAGACATTCATTGAAAAATTTGCAGGATGTATGTGCCTTCTCCATATTCCTCTGCAATCCAATTTCAATCAAGTATTAACTTCTTAGTGGCAACATTGTCTTAGTAGATTTTTTACCTTGATCTAATCAATTTGCTTCATCGGTTTCCATTACAAGTTACACTTGCAGAAAGCTATTTATTGAAACATCCCATTTACGTTGGATATGAGCTTATTGATCGCTTAGAATTTAAAAATTTTGCTGTGCTCAAACGTATTGTCAAGATAAAAAACCAACAAGAATACTTTTGTTGTTAGGCCTTACCATACTAAAGCAAACCTCCTTAATCTTCACCTCTTCAAGGCTCTTGTATTCTATTGATTCCCGTAAAGAACTTTATGACAGTGTAAGTACTCTTTTTGATTAAAATTCTTACTCACTATTTTGGTTGATCCCGATCAAAGGCATCCTATTATGTACATATAACCCCCATATATATATATATATATATATATTGTAGTTTTATGATATTGTTGGAATTAATAGAAGTGTGTTATTCATTTTACGATTCTTGTCTATATCTCTTATATTTACAGTTGATTTTCTATTTTGTTGTATTTCTTATAGTTTTAGACTTTGTTAGTCAACGTTGCATGTGAGTTAAGCTTATTATTATAGAGGCAATATAGTAAGCACTACACAGATGTGTAAGAAAAAGTCTCGGATCATGATAGTTGGTATTAGAATGTAAGTTATTTTAGCTAGAATAACCATGACATGATAAGAGGAAGTGAGCAAGAAGTTTGATAACCTAGAGGAAATTCTCAAGGGATTGATCAAGCGGATGGATGATATGGTTGTACTAGTATAGAGAGTGGCTGAAGTTGAGGCCAATAATCAATATATGAATGTTAAGTTAACTAAGATGGCTGAGAATTTTGGTGTCATGGTATAGATATTTAGAGAGAAAATGCGTGTGACGACCAATAATATGAGACGATAACTGGGTACTCAAGTTAAAGACTTTAGGAGATAGGTTAATACTTGTGCCTAAACGAGTCTATTAAAGAGTTGAGGGCACAAGTAGTTATTTTGACTTGTGTTATAGGGAATGCTAATGCTCCTTCTCCTGCCCCCTTATATATTCCTGCTCATGCGAAACATCTGAAGATGCTTAAGCCTAAGGCATTCACTGGCGTAAGGGATGCTAAGTTGCTAAAAAATTTTTAATTTGACATAGAGCAATATTTTGTTGTTGTAAGGACGAATTATGAGACGACAATGGTCATCATTGCTGCAATATACTTAACTGGTAATGTTAATTTATAGTGGTGCACCAAATATGAGGAGATTTAGAGTGGTAATGTACATGTAGATATATAGTTGAAGGTTGAGTTGCGGACTCATTTTTTCTTTGAGAATGTTGAGTACAATACTCAAAAACAGTTGAGAGACATTCGATAGGTGATAATTTTTGAAAGTATGTGCGTGAATTCTTGACATTGATGTTGGACATTAATGGCTTGTTTAGTTGATTGAATGGAATAAGGAAGAAAGGAATGGAATTATAATTATGTAGGAATGAAATAGATGTGTAATAGAATGTGTATAACTATTACCGAGTTCACTTGAACATAATCAAATTAGTATTATGCTGTTTACTTGGGAATAATAGAACGGGAAATACATATGGAATAAGAGATGAAATACTTGAAATACCCCTCGGTTTTTATTAAAAAAAGAAAGAAAATCATAGAAGATTGATATTCCTTCATCCATATAGTCTGTTTCCTTCTTCTTCCCACAAGCCTCTACCATGGAGAATTTGTAATCGCCAGCCAACCCAACTGTGCTCACCTAATCGACGATGCCCTTTTTCCTCTCACTATCGCAATCCCCCAATTTGAGGCTTGAGCCCTAACCCTTCGCGCTTCTAAAATGAAGCCTTAGCAAAATTAATTACAATACATGTGGGAATAGATTACGATGCTTACTTTTTCGTTCGTGGTCCTTGAAGGCAGTGGCGATTGGCTTCAAACCTATTGCACAACTACGAAAGGGTCAATGGATGGGGATGATAGTGGAGAAGCACTATGCTAGTTGATTCAGTCAATAATGCGGAATGCGACAATATCGATGGAGATGACGCTTGAGTAGATGTTGGATCCACTTTGGAGAAAGTCTATTGCAACGATTAGTGGGAGTGTATATTGATGAAGAACCTTAGATCCATCTGTATAGTGTCTTGAAGAGTAGGGAATTGTTTGTTTATTATATGGAGGGTAGTTTTTGTAATTTATGAATTGTAATTGGGACAATTGTGGAAAAAAAATTAGATTATGCATTTAGGGAATACAGATTTTCCACTCTCAACAAGGAGTCTCGATTCCATAATATCACATACTATAGCATTCTTAGGAAAGCTAATTCTATGTGGCCTAAAAACTACTAAACGAAAGAATATTGGGTTAGTTGGGGCATAAGGGGAGAATGGCAATATCATTCCCCCCTTACTGAATATGCCGTAAGAGTATGGTTGAAGATGATAAGGTATTTTACTTCCTAGAAGGATTAAAGTACTATGCTAAGAATAAGTTGCAAAGGTAATGGGTTATGGACTTAGCTATTATGTAGGTGGTAGTTGAGTGTTTGACTGATTATACTTATAACAAGAAAAGGAAGAATGCGTTGATAGGGTGCGAGGCTAGAAAGTCAGTCAAGATGAGCAAATCCATGAGTGGGGGAACTCTAAGTTCAAGTAGCAATAGGAGTAATACTGGAGGGGTTTAAAGGAAATCTTACAACTCTTACTAGTTTGAAAAGAGCAAAGTAATTAGTAGAGGTAAAAAGCTCTCATTCTTGTGTTGCTTATATAATGGCCAGCACAAGGTAGTTGAATGTCCATATAGAGCTACACTCAATTATATGGAACGAGAGGTAGAAAGTGTATGCTAAGATGGAGAATCAGGGAGTGATGGTGAGGAACAACCCTGAATATGTTGTTGGTTGTTAGAAAGAGTTTCTTAGTGCAACATAAGCCCAAGACTTATGATGAATTGATGTATTTCCAATTAAACATCAATGGAAAGAATGCTAGCGTGATGATAGACTCTGGTGTTACACATAATTTCATTGATGTATCGTAGGTAGAAAGATTGGGGTTGGTGCTTATGGAAGACACTAGCTAGATTAAAGCTATCAATTCCAAGGCTCATTCTGTCCGAAGAGTTATAAGAGGAGTGAAGGTGAATGTTGGGGATTAGAGTAGAAATCTCAACTTTATGGTTATCCTAATAGATGACTTCAATGTAGTTCTTGGAATAGATTTTTTGAGATAAGCTAGAGTTGCTTTCATTTCCACAACAGATTGTTTGTTTTTCATAGGTGAGAAGCCATCTTGTGTATTGGTTAAGAGAAATCGGGTAAGCAACCATGGCAAGAAAGAAAAGAATAGACTTTTGCTAGTATAAATATATTACAAAAATGGGACTCTAACATGCAGCACTTGATCTTTGGTTTTAGGAAGCTGAGGGCATTTAGCCTTGACATTAATTCAAACCTAAAGCTTTTTAAATTTTCAATGGAACTGTTGAAGCTTTCAAAAGCTTGGTGTCATTTGTTTATTTTTATAAGTTTTAGTCACAAGTAAGGGTGAGTGTAGCTCGAATTGGTTTACTTTTCTATCCAAACTGTAAAATGTGATTCAATTTTTTATAGTTTTAAACCAAATCATATGGTTTGAGATATAAATTTTTTCAAATCATGAAATTTCAATTTAATTTGGTTTGATTTGTGGATTGGACCATATTTTTTAATATAAGAAAGTATATTTACATAACATATATTCTTATATAAAAGTATCAAATCTTTTTAATAATAATGAGCATTGGTATCATATTAAAGATTAATGAAGTCAATATTTACGTGACTAACAAATCAAATATCTATTAATAGGTAATTTTATTAATAAAAAAATATCATGTAATGTAACTTTGAGTTAAAGTATATATATAATTTATAAATTTATGATAATAAAATTTTAATAAATATATATTTCAATAAATGTAAATAAAGAATTCTTTCAAATATTATATTACAACAAAATAACTTCTTTAGTTGTAGGTAAAATATTACTATATTTTTTATAAAATGGTTTGTTTCGGTTTATCCTTCTAAAACAATCATGAATTAATAATTTAGTTTGGTTTAGAAATTTTTAAAACCAAACTGAAAAGAAAAAAAAAAAAAGAGGAAGAATGTTGGTTTAGTTTGGTCGGTTTTTTTTTTTTTTTTTTTCCTACCCCTAGTCACGAGGTGGATCATCGACTATAAAAAAAGAAAAAAATGAAAAGGGGCTTCTAAAATGACATTGTTATCCCTTAAGAATGTGGCTTTCATGTCATTGTTGGTTGTATATGCATCTTCCTTTGTACCCTAATAGTTTTTGATGAATTACTTTTACCCTGCTCAAATCAGGGGTTATCCCTTGCAAAAGGCAAGTCGGTAAGTATTCTCTTACCTGCTCCATGCTTAATGTTATAGTGTAGAGAACATAGATCAAATACCGTTTACCGAAATCACGTGTTCAAACTGGAAAGACTAGGTAGTAGGTGATTTTTAACGTTTCTAGAGTTTTATAGTCCTCTTGGTTGGTCTCACTGCCATTGCCAGTTTGCTATATTTCTATCCTGTAAAGTCTTCTACAGCAGGATAGCCTCTGTTAGTGCATCCTCTTTGAAGAAAATGGTGTGATGGGTGTTAAGTAATAAATATAATAATATACACCGTACTTATAAACTTAAATTTTTAGATTAGTTGATTATGCTATTAAACTCAACATAATATCAAAGAGGTCTTTTGCATCGCCAATTAATCTTCATATAATTAAGTCGTCCACTTATTGAATCTCGATTAAAATATGGTCTACAAGTGAAGGGGAGTATTAGGTAATAAATATAATAGTTTATATTGTATTTGTAGGTTTAATCTTTTACATTAGTTGGTTGTAGACTTGTGGTGCTAATTTCAACATTAAAATCACATTGTTAACTGGTTAGAAAAGTGCATGCTATTCTTTCCCTTAGAGATAGATAATTATATTATTTCCTATGTTTACAACAGTGGATACAAGCCTTAGGTCAGCATTACCGGAGCAATAGTGGTACTTGCGCTAGCATCTAAAGTGTCTTTTGTTATTATTAGTATCATAACCGTTTGATATAAAAGCTTAAGCTTATAAATATAGTATGGACTATTGTGTTTATCATATAACATGCCCCCTCACTTATAGACTAAGCTTTGATTGATCTTTGTTGCCTAGCCATTTTTTGCTAGCTTGAAATATAAATTTCATTAACTATGTATCAATTTTTCCTAGGGAGTTCTTGTCATTCTCCCTTTTGAATTTCTGTAGCATCCATATGCAACCTTAACATTACACTCGAAGGAAAGAAAGATCCATAATGGTATTAAGCTTGCTAATCCGCATCATTCTTTGGATTAAAAAATCTTTCTACTTATGAAAATAGTGACGTTTTTTCATTATCGAGGAAAATTGAGATTCTTTTCATAATTGCTTTTTTCCATGGTTGACAACTCTTTGCATAGGCCCTTCGATACTTGATGGTTCGCTTGGGCTAAACATGGATAAGGTCAATGCAATAGGTGTCTAAATTGGTATTGCTAGTTTTGGTAGCTTAAGGTGCTTAGCGTACACAGGTTCATGAATAAGCTCGAGTTAGGCTCTTTTGTGGTGATGGTGGATGGCTATTCTCTTAAGGATGTAGATAATAGCTAGTTGCTGTTGCTATAGCTAATGGGGCAATGATGGTAACCAAAATGTGGTGCTAACCATCACATAGTGTTAAACCTCTAACCAAACCAACATTTATGACTAATTGATTGGTGAATTTTGCTCTTCTAATTTCAAGTTTAATCACAACAAATACACGATCATTTACCATTTCCTTTATAATTAGTTTGTATTTTATATTTATGTTTCTCCTATATCTGAGTGTTCATACTATGTTTTATAACTATACTTTATTGCTACTTTGGTGATATCTCCTATCTGTATAATGTCTTCATTTTTGTCAAAGGAGTATAATTATACCCTTACTATTCAAATATTTAAACTATGAACAACTTAACTCTAGCCAAAGCTATAGTTTTCAAAGGTTTAAACTATGAGCATGGAATTGATGATTCAAAAGCCAAAGCAAAAGATTCATAGGAGATTGTTTTGCAAACCCATAAATGAGGGGGTCTTGGAATAGTAGATGTGTTAGAGTGGAGTTCAATTGTCTGATTGAAACACATGGAATCTTTGCATGGAATGGGAGGATTATCAATTGTCTAGATGGGTTAGAAGTGAGTTTTCTAAGGTGAAGGATTTTTAGTAAGCTAAGTCTCAAGTAATGTATCTAGAGTTGGAGGAAGATTTTACACTCAAGTGGATATGGAGATGAGAGTACTGTATGCTTTTGGTATGGTGATTAGCACCCAAGTGGTCCTCTTGTAGATTGGATTGGGGAAAGGTGGATTTATGAATCAGATTGGCCGCTAGAAACTAATAGACCATTTACTTCACAACAAGAAATGAGTTTGTAAAGTAATAACCATTATTAAGGAATGGAATATAGCTCTAATGAGATTGTCATTAGTTGATTTTGATTTTAACAAAAGTATTTTGGAGAAAAAATCAACTTTAGTATTATGTTGTTCATAAGTTTGAGCAATAAATGACTATTCAATATTTTTTGTGATAGGGATTTTGTATGGAATTGCTATTATGGATTTAAAATGCAATAAAACACTATTACTCTATAATAGTTATTTTATAAGGAATAAAGCCGTAATGGAATTACTATGGTAGTGAAGTGAATGGGAAGTAAGTTATGTTCATTCATTCAAGGGGGAAGAGTGGATGTGGTTGTTGGGGCTGTTGTGGATATGATAAAGCAAGTTATTCCCCCTTCTATCTAGCAAAATCAGCTAAGGAATGATTACCTTGAGCCGAGCAATAGTCCCAACAGGCCATTTTCTATCAAGGAACCTACTTATCGAGTGGCTTGGAAATTACTTATTTGGCATAAGGATGTGTCCCTTGTCAAATAGTCAATTTTTGGCTATTTTTTCCTACAAATATTACATACCTTTGACAAGCTCTTAGTGTTGAGATACAGGTATGAGTTAGGTGAAAGAAAAAGAATCCCACATTAGAAAGGTATGTGTGAAGTGAAGTACATAAGTGGAGAACACCCATTATTTGTATACTTTGAGGTTTTGAGTTGAATATGGATTATGGTGTCAAACTCACAAGTGTATTCCTTCATAAGGTCTATATGATGGTTTTTCCTTTGATGAAGGCTTCCAATTGCCAACAAATGGTTTTAGAGTCAATGGTTGGGCATTGGGAAGATGACAAAAAATATGCGGTAGTTTAAGAACTCTATGGTGGTGACTTAAGTAAAGCTCATGATGTAAGATGAGTTGGTAGGCTATAGGTTGATGATGAGACAAGCTTAATGGAATTAGATGACGAGTTCTTAATAAGGTCGCAAGGGCATTCCGCTTGAGGGGTGGGAAGAGCTAAGTGCAATGTGCAAGTGACTCACTTGAGGGGGAGATTGTTGAGAGACAAGAGTGAGTTAGGTGAAAAAAAGATTTTCACATTGAAAAGTAATGGTTGAGCTGAATATGGTGTCAAGCCACAAGTGTATTCCTTCACAAGGTTCATGTGCAGAGTTTCCCTTGGTGACAAACCTTGCCATTCCCATCACTTGGAATGGAATATGGTGGAATGTGGTTGATCAAAACTTGTGCTTATGTCAAAGCCTTGATGAATCTTATGAGCATTTTTATTTCAGGTGTGATTTTGCGAGAGAGACATGGGGTAAGGTTGGACAATGTCTCAAGTGGTCATTGCCACTAATGGACAAAGTGAAGGACTTCTCTTATTTTTTCACAAGTGCTCTTGCTAGCTTCGATGTGATTGATAAGAAAGCAAGTGCAGGCGTGGCTGTTACATTTGGCAGGAAGGTATGCCAACCGTCTAGGGCTACATGTCTTAACAGCTGATGGTGTAGTTAGGAGAGTGCTGAACACAATTAGATCCATAAATCTAAGCCTTTTGAATATGTAATTTTCTGGCATGTAGCCTATGCAACAGAGTTGAGAGCTCCTGAGGTTCCTGGTTTGGTCATTGCATTGTTTTTGAATGCTGCTGCAATTACCAATACTTGGTTTACTAGACCTTTTAGTCTACTCTTTGATTTTGTTCATGGAATATGCTTTGTATATTTTCTCCATTTATAAAATTTTCTGAACTTATCCCAGAAAAAGGAAGTAAAAAAAAAAGCAAATGATTGAGATGTTGGGGAGAGAGAGGAATAGGAATTTAGAATAAGATGTTCAATTTATCCTTTATTTCTGTTTTTGATGTCTGGTTATTAATGTTTCTTGGTATGGGTAATAACAGAAAGAAGCGATATGATGTGTTCTTCATTTTAAGAAAGTGAATGGGCATTATTGTTGTCTAGATTTCATGAGATATCCTAGTCTGCAAAAATGTGATCAAAGCTGGAGGTTGAATGTCTAGAAAAAAAATTTATCCTTGAAATTCAGAAAGCTCACTATGGGTGGGTCTGAACTTGTAGCACATCACAGTTTGAGATCTGAACCCTTTTTCTTGGTTGCTTGAGGACTTGAACTTATGAAAAATAGCATTAGTTCATGAGGCTGGGGGGACTGGATTTGTTGCTTAGTTGTTCCTCGGGGAGAACATTGTACTGCATATTTTGTGATGTTTCTTATATCCACTATGATTCTTGGGGACTATTTCCTTGTTGCGTGGTTTATCATAAACCCCAACTTGTAGGGCATTTGCATCTTAAGTTGAGGTTGTTAAAGACATTCACAATGGTCGTTTTCCCTTGTAGTACTTGTAATCATTGGTTATTTAAGATTTCCCTTCATGTAGCATTGAGCAACACAGTTTTCTTATTGAATCCATGCTCCTATGGGCACTTTGCCTTTCTCCGAGATTTATTGCCCTTTTCATTTTGATTATTCTACTTCAATGCAAGAAGGTGACATATTTATGAAGTCCTCTATATTACTTAAAAATATCTACTGGATTGCTCATTCCTGAATATGTTTATTGTTTGACTCATCTCTTTGTAGGATTCAATAGATGATCCAAAATCATGTAAATTTTTTCTCCATGTATTCCCTATTCTGGGTGGCTTACTTGCAATAAGGACATAATACATTTTGCACAAGCTTTAATAAGCATAAAATTACTTGCTGCGTTGTCAACATGAATTGGTAATAAATGTTAGCATTCCTAAGAAGCATTTCTCTTACTTCCCTTTAAATTTGAAGGAAAGTTCTTTGCCTTTATTAATAGGATCAAGTGCAGAAAGCAAGGAGGTATTCGATTTACAATAGAAGGCTCAAGTGTCTTCATCTCAGTCCTTATCAGCAATGTAGCTGGTGCTGGAGATATTGTGGCAGTGAAAATCAAAGGTTCCCAAACTGGTTGGCTTCCAATGGGTAGGAACTGGGGCCAAAACTGGCACATAAATGCCGATTTAAAGAACCAGCCTCTGTCATTTGAAGTCACAGCTAGCGATGGACTTACAGTTACATCATACAATGTTGCCCCCAAGAGTTGGAATTTCGGGCAGACTTTTGAGGGGAAGCAATTTGATTCCTGAGTGAAGCTTCACATAATGGGAAGAAAGGGAACAACAAATCTCTCATTTTTTCATAGTTGGTCTGGGGGAGGATTGCGCAATGATGTGAGCTGCTATATCGACGTGAAATGAAAGGTGATAGTTTGGAGCGATCCGATCCCATTGTAAACAGGCTTTTTTACGCATAGACACGATTGATGCAAAAGCAGAAAATCAAAAACATATGATGTGCCAATATGCCTTCCTTGATCTATTTGTATCGATGGTGAAAGTTGATTAGTTACGATTATTATTATTATTATTATTATTTTTCTTTGGAATGTCAGAAGCTCAACTACTGCAATTTTTTGCTTTCCTTTCAATTTCCTTATTATGAGAGGTTAAAGAATACAATGGTGTCCATCACCAGGATCTATTTGCTTAGGTTGAATCTTATGACTAAACAAGTATCTGAAGGGCGTAATCTAGGATCGATTGATGGGAAGTATGGCACTAATTTTTCAAGCATATTCAACTTAGGATACATCGGACTTGGGCCTTAAACGCTACTTTCCTGGCTTTCAGCAGCAACACTGACGAATATGCTCAAGGGGAGGTAACTTCAAAGCCCAGCTCTATCTTGCAGTAAGAAGAGCTTTCTCATTGTAATTCTCCATATCTTTCTGTATTCTTATCCGTCAAAAGGACAATGACAAGTTACGTACATTTGTGTGGGAAGTTTTATTGCAGCTGATCTCAACGTGGGATAAATCAGGGACACTAACGGTAACTTTTGATATTATCACTTCATTTTGTTTTTAACTAATCAATGTCGAAAGAATGATAAGTAATTTGGAGATCATCTAAAGTTTGAAACATATAAAAGGTCATGTTAATAGCCTATAGGCTATAGCCATAACGAGAAAACTAATTTGCCTATACCTTCACCGCTTTTGCCTATATATAGATCCTCCTGTTCTTGGTATCAAACAAATGAATAGATATCCTAAAAGGGTATGGACCATTCGGTGGTCAATACTAGTTATTGGTCAAGACGGGCATGGTCAGAATGAAAATATGCGCGTTACCTGGCTAACGTTGGTTGTCTGATATGGTTTTAGCATATGAAGTTTTGAAGTGTAAGATGAGTTAGACATTCATATTCGACTAGTAAGAAGCACCGTTTTTCCGTTGTGATGAGAACCTAAACAAGCTTAATAAAATCAATTTCAAGCTTAAAATTTTAGATTGGTTGACCTCAAACTTTGGAATTTTGATTTGAGCTCGCATTGGAGCTTAACGTCATACCATATCATTATACTCCAGTTTAGTAGGGATGGGCGTGATTCGGTTTAGTCTGATTCACCTTACTTATCGAATCGAACCTAATATAACGGTTTGTTTTTTTTTTTTTAATCTAACTTAATCATACGATTCGATTCAAAATTTTTTTCAACATAATTAAAATTGGTTCGGTTTGATCTACAATTCGTTAAACATTTTTATCTTCAATAAATATAAAATTTTAAATGGAGTTTACTCAATTTAATTTTAATAATTGATACAAAATTATGATAAAGAATAACAAAATATAAAAAATTTGATAAAATTAAAAAAGATCGATAGAAAAAAATATAAAATAATTGTATAATTTTTTCTATTTAACTAAATGGTTCGATTCGATTCGATTCATTTTTCCGAATGGAATCATAAACCGTTTATACATAATCGAATTGAACTATAAACCAAACAATTTGTAAAGAAATTGATTTTTTGGTTCAATTTAGTTTACGGTTCGATCTACGATTTACAGTTTTTTTACCCAACCATATTGCTTAGTAGCAATTGTTAAGATATCAAGCAAAGTAACTTTTCTCACACACTTAATTTTTCTTAAAATGTATAATTAAATTTGGAAAATATAATAGTTTTCGTTTTAGATCTTTAGCAAGTATAATTAGAGCGTTCCTTAAAAGAAAATGCTTATTATTCAGTCCCACCATTCTTATACTCACTTTAGAGTAAAAATAAAGAGAATCACTCGTTTTATGATAAATATAAAACCAAAATTGCCTCGTCGAGAGAGCCAACTGCCATGTTGATTTCCAGGCCTACTTAGGAAATACTATTCCTGGTCAACGTAATTTAAAAAAAAAAGAATAGCTTGGTGTAATCATGTGAAACCAAACAAGGATGATAAAATAAGACATAATAGTTTCCAAAAAATGGATGGTAATGATGCGGAAAAAAGTCATAAACTATTATTGCTTTGGACTGATTGATAGTAAGTAGTAAGAAACGGGATGCAATTTATGGCCATACCCCTCTATTAAAAAAGAGATTAAAAAAAAAAAGAGAGAAATAAAAGGCATAAGGTATGCAAATCGGCTTCTTGCCTTTATAAAAAGTAGATAATATACAAATATAACTTTAATATCTATAGTGCGTGTTTGAGTTTCGAAACATTTTGAATGAAAAGGGATGACAAACTTATTAGCATACAATAAAAGATATAAATGACTTTACATTTAGTTTCCATTCATTAATTACTAGAATTTTAAAGTGACAACCTAGGATAACGTTATTGAAAACTGTAGTTAAACAAACCAAAGTTTAATTTATGGACGTTAAGTAGAGTACATATTCCGATTGTAACATTGATAATCTATTAATAAGTTATTATTCTTATCTACTGATATTATCATATGATCGAAAAACCAGAATGTTTAAGGTATTGTATTATTATTCATCATCAATCACTAGAATTGTGAAGTGACAACGTAGCATTAAGTTTAAATTTTATGTATAATCCTGAAAATAAAATATGGGTATGTTCCACTATTAGATCATGTTACATATCTTCCACATTTTATTTGTTGAGGATCTAGGTAGCTGGCAAAATAGCATATATTAAAACAATCTTTTTAATATATGGGATAGCCAAAGTCGCTTCGTAGAATCGAAGGGCGACATCATCATAATATACAAACAGACCCCATCTACATTACATGTCTCGTTAGGTAGCTAATTGACATCGTTTCCCATGCTCAGAATTTGAGTACATGACATATATATGGTTGTCACAAGAGCAACAGCTTTCTAGCATGTCTTTTCATGTTTGTCCATTGGGACAATCTTATGTCTTGTGGCATCTTCCAAGTGCATGTAGACATATCCCCCCAACCAATAGTCAAATAAGGATAATTATGACAGAAAAGACGTATGTTTAGAATAATGCAAACTGAGGATAAATGTTACTTAATATGTAGTATATAATGAAAACATAACTTTACCTTTAAATTTACATAAAGATTAGATGTTATAACATGCGGCCCATATAGAGAAAATATGTTTATTCATAAGTGTAAGTAGATAATGTACTTATAATAAATAATCAACGATATCTTCAATAGATACTACATATTATAAATAAAATTTAGTATTAATATGCACTTGAAAAGCAAAAATACATCCTCATCAATTATAAGAATCCGTATTTATATGCCAGAACACGTAGATATGTACCAAATTAGTAGCATTATTCTCTTGTTACAGTGTTTCCATGCTACTAATCCATGGTTATCATGGATGGACTAAAGAGTCGACAAAACATTCAAAAAAAAAAAAAAATGACACTGACCCACATAACCTAAATATGTTCCATGTTGTGATGCTATACATTCATATGGTGTCCCTTAGTGTAGAGGCCACTCACATGGGCCAAGACTAACCTATATGCTAGAAATTGATTACACTAGCCTTATCCCGAGTTTAAATCAGCATGTAATTACAATTGAATTGATGGCCTTAAAGGTAAGATTCCTAATATTATTCAACTATTCTCCATTATGGAGTTTTGGCACACAATTAATTGATGTACTTGCGAGAGGAATAAACACAAAAGGACAACGAACACTGAGGCTTAGTCAAAAAGGTCTCTCAAGTTAGATTTGATTTAATATAGCGGTATTCGGTGCTGAAACAAACTTTGGTCGTGTGGAAATGTGGATATACACAAACATTTGTCGGAAAAAGGAACCATACGAAACCTGATGAATTAGTGGTTTATTAGGGTGTTAAGTACAAATTTCACCCAAAAATTCCGAAAGCATCTTTAAAGGGAGAAAATGGAGGGAAGAGAAGAGATTGGACACCAAATGCATGATTTAATTTATATTATTTTGCCATCGTTAGCGGGCAGATAAGCTTAGATGGAACTCTCCAAAGTGATAGCGGGCAACCCTTAGGTTTTGAGATTGCCAATCAAGCACCAAAAACATAGGTGGATTATGATCCATCTTCTCTGCTCTTTCCCTTATTTTCTCTCTATCATTAGGAACCACTTTTCCTTCTTTTTTTTTTTTGTCTTTTTTTCCTCGATTCTCCTCTATTTATTTTCTTTGAAGACTTTCTTGAGCTCTTTAACTTTTTATTTTTGGCCGTCATTTCTTTTAATCTTCCATTATTTGCATTGGGCTAGGCATTAAATATGGTGCATGATGGTTGAAATATTGATTTCCAGTAATCTTATGTTTTTCGTTTCAATTGATTGAAAATAGTTACTTCGGTAAATTTTTCCTTTGCTCTTATGGTGGTGATTTTGTCCATATATAGGGTCAAAATTGAAGTGAGTGAAGAGTCATATGAAGCGTAGGAAAGCAAGGTTGGGTTGTGGGGTGGGTGGATTTTTTTTTTGGGGGTGGGGGGTGGTGAAGGTGGGGGTTCTAGGGGCACTTGGCGTAAGGTCGAATTGGATTATTGGAGCTTAGCCCATCTCCTAGAAGGGTTGATTTTAGTTTAGGGGCAATTTCCAAAATAGCTTAAACAATTTCAAGCACAAGCAAGTTTTTCGTAAGAGCATCTATAAAATAGCTAATAGAGAGATTACGATGAGAGTGTTGAGTAGAATGGATGTGTGATCTAGTACCAATCTCTCAAATTCAAAGTTTAAATAAAAACCTAATAAAATAAAGTAGCTATTCATAGGGCATGAAGACATATAATACAAGATTTATTTTATATTATTGTGCAGTCATTACTATGCAACTTAGCTTAGATGGGACTCCTTTAAGGTGATGTACCATGAGAGTGTTGAGTAGAATGGATATGTGATCTAGTACCAATCTTTCAAATTCAAAGTTTAAATAAAAACCTAATAAAATAAACTAGCTATTTATAGGGGGTGAAGACATATAATACAAGATTTATTTTATATTATTGTGCAGTCATTACTTTGCAACTTAGCTCAGATGGGACTCCTTTAAGGTGATGGTCGGCAACCCTTAGGCTTTAGGGTGGCTAGTCAAATGCCAAAAACACTAGTAGGTTACAATCCATCTTCACTCATCTCTCCCTTCTTATCTCTCTACCTGAAAACCTATTTTCTTTCCTTTTTTTCTTTCTTTCTTTCTTTTCTTTTTATTTTTTATTTTTTTTTTCCTTCCATCTAAGCTCTCATTTATTTATTTTCTTTGAACTTTCGATAGCACTTTTCCTTCCTATTTTTGGCCATCATCTCTCTCGATGTTCTATTCTTTGCTTTGGGCTGAGCATTAAAGACGATGCATGGTAGTTAAAGAGAAGTCGAGGAGCATATATAAAATACTTCAAGTCTTTTTAGGTTTAATTTAGTCTTTTATTATCTCATTTATGAGATTTTCTTCGGTCAGAATGCAAAATTTTCATTGTCAATGTAGAATTTGTGTTGCTAAAATAATGTTATAATCCTCATTTGTTAAAAAGATGTGTCGGATTTCTAAACTCCCATCACATCAATTAGGAAGATGTTCTTGAGTTTATTCAAATTAGATAAATTTCTGTTCTGTGACCAACAATAAAAGGAAAACGTTAAACATAGTCGAAGTGAACATGTGTATGGACTGGGTTCTCGCATGCGTCAATTCCATTTCGTGGTCGACCATATTGACATAAGATTTCCCGAAAAGCTTCAGCTTTCTGACAAGTATACATCGTATGATCTCGGTGTTGGATTCACCTTTCGTTCATCTGCTTTGATATGAAATTAATGCCGATGATGAAAGTTCTTCCTTCTCGCATTATCAAGCAAAAGAATATAACAATTAAAGACAATATGGTGAAAACAACATAAGGGAAGGGTTCTTTTCAAGGAAGAGTTGCAATTTAGATAAGGCTAACTAATTCAAGGTTCAAGGGGTGTTCTTAGTTACAATACAATAGTTCATGATATTTATACCTCTTTGAGGTGACGTCTGATGTGCATATATTTCATATCCATATATATATATATATATATATATGTTTTAAATGAATGATAGAAGGATATGTATCCACAAAATCTATGTCGGTTTAGAATTATTTAATATATGGTATCCTTTATATCATGAGATATTGACAAATTATCTACTACATCTCATTTCCCATTTAAACTTTATTATAAAATGAGTGGAGCCGAGTAATTAGTATTGATCTAATAATATATATATATATATTGTCTATAGCGCTTTGAGGAAATTAGAAAAGAAAAAATGACGCTTTCCTTTTGGCTCATTATTTTGCTCACATTAAATTACTGAATTTTTGTCATCTAACTAATCTTATATTCGCTTGTCATTTTTCTATCCTATTTCTTTCGTTTTTCCTTTCTTATACTTTGAAAGATTTATTTGAATTTTCCTCTTCAAGTAACTTTGCAGATATTGCTTTCAACTTTGAGGTCATATGCATCATGTTACCAACGTGCTGGATCCATACACATCAATTATTGTTAATCAGGTACATGTGGCTTTCATGAAAATTTAAAAACCTTATAGCCGAGGGTGAAATGCTATTATAAAAATTCATCCTCCCTTCAATTAATTTGCAAAATTTAAATATTATCTATCTATATTTTGATATTGCAAAGATCATTCAAATATAGCCATTTGAAGGAAGGAGGCCTTTTCCATGCAAACGAAAAGAGACTCGTTGGGTATTATAACATCATATATTATACCTTTATAATGGGTAAATATTAATAAAATATTGACACATATAATGAGTATACAATAAAAGTAGTAGATGTTTTAAAACCAACTTATTATATTATCATATGTATTAAAATTTTATTAGTATTTATCTGTTTTATATATATATATATATATATATATATATGATACGTGATGTATAATAAAGGTATGTATTGTCCAATGAATCTTTTCACACACGGGTTTCAAGCAAGAATTAAAATTGTACTAGATCCTCTTAAGTTTAGGATAGTATACATGCATTTTTCTTTTAATTCTTTCAGTAATGAGCCAAAAGAATGAAGACTTGGAAGCATCAAAACAAGTTCTTGAGGAATTTTTTTTAAGGATGATGTTTTAGGTGGATTTATAACTAAGATGACTGGATACATTTGCTTGGATGTTGAGTCATCAACTTTCAGTTATGTGTGTACTCATAAAATTGACTCATAGAGATTGTTGCAGGGAAGATGAGGACAAATACATAAGTTAACATGATTTTTCTGCGATAGAAAAAGCTAAATGTCATTGTCCTTTGGGCTTTGCAAGGGGAGAAATTGATTATCATTATTGCCTCACGGCTACTTTAAACATACTAAACCTAATCGTTTATTGTTTTCTCCAAAGGCAAAAAAAAAGAAAAAAAAGAAAAAGAAAAAAAAAAAGAAAAAAGAAAAAAAGTAAGTAAGTAAAATTCATGACATCATGATAATCAAATGGCAACACGTTAAACGTTATTATCCCGATGAGGCATTCTTCTCCTATTAGAATTCCTATTTAATCTGCTCGATTAGATTGGACTTATGTTAAAATAACCTTAATGCTTTAAAAAATTAAAAGAAATAGTCTAAAGTTGCAACTCTTTGAGTAATAATGTTTGGAAAATTTTATAGAAGATAGTTTGCTTCGTTGAAATATCCTTTCTAAGTGATTTAGGTGAATAGGGACATACTATAATCCCTTATGCTTGGCAAGGTTTGTCTAGAAACCTCTTGCAAATGATTTGGACAAGCTCAAATGATATCGGAATCTCTTACTTATGGTTAAGTTCATCTAAATGCCCCTTGTAAGTGATTTGGACGAACCCTAGTATCTTTGTAACTTATCCCTTTTAGCATCAAGCTTAATATTAAATGATAGTACCATTATTCTTAATTATTGAGATAATTTTACTTTCAAACACATAATTGGCAATTTATTCCAATATTTACCATTAGATTGTTGATTATCTACTTACATAAAAACATTTTTATAATAATGCTTAAAGAATTGTCGTTAATTTTTTACTATTCTACATAGTAAAATCCTCAAAATTACAACAAAGTGATATGTGGCTAAATGTTCAAACTTTCACGCTTTATGTTACAACTTGAGAATTCATACAATCATGTTCATATCTAATAAGTGGATTTTATGGTTGCGTACTGATGATCGTATGCTCATATAAAATTCATGAATATTTGAAAGTTAACTTCTTATGTGGGTGGACTACGAGAAAGTAGTTCATTCATATGTAAATTTTATCAATTACGAGACATTTACTATATCTTATCATCATTTGACGTATGATACTTATAGTACAATTAGTTAATAATGAAATTTTTTTTCCTCTTTAGACCTTGAAGAAAAGTGACTTGTGAGATCAAGGTAAGGTTCCTACTGCTACCAACTATAAGAGTTATGACCTATCTTAGTAGCACTACCCTTTATAAGATTTTTGGATAATCCTTTTGAAAAAGGATATGCTAAGTTGATACTGGTTGCAACATAAGAGATAGTTATAATTCCATTTATTTTTAACCTCTAACAAACACATCTCAACCTTATTTCTATAGACTTTCCATTATAAATCTTGTTGTAGGATCAAAATATTTTTCTAGTCTATTGCTTTAGTAATTGTACTACTTGCTATGAACATGAAATATTTGAAATTCCTTATGAAGGCATTCTCTATCCTCTTCTAGCATATTAATTAACTCTTCCATTTTTTCCTAAATTGCTCGATGAGATTGAGTTGTTTGTTTGTTTAGGTTTGGTTTTAATGTGTGATTTGGTTTAGAGGAGGTAAAGTTGGAGAGATATTTTGTTTGTTGTGTTTTGTGTGTTGGTCATTGTTATTGGTGCTTTTGGTAGAAATAACCACAATGGGCATTAAAATGTTGATGGTTGGAAGTTCTTGTGGCCTTATTTGTCTAACTAAATTGAATATTGTGCTGACAAAAGAGAACGTATCAACTAAGAGCATGTTGGAGTGTACTCTGACACTCAAGTTAGTGGTAAGGACTGTGAAGAAAGGAGAATTTTCAATATCAATAGTCAAAGTAGATATAGATAGGGAGAGAATGTGTGCATCAAAGTTGGAAATGTATTATGAATCTCCAAGGTGTAATCTCCATCTACAATGTTGCTTAAAGGGTTTTATCTGGATGGATTGTGTCCTTAGGATTAGGTTACATAGACGGTGATCCTTTTTCTTAGGTACTTCTTCCCTTGAGCCCCATACTGTTCCTTGGTAAGTCACTTTTGACAAGAAGTGTAGTCTTATTTGATTGATGCAACCCTTTAAGTTGCACTGGAGCCAATTAGGTTGCTAGAGCATGTAGGAAGTGTTGAACTTAGGTAGCATGCCATTATGTTTCTATCAAGATGACCTAATGTGGACTTAGGGGCCTCAGGAGTGTTTGGGGGAGATGGGACTAGGTGTTGATTAGGAGCATCATGAGCAAAAGTATGGTGGACCATGAGCTTTTTAGATTAAGTAGATTAGTGGGGCTTGAGGGGCATAATTTGATATGTCAAATTGGTTCACCTCTTCTCATCCTAAACTCTTTGAATAATGGGATTACTCTCCTTGGGTAGAAAGCCTTGGTTATGAGATTTCAATTTCTAATGCTTTATTGGGTTTAATTCTTACTGTAGCCTTTCTGATTTTCCCTAAATGTGACCATTTAAGTTGACTCATTAAATCCCCTACTTGTGTTGGGCCGATTGTTTGGTCTTTGAAATGTGCCCTATATTGGTTATCTAAAAAATTCCTCTAATTCTGATGGGTCTATGTGTCGCCATATTCATTTTGAGACTTAATTGGCTTGGACCTAATCCAATAATCTAAGTTTAATTGGTTCACTTAGAAACTCAACTACCTAGGATTTAGTTTGTTAGGTTTATTCTCTACATACCTTAATGGTGGAGGCTAAGATTACTTTAATATAATTATTGTTATTTTAAAGAGAGAGCTTCGGATTAAGAAATGAGAGTAGAAGAAATGCCTTATTATTTTTATGTAGCTCTTTAAGAAATGACTTTTCTTGAAATTTGAATTTAGTCTGTTAGATTGGATTTAGATATATTATGAACTAATCTAGATCATTAATTATGAATCAACTAGACCTAAAATTTTAGAAACATTTTATAGAAATGGTCAAAAGTTACAACCCTTTAAGTAACAATGTTCAAGAATTTTTTAATAAAATATTCAATTCATCTGAATTCCCTTAGTAAGCAATCTAGATGAGTAAGGACATGATAGAGTCCTTTGTGCTTGGCAATGGTTCATCCACATGCCACTTGTAAGTGGTTTGGACAAATTGAAGTGACATTAGGTCCCTTGCTCTTAGTAAGGTTTTTCCTAGATAACTTTGATAAGTAATCCGGTCTAACTAAGTATTTAGTAACTCATCTCTTTTAGTATGAAGCTTAATATTCAACTGTGAGACTACTTTAGTTGAATATCAAGTTTTTTAACCACTTAATTTAAGCTTTAAACGTATTGTTAGCAATCTAGTTTAATTTGTAATGCTTAATCATATGTGAGAGCATAGTGTGTTCATAGATCTAGTAAAAAGGATTGACTCATGATGAGACAATTACAATACCTTAATGACATACAACTATACTAAATTTGTGTATAGGTGGTTCTGGGTCATTGATTATCTCCATCTTGTTCGGTAGCAAAAAAACATGCTTGACAAGTTATTTTTGTTGTCTAGAGGACATTTCTACCTCGATGGAAATCTTCCAAGTTCACATATAGAAGCTCGCAAAAGTAAATAAGTTTAATTAAATAGAGGTCCGGATAGATTCTAGAAATTTGGTGAATTATTGGAATTATAAGTGTTTGAATAATTTATTTTGACTTATGCAAGTAATCAACATTTTAATTTACGACAGAATTAGTTTACTGTGAACTCTTCGTGTTCTGATTAAGGACGAAAATAGTGGAATTCAGTGTGGATTGACGTGAAGCATCGACAAAAAGTCCTAACGCATGATTGTAGTGCCATTAACATGCTATGCACATGAGGTAGCGACACATGCCAGTCACGGTTTGTCTTGTAATATAAAAAGGGAAGTGACATAAGCAATTAGATGAATAATATATAAGAATTAATGATAATATTTAATTTTTAAAGAATTATTATTTATATTTTTATATATTAAAAATTTATTAATGTTTACGTATCATTCATTTTACATGATATATTAATACTATTAAAACTTTTCTCATAAAAACAAGATTTCTATTAGTCATCATCAAGTGATGATAAGTATTCGTTAAGTAATTGATTTTTTAAGTGTAAGGCATATAATTATTAAAAGTATCATGATTTTGTGCTTCCTAGTATTTTATTAAATTAGTGTTTTCTTCCCAATCATTCTATTTTTTTTTTTTAACATACTTTCTGAAATATCTCCTTGTGGAATAATGCATCAAAAAGTACTCGAACTTTCTTATTTTTCGATTTTTTTTATCCATTTCCGTGCTTGAACTGCATAAATATTTCTGTTTATGTCTAAATCGGTGATTCGGTTACGTGGATTGTAACAGTAATTACGATTTGCCAACATAGATTATTATGATTGTCAAAAATGACCAGAAGTATATTATAGGAATATAAAGCATCCGGCTTAAACCAATAATCCTTGGCAAGGCCATGGATTACCTTCAATGAAACGGTAACAAATCACTTGTTAGTATTTACTTAAATAAAATGAATGTTGCAGTTGTACACATATTAAAGAAGCCGTTAACCTATTAAAAGTAAATGCTTATACTTAATTTTTCAACCACCCACTTAATTTTATTCCTTATTTACTTTAACTCATCGGTTAAAGCAAGCTAATCATCATAACATGATCAGTTTACTTAACTATCAATCAATCTTATAATATAAAAAAGTTATATGATATACCATTATCTAAAATTATAAGCATTTAGTTATAAGATGTGTGACCCTTTTCTTTAAAAAGAAAACCTAAATTTTTTTTTTTTTTTTGGTTGGGTTGGTTTGTACAATTTACTAAATCCTTTAGCAGACAATAGATGGATTGACTTATTTCGCCCATCAATGACCAACTAAGCAAACTAGTTCATTAGTTGTATAATGATGGGTCAAGATAGATGCATTTGACCAGTTTTTTATATTAAGTATCACATTTGGATGCGGGAATGGATTTCGCATGGAATCGGATTTCCGATTCCACTCCATTTCCTATAAAGTCGGCATTGTGACTGTGTCTCGCTGGGGAAGTTGGATTTCGCCTTAAAGGAAGAGGAATTGATGTCCATCCTTATTAAATGAGAAAAAAAAAAAAAAGAAAAAGAAAAGAGAGAAACTTCATTTACTTTTGAATCATTATCCATTTTCCTACTTGGGCAATTTTATATACTGTAAATATTACATTTGGTAGACTTAAACAAAAAATATATTTAATGAAAATTACAGGAAAAGCACAAAAGTTAACTAGAATATATAATTTAAACAATAATTGTATTAAATATGCTAAGAAGTCGTCATGAAATAAATAAAATATTTGTGTTCATTTTTTGTTTTCTTTTTGAAAAAAATAATAAACCTGAAAAGAATACATTGAGCTGTTTCACATCATCGGATTGGTCATGGCCTCACCCCATCATTACCCAGTTTCCTGATGTAATCATAGAGTGATTTAATGTTGTCAAATCATTCCAAAAGAGTAGTAACATTTTATTCACGTGATTCTATACATTTTAAAAAAAAAATTAATAATTCACGTTATCATATTATACCTCATTTTTATATATAAATGAATTTGTGTTAAAAAAGCTTGAATTTGTAATACAATTTATTTATTAATCGTGTATAAAAACTTAAATCCATAACCTAGTGTGTTTCATGTCAAGATCAGATCCATTCATATTAAGCAAGCAATTGATATTGCTGTATCGTTTTTTGTTTATCTTAAATTTAATATTATTTATTGATTAAAAAATTATAATTAAATTCATAAATATAAAAAAGCGATAATAATATTTAAATCTTATAAAAATAAATGATACAGTACCTTCTTACTTTATATAAAATTGCAATCTAACAAAAAATTTAATAAAGAAAAATCTTACAAAAATTAAAAAATTTAAATTATATAACATTACTAACTCAAGTGGAATCTTCGATGAAATAGATATTAGTATTATTATCAGTATTGATTTCTAAATTCAAGAGAGATGATAAAAAAATTCTATATATGAGTTTATAATTTTTTATTCATGTAAACTATGATTCATATAGAAAAATATATAATATTATTAAATTTAAGTTACATAACATCATTAAATTAGTTAAAACTATGACTTAAATAGATATTAGTATTATTATTAGCTTTAATTTCTAAATTTATCATATTATCTAATGGATTTTTAGGGAAGATAGTTAAAGAATCTTCACATAAATTCATAATTTTTTATACATTTAAACTATAATACAATAAAAAAAATATCATTAAAAGTAGTGAATCTCGTAACTTTAATTGAGATTTTTGATTAAAAAAAAGTAGTTTGTGCAACAAAATGCAAATATGAAAGAATATATAATATGTTGTGTTTTAGAGTTTGCTCCAAACTTAGATACAAATTCAACTGTATTTAAATAGATTTAATCTGTTTGTATTTAGTATCGATTTTTTTTAAACATAAATCCATTTAAATCGTATTGAATTGTGTTAAAATGTATCACGTTCGGATCCCTTCTAACTTCTTCCATTGCAGGCTCTACCTAAATCTATCCAAAAGAATTGGATTGATGTTATCCTAAGATATTAATATGACTTGATCTTACAAATAAGAAATGATATATATTTAAATAAAAGATTAAAAAAATAAAAAACTGAACTTTTAAATTTTTTCTTTTAATAAATCATATGCTCCCATCACCATGGATTTTATCATTTTATCATGGTGCTTTGGACAGGATTTTACGATTGTGATCGCGTTGGCATCACACGTAGACAAGCGCAAGTGCGGCTCATGAGGATCCAGCTGACTCACCGCATCATGGATATTGATTCCTGTTCCCTGCCCGCCCATTGCCGAGACCAGCGTGGATGCAACTTCAGTTGAAGTGCTTCTTTGCTCATGGACCGACCACGTGGTCCGCATTTATTGTAAAAACCCATTTATTTTCTTATTAGTAGATGATGCACCAACTATATGAATGTAAAATAATTATAATACTTTAATTCAAAATTTCAATAAAGAGGAATTATATACGTAACTAAATCAATCTTGATATAAGTTGCTTGAAAAAAAATAAAAAATAAAAGATTAATTGTGTACATTTTTTTAGAAAAAAAGTTATTCCAAAATAAATGAAAATGTTGAAATAGTTTTGTTTTTAATTTTTTTCTTCCCTAAATTCTATTATCAATCAAGAAATATAGTTTATACAAAAATTCAAAGTATTTTTTCAATTCTTTTGTAAATGCCTATAAACACAAATCTCAATATTCATTTAATCTTATAATACTGATCATTTGAACATTTAATGAAATTCCAAAATCAAATAATTAGATACATATATTTAAGAAATATATCTTTATGTGTTGACGTTTTAATAAAATTCCAAAATAATACAAATAGATATAAATATTAAAGAAACATATCTCTATGTAAGATACGATGGAAAGTAAAAAATATTAAATTAAATTATTTGTATGAAAGTGTAGGTTTGCTTGCAAAGAAAGTGGGTGATATGGGGAGTAGGATTAGATGAGGAGAGAGGTCACATTAAGTAAGTTGATGGGTTGGTAGGGAGATTAATAGTTAGAGCAAAATTAGGAAAAGAGAAGTTGAGATGAAAAAGAAATTAATCAAATCGATAAATTTATTCATGTTATAATATATCTATAATTTAAAAAAATCAGTTTAATGTTAATATTTTTGTTATATAAAATAATATTAAAGGATTAAACAATAATTTTAAGAGAAAGATATTAGTGGCAGTTACTTAAACTTCTTGAGGCTTTAATAATATATATATATATATATATATATTATATCTTTTACTTACGAATGAAGTACTTATGAATGAAGTATGAACCCATATGCTAAAATTCAATGATATCTAAATTCTAAAGTATATCTAAAATTGACTCATTCTGTTGCCAATAAAAAATTGACTCATTGTAATTCTATTTCACATCACTTTCTTAGCTAACTATTTTGTATTAATACTGTTGTTTAAGGTCTATATAAAGTGTAATATTTTGTAGAACATAATATACTACTGATAAGCAATCAATATGCATTCGTCAAGTTAGAAATGGATCACTTAAGATGAATATATGATCCTATTAGATCATGTATAAGGAACCCACTTAATATCCTTAAATATTGCATCAATATATTAAGGAAATATTCTCTAAAAAAACTCACAACTTAATTTTTGAGTTTCTTCATAAAAGTTCCTTAACATTTTTATAAAAATTTTTGTGAGTCCCAAAATGATATTCAATCAATAAAAATTTAGAAAAGAAAAGAATAAAATAAAATCAAAACCTATGGAGGAACATCCCTATGCAAAGGGCTGTGTTCATGCCAAGTGTTATGGTTCGAGAGTTTGAGGGCAAGTAGGAATGTTCAACTCAAGTGTATTGTATAAAGAGTGGTGTCAATGAATAGTTTGTTTGTAGGTGTATTTTCCAAAAGTGAATTTAGCCTCTTGTGAGCAAATTAGTCAAGAGCTGATGCTACTCTCTTGACAATGGTTATGGTATGCCATAATTAGTTGTGATGTTGAGCCTTCAAAACATATAAGGGTCTGTGACAATGCCAGAAGGCACTCTTTGAGAAGGATGGGTTTAGAATAATCCTAAGGTAAATAGGAAGAGAAGGTAGGATTGCCATCAAGAATACGAGTAAATATACGATGGAGTGGATGGTTGAGCATCGTATGAACACTTTATTGGAGTTGAACCTCCCGCCTCATGACAAGTAGTATTAGAGTGGTTATGTTATAGCTTTCATCGAGCCACCTAAATGGTACCTAGTATATCTAATGAGTGGGTAGTTCTTATTAACATGAAAAGGCTCACGTGGGTTGAACTTAGAGGAGCAACCACCAAAGAAAGACATTGTTGTAAGAGGGGTGATTATGTCATAATTCTTAGCTCGTATGGGTTAAGCTTAAAGAAGCGACTATTAGAGGAAGGATATCATTGTAGAGGGTAACTGTGTTGTGAGTTGGCTTGTAGTAAGATTTGCTAAAATCTTTTATGAGTATACTTAAGTATGCTGCCCATTTATTGGGCAACTAGGCCAGAGGTGATTTCGAAGGATGAAGAGATGGGTAGGGGTGAGTGGAAGCCTGTAGAGACTCAATATCTTGGTTAAAATGATCTTGGGTGGAGTATGACAACCAATAGAAGAGGGTTGGCAATCTTTTGAATGGGTAATAGCGAAAGTTTAGCCTCATAACAAGCGTATCATAAATTTAGGTAGAGGAGAATATCACAGTCTAAGAGTTTGAGGGCAAGTGGAAGTGTTTAACTTGGGTGTATTGTGTAACAAGTGGTGTTAGTGGGTAATTTGTTTGTGGGATGGAGTATTCTTTCAAGGCGAGTTTGATCTATTATGAATAAACTGATCAGGAGTTGATACTATTGTCTTGATAATGGTTATGGCAAGCTAAAATCAGTTATGATGTTGAGCCGCCCAAAACATACGAGGGCCTATGACAATACCAAAGGGCATTCCTTCAGACGGATGGACGTAGAATAGAAGGTTGGTTCACCATATAAAATATAAGTAAATATACGATGGAATGGATGGTTAAGCACTACACGGGCATTCTATGAGAGTTAAACCTCCCATCCCATAACACCAAGAAACCTTGTAAAATGGTGTAGGAACGAGACAAAGTTCCTTGGTGTCTTAGTCAACTTGCCAAGAGATACTATTATACATGATCTTGTACCTTGTATTCGATAGTACCTTATTAAATTACATAGGATCAAATTGGGTATTGAGGGTTTTAAGGTAACCTTAAATACAATTTTTTGGGAACACACTTCATTACAAGTATGACATCGCGATATCTTATACCCATTCAAAAACTTGTATTTTAAGATATATAAGGAACCCTACACCTTGTAAAAATTATCAAATAATAATAATGAATATAATGTAATATAATATTTCTACATTTAAGATTTACCAAAAATATAAAAAAGGGAATGAGCATATAAGCTACTTTATTTCTTCTTCTCTTTTGTCTCATTTTTATGTTTTTATTTTTTGACTCTCTTGTTTCATTTTTTCTTCATTACTAACCTTGCATTTACTACTATATTTTCCATCAGATGTTGTGTTTATATACCTATTATAGTGGATCTGGTGTTATATATTTAAAGTAAGTAGATTAAACTTTCCAATGGATTGCATGATTTGTCTAGGCGGAGAGTATACATTCTTTAAGGATGTATTATTTTATCACTTTATTTTATAACGTTATTTTTGTCTAAAATATTACATTTGGCAAAATGTATAGTATCACTTTTCTAATATCATGGATTGTCTGCCATGATACAATTTGAATGAATAGGATATTATAAAGATATTGATTGATTCAAGATATTGCATTATTACCTCATAATTCTAATATAAAAAAAAATGTAATGGAAAAAAATTAAAAGTTTCATAGGGTATAAGTTACATGATGGTATATGATGTAATACCCAAGAAAATGGAAAAGGAAATATTTTCAAAATGGGTGGCATTTTTGTCAATAACTCTATTGGACTTAAACCCTTTTTTTGCGCTAACACACTTGCCCTTTTCTTTTCTAAAACCATAAGCCTCATTGGCCACTCGAACCTCTTTTCTCGTCATCTCTTCTAATTACTCTCTCCAGAAACTCAGGTGAGTAAGGCTCCTAAAGCTCAAAATCTTCAAAGAAAATTCGTGCTAAAGCTAAACTAAAGTAAGATTAAGTTCCCAAGACTCTTTTCTAAGCTTATTTCCTTGAAAAACATTCTTTCTGATAGCTTTTCTTAGCTAAACTCACCAAATCCGAATTTGTGTGTTTGGTTTTTTAGTTTAATCGCTCAATTCATCTTTCATTTGGACTTCTCAACTTATGTTCCACCATTTCAAGTAAGTTCTGATTCCACTTCTCTTGTTTTACAAGTTCTTAGTAGGGTTTACCTAAAGTTGGATTTTAGGTTGAAGTTGAGCTAAGATCAGGGAATTGTTGAAGTTTGTAGCTAGGTTTAGGTGAAGTTTTGGAGCTAGAAATTACTGGGGAACTTGATTACATTAATGTATTTTTGAATATTGGTAGGTAGCTTAAAGTTAGGAATTGATGGACTTGTGTTCAAGTGAACTTGTTTTGTAAATTTGTAGAACAAGCTGCTAGCATTTGGACCCCTTTATTGCTAGCGTTCGGATGCTACGGTTTTGATTGGAGTTTGTTTGTTGTGTTCGAATGCCACTATCTGTAGCATTTGGACACTACCCCTTGCTCAAAATCCTTTTGATTCTCAAAGCTTCTCCTTACCCCTAATTGCTTAACCAAGCTCTTAGCTAACCTTTTTACTTTAGAAATATTCGAACTTTATCCTAATAATTGGAGTTCTAGATGTACTTTTAGGTCATCTAGCCAAGAGACTTAAGAAGGTAAGGAACCAAGTTGATATTTCGACGAGGAGGATTGTAAGTTGAGGTTAATTGAGTAACTTGAAGTAAAAACATGTTTCTATAAGAAGGAATAACTTATAATCGAGATAAGCATTGTAAATTAAACGAAATAGGAACTTGTAATGGACTTATGATGGATTAATGAAGGCTTGTTATTCTACTTGCTAAGTTCTTGATTCTGGTTCCTTGTTGAGTATGGTTTAAACTTTGAGATGTGATTCAAATTTGCAAACATGGTCTAAACTTTGAGTTTGGACTTGGGCTTTAAAATTTGTTTTAGTTTGGCTTAGGTACGTAGTATATGCTTGTTGCTTGTGCTTCTTAGGGTAGTGAGAAATAAACTAAATTAATCTATATTTGACTTAAAGTGTTGTATGCCGATTTGTTACGGCCTACCCTTCAGTATAAGGAGCAATTGCTCATCATATGTAAGGATTTCTTAGTGGACTCGTATATGGGACGATGCAGCAAGATCTAATATTTCATGGTTCCTGATTTCTAGGTGTTAGTCTAAGGACCTTCATTATAGTATGTGATAGTAAATTAAAAAACTTATGATATATTCTATTTATCTACTTATATAAGAGATTATGGTAGGGGGGAGGTGTGTCATGAGTACCCCTTTGAGCTTATTGGCTTAAAGTACGAGATAATAATTGATTGTTTGTTATTCTTTTGCATTATATGCATGTGATGTGTTTGGTTCGACATCTGTGTATGCTTGTACATTATGTACTGAGCTTTGACTCATTCTTTTATTTTTATAGTTGCATGTTGATTTGATAAGTTTGGTGTTTTTAGCTCATATGCGAGTTGCTATTGTTAGGTTGGAAAGAGAAGTGATTAGTTCTATATGTTATCAAAGATTAAGATTTGGTTATTCAGCATAATTGCGGTTTTACAGTAACTCACTTGTGAATTGATGTACTTAGAGAATTGTTATTTAATACTTGATAAGCAGTTGTTGCAGGTGATAGTAGAGATTGTAGTAATGCTTTAGAGCCTTAATGTATCGCTAGATACTAAGGACAAGTGGCTAGTTGTAGTACCCTTAAGTTTTGGGTGTTACAGTTATATGGTAAGTTTCATTATAAAGTTTCAGATTCTATATCTAAAGTAAAATATAAATAGAGTTTTCCACTTTACTAACATTATATGAGCTTATCTCTACATATCACTTTTTAAAAGGAGAAAATCAATATGTGAGTTGGACATGTCATTACAATAATGTCCCATAATTTTTTATATCTATGGAAAACTATCTTAATCTCACACCTCAAAAAAAAATTTTCAATTTCCATTTTGGAGCTTTAACATAGGATAATGTATATGAGAGTGTTTGAACCTTTGATTGTTAGCAGCTTAATACTCAAATATTCAAAACTTGAATTTCAATACTTGAAAATTCAAAATTTGTTCATTCGAGTGTCTATATTTAATAGATATTATACATATGATAGGTACTAGACTGCTTGAAATTAAAAGTTAAGATACTTAAGTAAATAAATTTTCGGTTTTCAAGCATTAAAATTAAAATTTTGAATGTTTGAGTATCAAACCCTCAAAATAAAAAGTTTAAGAACTCCCATATGCATTATCCCGCTTTAACTCTTACCTGGAATTCTTGCTTCCCAACTCAAAACTAAGAGATGGTTTTTTTTACTAATTAATTTTTTTTCTTTCAAACTCAATCAATTTTGGACTCTTTTCCCCATTAAAACATTGGATTTCAAAATAGTATGCTTTGATAGCACATTTTGTATTTTATTTTAATAATTTAAGCAAGTCTAATCATATTCATGATAGAGTCAATCGGAAAAAACACTCAACTCCATTAAAGAAAGAGATCTCAAATCTTAGTCTTATTATATATGTCATGTGTTATGTATATATGGTGTGTAAATACTAATAAGATATTAAAATAGAATGAAATCAGATGGAATGAGAATTGAAATGCTTGTCCTATATTTCAAAATGTCTATGGAATGGTATTAAACGTATAAATAGTATTAATTATAAAAAATATCCTTAATTATTATAATTTATTTAAAGGTTAAATATATAATTTTAAATTGATACAATTAATAAGTCTAGAATGGAATCACGATTCTACTTGACCGAATCAAATTCTCCCTTAAAGGCATAATAGACGACATCATGAAATCACGAGTCCGTTTTTAAATTACATTTTCAAATATAAAGGAAGGGAATAGAATAAAAAATTATAATTTTATTTTGATGTATTTCTACATATCAAAAGTGACATAAGACCATTTAAGTGGAGAGTTAGGCGGTATTAATATTTGGTCATCAACACCCATTATCTAATTGTTACATGATCGATGAACAAGATTAATAATGCTTTATAGGTTCATTAATGCTTTTAGAAGAGATGCATATAAGTATAGAGCCTTTCAAGGAATCAGATGGACATATGAGTTCGTAATAAAGGTTAAGATTATGCGGTTAGCTTCGAGGGACCTATTCTAAGCGCACCACTTAGGTATATTTGAATCTTACCTTCTGTACATATCCATGTCGATAACGGGTCATATCCTAGTTTTTATAGATAATATTGTATTGTATATGAATATTGTATCATATCACTACCAACGTGTCCATACCTGTAAATTATTGTTTGCAACTCCTCCTCTCTCTTCCCTCATTGGTGAATGGCTCTCCGTGGTACGATTGATTTGGCGCATAGCTCACCAGAATACTTTCTAGAAAACTATATATTTCCTATATATGCAATGGGGTGGTGGTGGAGCTCGAGAATGTTGACGAGGATACGAACGGAATCACGTTTTCATTTCTTTAGGAGAGGGAAAGGCAATACTCCCTTTTAAACTGCTGATAATTTCGGTATCTTGTGCAGCTAAATGTTATTTTATCAAGAGATAATTATAAGTACATCCAAAAAATTATTAGTGATGTTTAGGTGGATTCCCTAAATTTCAAAAACGTGTCTCCACTTTCCCAAATATCTTTATACAAACCAAGTTACTTTCTCAACCACTCATAAGCTCCTAAAATTATAATTAAAAAAAACCCATAAGTAGATAATTATATATTTTTAAAAGTTATAAGAAACTAAAAGTCATGTTTTGAGAGATTAGAAATCTATTTGTACAAGAATAATAGTTTTTCCCTTTTCTCCACTGAAAAATTAATCACCTAAAAACAGGAAATTTCATAGATTCCGGAGTTCTTGTTACATCATAGCGAGGATAAGATTTGTTAAAGGTCTTGAAGGATTTAAACTCCAACTTAATACACTGGATATCCTTAACGTGGCACCTCGCCCTTTTTGTAATTATAATATAATTAGAATATATATACATATATATTGAATATACTTTTTAAAGAAATATTTCAGCATTTTTTTCTTTTCTTTTAATAATTTATTTTAATTTCTTTTCATCAATTTAGTTATTTAATATATATAATATATAAATAAAATTATCCATAATGTTGATGAGGGAAAACATCGTGATGACACGTCATTGATTGTGCCACATCGGCATCCTACTGAGTAAAAGCATGGTAGTAATATCATTTACAAAATTTATAAGAGTAGTTAATGTAATTTATTCATTCATTTTTTTTTTACTTTTTTTATTATTATTTTTTGTTTCCAAGATAAACTAGTGAAATAGGATTTAAAAACATATTTTTTAAAGACCCGAGAATTTAAGCATTCAATTACAGATATAACAGACTTAGCATATATAGTACAAATATAATAGTAGATTTCCGGTTTATTTCAAAATCTTTTATGTGTTATGCGAAATTTATGTTTGTAGATTTCCAGTACAGATAGCTTAAACCAGGGCAATTCTTGCTATCAGTCACCTTGTGGTAAAAACACATTCGTTTTTTAGTAACATCATAAGAAAATGCAAAGTTATCAAATAAAAAAAAAAAAAGAAAATGAAATACGTTATCACAAATAAAACACATCGTTTCTTCAAAATTACATAAAAAGACAAAAAAAAAAAAAAGAAAAGAAAAGAAAAGGAAACAATCAGTCGTCAGCTGCGGAATGATCCCAAGGGTATCCCCAACAACCACTGGAGAATTAGACTCGACTGATTATAAAAAATTCCACGAAAATGACCAAAAAAGTTCCTCGAGAAATTGAAAATCCGCAACCTTATACACGAGCCAATATATGTAGATTTATACTAGAGCAATCTTAGGTTAATAGTAGAAAAATACCGGTATAGTCAGGTTACAACCACATCATTCAGTTTCGTACCACTATTATATATTGAATAAACTACAAAGCCGTGCTTTTCCAACGCATGCAACCACTTCAAGTTCCAATGTCTCCTTCTTTAAGAATGCTAAAGCTAGTAGCTACCCCCTAATTCCTTGGAGAGGATAGCCGTATTGATTCACCCTACATGGTAGCCTACTATTCATGTTTAAAGTAGTTACAAACAAATATAAGAAGATAAGTAGTGAGCACATGATAATTTGTTGTAAACTCTTGATTTTTTCTCCTTTATGGATTCTTTAAGAAAAAAAAAAGAAGAAGAAGAAGAAGAAAAAATGTTAGATCTTCTCAACGCCTAATGACTTTACAATTTAAATCATTAACATTTTTTTTTCCTATTTAAATTATCAAAGGTTTCCAAATTAACAAAAAAAATAGAATTTCCAAAAACACGGATAATTTTGTCCATTACTCTTGACATTTGTTGACTTTTTATTAGTATGGGATGGTTAACTTAGATATTCGAGGTTAGCAAAACGTTTTGTAACCATTTTTTCTTTTCTTTTTTTTACCTCTATTTTTTTATTATATTATGTAATAAATATATCTAATATTATTATTTTATTAAATTAATTACCATAAACAAACAAGAAATAAACACATATTAAGAATGGATGGAAAATTTAATAAAGTTGAGGAAAATACTAGTATTATGGAGTCATCTTCAGCATGAAATATTACAAGTATTCAAACACACAATAAGAGAAAATGACACAATTTAGACACATGTGTGTATGTTGTAGAAATTTCACATTTAAATTGGTCTATTTAAATATGATAAGAGATAATCATAAATAGGTTTCTGTAAGCAAATTTGATACAATTAATAAGTAAGTCAGATCTTTTTAATCTTAAACTAGTTTTCAAGAAAATAACGTAATATAAAGTATTTCGAAAATAATAATTTTATTTTTTTACTATTGCCTTCAAGTAAACAAACCATTATAGTTTAATTTTATATTATGCCATTTTGTTAATCCCGTTTCTTTTCGGTGCTCTTTTCCCTCCTAGTTTTGGTATACAATCAATTTTGAGCTTTGCTTTTATATACAAACCCATTCCAAATTTCAAGGCATTCATTATTCAAATCCTGACTTTATTAATGAACCACTTGGTGTTTTTTTTAAAAAAAAATTGAAGTGAGTGTATGGATTATTTTTTGTTAAATATGTCATTACATGTGCATCAACTTAATTGATTAACCACAATATAAATTAATCACATAATACTCAAAGTTTATCAATGGTTGAATTCTTAAGATATTATCTTTATGAAAAAGATTCATTAGATATTACATGACATGTAAATACTAATAAGATATTGATATAAATTATAATGGAATGTCAATATTTTATTGGTATTTACATATCATATGTACATAATATATAATCTACATTACTCATTGAATCTCTTCTTATGTTTTATAGGATGTATCCATACATTTAACCTAAAAATAGAAAGTTGCATTTGCAAGTTATTTTTACAATTTTTAGTGTAATTCTTGTTATAACTATATGGCAAATTGAAAACAATACAAGAATGGCTTTTTTGTAGGTATACTTTCTCTTTATGGTGCTCTCCCTCTCATTTATTTTTTTGTTCAAAGATGAAATTAATGAGGGTGGTTTACATTCACTATGTTTTTTTTTTCTTTTTATTGCATACATTTTGTTTTATTGATTACTTTTATTTTAGAATTATTTGAATAATATATGGATTTAATCTAGATGCAAACATACTCACTGAAATGGTTAAGATGCAAATTTATGTTTGTAAATGTGATTGATAATCAATTCACATTATGAGTTGAGCTTTTCAAACTCAAACCTATTTAGATGGAGACATGAAATAAAATCTTTTAATACAAATTACTAGTTGCAATCCTTATATATAAAGAATTTTAGAAGTATCTTTATACCATTATGAATAATAACATGTCCTCTTAATCTCATGTTACAAGTGTCAATATGAAATTTGATTAGTAATTGACAAATTTAACATGGGAGAGATTTTTAATTATTATGTCACTACATTGTTAAGAGCAAATATAGGGATCCATGTAGGATTGATTAGGGGTGAGCAAGAAATCCTATTATACAGGATATCCATTTAGAACTTGCTCTATTAGATAGGTTCTAGATGTATAAAAATGATCATAACATAGGTTTCGGGTAGCAATTTTCTAAATCCTACTCTTATAGAATAGGATACAAGTATAACCTTTGGGTACCTTATACCTACCATGGAAACCATACTCTAAAATATAGATGGTACAAATTTTAGAATACCTTATAATAATTGAATAATACTAATAAATGAAAAAAATTAATATTATTGCATTATTTTAGTCTCAAAGAAAATCCAACTTATACTAACCTTAAGACTACATGCAGTTGTGTCTACTATCTTGTTCCTCTTTTTTCTTCTTTATTCTTTTGTTTGGTAAAATCCCCTCTCTTTTTTTATTATCTCATTTTTATATTGCTTTCTTCCTCCTTTACTAATCGTAATCTAGCAAAGTAGCAAAATATATGAGTTTTTAATTTATTGTCTAATATATTTTGTTAGAGTTATTTATCACATGGCTTTTATATTTTATATATAACAATTTTATGATTTAATGACAATTTTATTTTGATGATATGAAAAGAAAAGATAACAAAAATAATTCAACATGACCTAATTAAACGTTTTCAATTATAGAAATATTCTCAATTCTATTTACCAAAATTTCATATTGTTACAATTAAATGCATTGCAAATATAAGGATTTTTCAAGTTGGTTCGTTAATATTGTTATAGGTTTGATATTTATTATCTTTCTGCGTAATATTTCAAAAGAATGAATAATATATGTTCAATAGAGTACCTTGTATCCTGTAGAATTTATCGGATATAAGGTATAAAGTAATTTTAATGTATTACAAGATAAGTTTTGAGTATAAAAGTTTTAAAACTTATACTTATAGGGTAATGTATGAATAAGGTGTTATACTCTATCCACCTTATATCTACTCACTCTTAAAATTGATACATTGGGGGGCTCAAGCCCTCCTTTTAAGAAATCCATAAAATTATTCATAAAATTACATCCACTTATAATCATAGTAGACATTTCATCTAATAGAATTTTAATCAATAATACATGCAATACCATGAAAAGTTACCATCAAGTTTCTTGTAAAGTAAAAATGATTTCTTAATAGTTGTTTATGCATCCATTTCGAATGATAAACTATTTTAAAGGATCCTTTAAAATTGTTTGCTATATTGATGATATTATTCATGATTATTATTTATATTATCATACATCTTATTTTTTAGAATTGTGAATATGAAGTACTATTATCATAGCCTTGTAAAGGGGGGAAAAAAAATCTAATGATTAATGAATGTGAGGAGCTTTCGACGTACACCTTAAGAAACTACTTTTTAAATTTACAATAGATTTCATTATTAATGTATTGATAGTTGTAGTTTTAATAAGTAAACCTAATAAATTTTGTGGAATATTAATACTAACAAATAAAAACCTAAAAAAAAAAAAAACAAATTAGGGGGTGGAAGCCCCCTTCATGTCCTCATAGGTCCATCCATGAGGGAATACACTAAATAAGAATTTCCTCATTAGCCATGTTCATAGTGATAATAAATAGACGACTATATTTGAAAACTTTTATAATTAGATCAAAATCCTTAGTCTTTTTAATTGTACATTTATATCCCAATATATAAGATTGAACGTTTTAATAAATTTTAAAAATATATAAACATCATAATTGCATAGATACTCCTAATAAATGTTAGATTAGGAGTGTAGGTGTGCAATTAAAAAGTTTGAGGGTATAAAATTTTAAAAGTTTATATAGGTGGTTGATGTAATTTACCATAATAACCATCTATATGAATTGTATAATCATATTGGATGAATTAATGGAAAGGTCAGTGACACCATAATTATCACAACAAAGAATGATTTAGCATTGAATAATACAAAGTTACCTACTTAGTTAATGAATCTAGATAGACTTAATAAACACATAAGAGGCCATGTATTTGGCTTTAGTAAAATTATGGGCAATGATTAGCTCTTTTTAGGAATGCTATGGTAAGATTGCATGTGTATCAGATCACATAACCTATGATATAGTGTTAGGTTTGTGGCATCCATCAATTTATATTTATATATGTGGTTAATGAAGTAATAGATATGTAAACGATTGGAGGCATGTAAAAATAGTTCTATGAACACAGTATAGATCTCATTTTGTTGCTTACATGTGTTTAGTATTAGAAGAATACATATATTGAATCAACTATTATATATACATGTGATACATATGCAAGTGATATTGAGAGTATTGAAATGTATCCATGATCCCACGAAATGCAATGGGGCTAGATATTGAAGGAAAATAATAGACATTAAGCGGTTAGCATGGTGACAAACGTGTACAAGTTGCTTTAAGTAAATGCATACTTTAATGTTTGAGTAAGTCTTAAGCACATGAATTATGAGAATGGAGGAGAATTCAAGAAGTATAGGTTGCATTAATCCTAAAGAAAACTTGAGAATCCTTCAAAACTTCCACAACTAGTATTATTCACAATTTATGTCTATGAAAACAATAAATAAAGGGATATGGACAACTAGTTGAGTTATAATTCAATAGTTGAACCAGAATAAGGGTATGTTCAAACTTCTACAACTAGTATTATTCACAATTTATGGAAATCAATGAGGGGTTTTAATTAAAGTAGCTGATATGATCCATGACTAGATCAATTAAGGGGATTACCACATTAGAAGGATATTTTGATTGATACTATGAACTAGATAACTCTTGTATTGTACTAATCATTGACTACACTTTTCACCAACCTAATCTTAATGAAACTACAAGCAACTACATCAACAATATAGTTTGAAAGTCAAAGAACACATGACACGTGTTAAGCATAGTACATGAATGAATTGGGTAGCATTCCATATAACTAAGGCAAGGAAGGGACTAAAGAGATAGGCAAACATGCCCTTAGTCTTACTTTGCCCAACAATGACACTGTATATACTGTTATCTCTTGTGTTAGGACTTCTTCACTTATTACATTTCATGCCAAACTATGCTTTATACTCACAATGTAAGTTGTGGTCATTTACAAGAAGGAGTACCCTATCCTCATAAAGGAGGGATTCAACTTTAAAATCTAACTACGCCCTTTAGCCCAAATAGAAAGAGTTTTGGCCTATACTTTCAATACAAGGGATGAAAGGCTTTAAGTGATATTCATAAAGAGTAATAAGAGCCAATTCACTCAATAACAACTTATAAGATTCTCTCATAATCTGTAGGGCTACATTATATTTATAAACAAATTCTAATTACTACCATAAAAGGAAAAATAGTAGAAAAGATATGCAATAACTATCTAAAAAGGAAATAACTACCCTAAAGAGAATAATATCTATCTAAAAAGGAAATAAGACAACTATCCAAAAGGAAATAAAATAACTAGCTAAACAATTGTATTCTAATTTATCAGGCTCTATAATATGCTCTTTTCTTGTCAAGAAAATTTGGAAATAATGTCCAATTTGAGTTAAGATTTGCTCACTCAAAAAACTTCTTTTAGAAGTTACTATTAGAGGCTTCTTTTAATGCACCTATTAGAAACTTTGTTCTACCAAGTCTTAAGCTTGTTATAAAAAAAAAAATGCCAACTCTTCCTTTAAAATTAGATGAGCTCCATGTTCTAAAGGCTAGCTTACACTTAGAATAAAAACCACTTAGCATTCTTCTTAATGATCTACATCGGCTTCTGATAAGAATCCTTCATTGATTCTAAACTTGATCTTCAACACACTTCCTCCTATGACAATAAGTCTTCTTAGACTTTTAAACCTGACATTTTATAGCTTGGTTGCTGAAATGAGAACGCTAGCCCTACCTTCTTGAACTTGAACTCTCCCATGATTTTTTGCTATCAAATTTAGAATTTCGAGTACTATCATCACTCTTACCTTTGAAAAAGATTTGCCTCAAATTTTGGCTCTTCATATTCTTGTGATTAGAATGAAGAGTCTTTCTAACAAATAAATTGTTCACACCTTCCTTTAACTTTCCTTGAGCAATCTTTTTAATCTTTACTTTTGTTAGATTTGTAGGAAGTAGCATTATACTTTGTCCATTCCTTTTAAGAGTTTAAGTGTTTTAGAAGCCATCATGTAATACTCTTCTACTATATATATATATAAAGTCTTCTAAGTAAAACATTGGTAGCATCCATTGGAACAACATTGCATTCTACTTCATTTTTATAATTATCAATTTTGAAAGTTACCTTGACCTTCCTTCTCACTTACATAGACCCTTTAAAGCAGATCATATAGCCTTTAATATGGCATGACTTTCAATCCAACAAAATGGACATATAAATAAGATTAGTGTAACTCCCTCCATCAATAATGAAATAATGAGTCATACCTTTCACCAAACCTTTAGCATAAAACAAAATTTCCCTTTGTTTGTCCTCTTTAAAAGCATTGACATGTAGATCTCGCTTAACCACTAAGGAAATAACATCACCTTCTGCTCCTTTAGTGTCATCCCTCTCTTTATCAAGCTCCTTTAGCTTAGTGTCAACATCATCTTCCTCCTCTTCACTTTTCACTTCCATCTTTAGAATTTCATTCTTTAGAGCCATAACTCTTCTATTTGTATATTCAAAAGGAAGATGACCAAAAGTCAAGTACTTAAGAGATTTGATCTTGCTCAGCTTCTTTCTAAGGTACTTCTAATCATTTCCTGCACATGATAAGTTTTAATTTTGCTACTTCTCCTTTCTCAAAGTTTCTATGCTCCTTTTTCTCAAGCTCAGTATCCTTTTGCTTTTCTTTCTTTGGTGGGTCTTTTGATTTATGAGCAAGATTAAGGGATCTACCTTTAGTTCTTTACCTTCATCTTAATACTTTTGAGGGCTAAATTACATCATTTAGAGTTTCATAAGATTGTAGTTTTATCACATCTACATTCTCATACTTTAACCTCGATAGGAACCTTGCTATGGTGTTCCATATGCTCATTCACTTCACATCTTATTAAAAGCATCTCATTGTTCTTATGCATAATCCTTTATGTACGTTCTCCTTTGTCTCAAATTCTACAAGCTCATAAATAACTCTTGTTTATAATAGTGTAACACTAATCTCTTCCTCATAACTCCTTTCATCATCATCCTCATAGCTACTTTTGCTTTACCATCCTCCCTTGTTTGATCTTTTACATTTCTCTACTGAAGTTATGCATATCTTAAAAACTCTAAGGCAACCATTTTAATTTTAGTGGGCTCATTATGCTTATAACATTTAAACAATCTCTTCATGTGTTGCTCCAAATCTAGATGATTATTTAGAGATCTACAACCATTAAATTTAGGAATTTTTAATTTGATAGTTTCTAACTCTCGCACTGGTTGATTCATTTCAACTACACATCTTTCTCTGAAATTATCTCCTTATCTTTTGACAACTCATTATCTCTTTTAATATGCTCACCACCATTTCTACATACTCCTTCATTATTATTCCTGCCTCCTGCATGATCTCTTAAAGTCCAAATCAAAGTATGTTGTGCAATAATCAATGTCCTTATCATCTTTACAAGTTCTACTACTTGTTTACTCACTTAATCCCCTACAACATTCCTTTTTCTTCTTCTAATATTACCACCACTACCTTTTATTATTAACACTTTCATTTGACATATTGTAATTTGTCTACTTGGTCTAGCTTCTACATCATGACAATCAATCAACCTCCTCTAAAATTCTATACGATTAGAATTCCACTATATCCCTCTTACTTCAAAATATACTATGATGAAAGTAATGTGAATCAAGGCTTACCAATAAAAAAGTGCACATACATAAAGCTTTGATACCAAATATGATGTGCCTAAATCCCTAAAAGAATTTTGCACAAAATGATTGTGCAATAATATAAAGAACTTGAATATTTTGGTTTTTAGGATTTAATAAGCGGAAAATAATTTTTTTTTTGTTTTATGTTTATAGAAGCAATAAATAAAGAGATAAAGACAATTCATCCAATTAGAATTTAGTAGTTGAATTGGGATAAGGGTATGTTCAAACTTCCTCATCTACTATTATCCTCAGTTTGTGGAAATCAAATGAGGTCTAATTAAAGTAGCTAATATGACCTAGGACTAGATTAATTAAGTAGATTGCCATAATTAGAAGGATATTCTAATTCATACAATCAACAAAAAACGTTTTTAATATAAGGGATGTAATGTTTCAAGCAATATTCTTAGGGAGTAGTAAGCATAAGTTCATTAAATAAAAAATCATAAGATTATCTCCTAATTCATAAGGTTATATAATATTTATAGATAAATACTAATAACTATTATAAAAGGAAAAATACTAAACAAGATGTGTAATAACTGTCTAAAAAGGAAATAACTATCTTAAAGAGAAAATAATATCTATCTTAAAAGGAAATAGGATAATTATTTAAGAGGAAATAAAATAACTAGCTAGATATCTGTATTTTAATTTATTAGGCTCCATAATATTTTCTTTCCTTACATAGAAGATTTGGAAATAATGTCTTGGTTACTTAATCAACTTTTTATGGAAGTTATTGCTAGAAGCTTCTTTTAATGCACCTATCAAAATCTTTGTTAGGTAGTCTACAACTTGTTATCAAAAGTAATACCAAACTCTTCCTTTAAAATCAGATGATTTCCTTAATCTAGATGTTAGCTTGCATTTAGAATTAAAACCATTTCATATTCTTCTTGATGATCTAGATTGGCTTCTAATCGAAATCCCTCCTTAATGCTAAACTTGATCTTCAGTAGACTTCTTTGCAATACTGAAATCTCAATCATTCTTATCCTCATAACAAGTCTTCTTAGACTTCTAAATCTGCTCTTTGATAGCTTGCTTGTTAAAATTAGAACCCTGACCTTGTCTCTTGAAATTGACTTCTTTCGTAATTTTTGTGATCAAACATGGAATCCCAATTCCTATCATTGAGTTGTTAGTCGTTTGCCTTAATACAATGGTGAGTTTTGGTTTATGTTTGATCTATCACTATGTCTAGTTTGATAGAAATCAAAGGAAATCAAGAGAAATAAATAGAGGAGAGTGGAAATTTTATTTTGGTAATTTAAGATAAGAGTGGAAATTTAAGAAAATCTGGATGGAAAGTTTTCCACTTGTAGTGTCATTATATTTCTTTCCAAAATTAGAGAGAAAGTGGTAGAAATGATACTAAAGTAATAAAAACATCTTAATATCTATGTTTATTAAATAAAATAAGTATAATATAGTATGCTAAACAAATTATTTCCTTTGATTTTATATGAATGATGTAAAATAGCCATTGAAAGTTTCCGTTTATTCACTTCCATTTTCTTCTCATGTACCCAAACACAAAATGAAAATAGCATTTCTTCTCTTTTTTTTTTTTTTTTTTTCATGTCTTTTGATTTTCAACCCCATTTCCACTCATTTAATGTCTCTAGAAATTTGCCAAACATAATGTAGAGGTTTAAGTTTATATATTGTTGTACACTTTAGTATTTTATATTTTGACACTTATCTCACTTGTTTACCAAGATTTTTTCATAAAAACATATTAAGTGGATGGATAAATTTTATGGAGCATAAATGGTGTTAAGGAGTCAAACTTCTAGACCATACACATTGTATCATATATACATAAGAGAAATTGATAGCTCTTACAAGAGTAAGTGAGTAATCCTATCAGAACCTACAACCTACAACCTACTATACCTTGCATGGTTGGATAAGTTTTAGTTTAGTATTGAAGGTCATAAGATAGAATCAAATTCCAATTTTTTTAGAACGTACTGCAAAGGGTGGGTTAAAGGATACAACATCTCCATATCCACTTTGAAACTTATAATACACCAACTTTCCCCAAAAGAATATACCTATAATAGATTCTAATTTAGCGGAATTGAATAAGCCAGTAGTGATTATCATATTATTCACATGGACAAGAAAGGCATATAAGAATAAACTTGTAATACCATTGAAATAAAACATATTACCCTTATCTTCTACCTTCATCTTCACTCTCTCTTTACTTAAAAGAAGTCTTTTAACATATTTGAAATGTAAAATAAATAAATAAATCTATGAGTACCTATGATGCCTTACACTACTACTCTTTAGATTCCTATTAGCTACATCCCCATTCTCCCATCCTTCTTCATCGAAAACATTCAAAATTTCAATTTTCTCTTCATTTTCAATAAATTCCCCATTTTTGGCATCAAAATCTCTGGTTTCAACCCCGAAGGAAGAAGTATCCCTTGAAGCAATCAATTTGCGATTCAATGTGCATCGAATTTACAACCTATGTGATAATGATTGAAACTTCATAAAATCTACACTAAATTGAGGAGAGAGTGAAATTGTCTTTTGATAAGAATAATGAGAAAGAGAAGTTAAAAAAAAAAAAGGATATTATTTTAAAGGTGGAAAATGGGAAGGAGAAGAGAGAGAAAGTAAGTAGGTTTTAGATATTGAATTCTTAGATGTTGTTAAGTAGATGAACATAGTAGTTACAAGTATGAGGAAATATCAATAGGTTGCTTGGCAACTTGCCTCAATTTTTTATATTATTAAAAATGTAATAAGAAATTTCACAAATTCTATGGTACCATGTTTGCAAAGTGGTTTATATATGTTATAAGATAGGTTCAAACTGAAAATTTTAAAAATTGATATCTACAATGTATGATACAATTGAGTTTCATACCTACCCACGTTAGCTCTCGCTTGCATCATTACATATGATGTTATGGATATATGTATACATATTATTGTATATGTATATATTTATAGTATATATGGGAAGTTATAGACATTTCAAATGTAATTTGCAAAATGTATTATACTATAAAAAAGATACTTTATTAAAAAAGTTTAGAAGAAAAGAATGTAATTATATTTGTAAAACATGAGAGATTACCGTAAAATTATTATACATTAAATAATGTCTACATTTGTTATTGAAAAAATTACTTACTAGAGGATAAATGTTTAGGTTCAATTTTTTTTTTTTGTTCAAAAGATAATAATATTATTCCCCCCCAAAAAAAAAACCCAACTTAAGAATTAAGAGTAGTAATCCAAAATCTAAAAACAAAAGATGAATTAAAGGGAATGAAATAATCGAACTACAAAAGTCCTTGCACATCCCCTTTTTGGCTTGAGAAGCAACTTAGTTTTCACACATATTTGCTTTACGATAAACAAAAAGAAAAGAACAATGAGAAAAATAAGATTTTAAGTCTAAAATATCTTCAATAATCAACCTAACATTCTAAGGAAGTGAGGAACTCTATATCAAGTATTTGAGAAGATGAGAAAGCTATCCATTTCCACTTCAATATTTCTCCAACTAGTAGCCTTTGCAATCTTCAACCCCTCTCTTGCTGCTTCAGCCTCTGCAATAATGACATCTATGGTCAAGAACGGCTTAGCAATATTAGACAGCAAATTCCCATTCAAATCTTACACTACAACTCTTAACCTAGACTTCATATTTCCAAAATTTACCACAACAACAACATTCACTTTAAAACAACTCACTTGAAGAGGTTTCTAGATTTGGCAAGAAAGGTTTTCCCCTATGGCATTACCGTGCAATTCACATTCCTACTAATTGTATTGACAATTTGCAACACCCTCTACAACTAAGTTTGCTTCCAATACAACATCTTTAATTCTTTTCAAAACCATAACATGAGACAATCTTTTGTGCTAAAAAACACATCTGCATCTATGCTTCCAAATGTGCTAAACAGTTTAAAAAACATGCTGTAAAGATTCTCTCCAATCAATGGTAGAATCTTTGAGTTGTGATATCAAACTAAACAACTGTAAGCCAAATCTTTCAAGTGGCATAATTTCAATTCTAATATTCAGCTGTTGAAATCACACTCCTCTTACCCAATCACAGTCTAATAAGATATGCTCCATAGTTTCCTCCTTTGAACAAAGATTATTTTTGGGTGATGACCTACATTTTCTTTTGAACAAATTATAACATGAGGCTAAAACATTGTTGCAACATCTCAATAGATGATGTTTTACTTTTGGTGGGACTTTAACTAACCAAATCAACTTCCACATGCTAGGATTTAGATTTAAATCAAAAGCATGATGGTTCTCACCTTGCTGCTGCATCTTTTGAAACCAACTCCTTTGGTAATCGGACTTTATTGAGTAACAACTATCCTTTTCAAAATGCCAAATGATTTTTATCTTCATGTTCCTATCATGGTAATGGAATAGCTCTAATAGGTTGCAACTGTTTAAAAGAAATTACTCTATCTAGTCCATCCACTTCCCAATTTTTTCTCTTCCTGATTGATCAAAGAAGAGGCTCTAAGCAATTCATTAATCAAATTTCCTTCTATTGGATGAAGACATAAAGAAGAGGAAGGATTTTACTACTATAAAAAGGATTACGATTGTTATTGAAAGTGTTACAAGTAGAGGATATTGTATGCTTACTTCATACCTTCATTAGATGTTGTTGATGTGACACATCTTACACTAAAATCCACTTCCACAAATAATATCACAATAGTAACATATGATAGGCATATTTATTTGCATCAATTTTAACACTGTGCATTTTTTATTGTGCTAAAATTTTTCATCCTCTATTTGATTTTGGACTAAAATGCTCATTCTTTTTATTCAAATCATTGATCCTCAACTTAACCCATTCATTTCTCAATTTCACTATTTTAATGATGTCCTAACAAATTATGATTAAACATGTAACAATTTAAGTAATAAATACTCATTTTAGGTTGTTTAGCTTGCTTAGATGTTATATTGCAATTGTTGCACATACCTAGAAACTCTACAAATAATAGAGTAAATTTATAAAAATATTTCCGGTTAGATGTCTATTGAGTCGAGATTTTTCTAGTAAGAACGTGAATAACCACTTGAAATGATATTTTTGCTTTTCATTTTCTTTATATTTTGGTTTGATTTCTCTTGCAATTTTTATATTGCTTTAATTTACTTCTCCAACACAGCAATAGCATATCATTGTTGTGTGTGTATGAGTATTATGGATTGCATATGTGTCAGAAAAATGAAAGCACACAATATTAAGTTATTGGAATCGATAAAATTTTAAAAGTTCATATTGATAATTGATATAGTTTATCCACAAAAGATTAATATGAACGTGACCGTGGCTTACATAAAAATCCATTGACAGAAATGAAATACACCACCAAGACATATAAAGGAAATCAATAGGCGGACAAAATCAATAATTATTAGAAAGAAGTATAATGAACTAATGTAATATAGCAAAGATTTAACTAATCAACAAATCCAGTAAAATGTAGAATATATATGTATAAACTAATAGTGGGTGGATTAAATTTATAATCAGATATTATATCATAATTTTTTTTTCTATCTATTATATATGATACAAATTTAGGAAAGGAGAAATCGAGCCTAATTTATTGTATTGAAAAATCAGTATTTATATCATAAATTAAAAATATCGAAATCAATTTATTTAAACATTGCATACTGTACCTATATCTACTAGTCATTGGAGAAATAACTTCATCGCTGTACTGAGACTAGTCATATAAAAATACAATATGATAGGTGCCAATGGACAAGGTAAAGTAAAAATTAACAAATTTTAATATAGATCCGTCCTTTCGGACCATGTATATGAACCACGGGAAAATCATTTAAATAAAACTCGTACTTTGTCCTGCTATATATATTTTTTTCCCCAAAACGACAAGATGCATGGGAAATTTTTGCAATAAAAGGCATATGAGAATGATGGGGGTGGGCGAACACGTGCATGTGCAATTTACATTAAGCAAAAGAACGAAGTGTACAAATACAACAAAGAAACTGACTTGGAAGGCCTAAACTTACATTCTGCTCTTATTTAGCTGCAACCAATACTACTCCTAGTACTTCACTGCTCTCTCTTGAAACGTAAATAAATGATGGAAATGAGATACGAGTCCTCACCAAGAGTTGCACCCGACAGAAGGGTTGGACAGGTTCTGTTCTGCCATTTCGATTTCCAGAAGTAGTTGTTCTTTCTTTTCCTGAACTTGGATTGCCTTTCTGTTGAACTTTTTGTATTAATGTCTGTATCAAGCTTTCTTCCATGGATCATGATATTATGGTACTAAATGTATGTGAAAATTGTACATTCTCTTTTGCTTTCACTGAATGAAGTCGTTTATGTTGAGCTGAGTGAGTAAAACTTGTGTTGTGTGTAATGGTGGGCTAAGCATGACATATATTTGCAGGCTATAGTGGCCATGAAGAAGGGTGCTTATCTTTTGAAGTGGGGACGAAGAGGAAAACCCAGATTCTGTCATTTCCGGCTTTCTTCGGTATGAACATCAGAGAAAATTCTAACGTAGACCGGGTCCATATGGACCATATTAGAGTATAGTGTCCATTCTATAATCGAGAAAAATCTATACACTAAGAAAGAAAAGAAAAGAAAAGAATGGATTGTACTTTGTTCGAGTATCGGATAACCTTAAGAATTAGAGTAGAGGGAACTAAGCAAAGAGTGTTTGATTTTATGCTTTCATGAATTCAATGAATGCCCGTTTACAAGTGAAATTCCTATTTATACTAGTCTAAAATATGGACCAACTACCAAATAAACTGTAACTAACCAGTAAAAACTAACACTTCTGATGTGTAAAATAGGCTCTCTAGGAATTTCCAGATGAAGTTTACCACTGAAATATTTCCTAAGAATTTGCATTCTCATGAAATTATTATGTTGATCATCTTTGTCTCTTACTGGAGTCTTGTTTATGGGTGTGCTTCTAAAGCACCAAATCTTCAGATTTATTTCAGACAGAAAGATATTGTTACCATATGTAAAAGCACAGAATATGGAAAATTATATGGAGATGTTCTATACTATTTTGTGGTAACGATATGTTCCTAACCTACTCTTTATTGAGTTGTCCTGCCATAATGTTACAAACACGGAAGAGGATGCAGAGATCATGGCTTGACTTGAAGAGCTGGGTTATAACTACTGAGTTTCAGTTCTTCAATTTGTTCTCCAGTATTTTGGAGTCTACTAACACATATCATGATGCCATTATACTTCACAGTGTAAGAAGATGACTTGTTAAGACTATTGCAAAATGTAGTCGTGTATTGCACAAATTTCTGGAAATATAATTAAAGGTAGAAAGAAGAGGGGGGGAGTGGCACCAAGCATATTTTGGGGACATCGGTGGGCAAGATGCTACCTTTATTATCTTTGTTCGATCAAATTCTTTGTTCTTATTTAATTTTTCTCTATTGTTCTTCCCTTACAAAGGGGGGAAATGGTTAATAGGAAAACAGTTATCCATTTTTCATGGATTTGTGTCATTATTCTTGTGTACCAAAGCAAGGCTTGTGCTTGATGGAGTTGCTATTTGGTAATTATATAAGCAGTCGTTGGTCATTATCAATTAAGTTTTCACCATCTTTTTTTCGGGTCAGGCAACTGCAGCATTAACATTTACTAGCAGAAAAAATTTTAATTCGATACTCTTTATGTGCTAATGAAAGATTCCTAGTTGCTGATGTTACATTGAACGATTTGCTTCTGAGCACTGTGATACTAACAAAAATGCTTAAAGTGTGAGAAACGCCCTTGAGATGCTTGGGTATGGAAGACTCAGATCTCGTTTTCTGTTTAACAGGATGAGAAGTTTTTGATTTGGTACTCTGGTAAGGAAGAAAAGCAATTGAATCTATGCTCTGTAAATAAAGTCATTTGCGGACAGAGGAATGTGAGTAACTATTAGCTATATGAAGCTTAATTGGTTTTCTTGTTACTTGTCAGATGTCTCTAATTTGCTTAAATAGAATAGTCACTTTTCTCTTGCAGGTTAATTTTCGGAAGCAGCTTGTTCCTGATAGGCAGTCTCAATCTCTTTCTTTAATCTATGCGAATGGCGATCGGTCGCTTGATCTGGTCAAGGACATATACTCAAATTCTTCAAAGGAAATTTTGTTTTGGCCAAATGGTCCAGATTATGAACTTTATGTCTTCTCTTTATCCAGATATGCAGAGACAAAACAGAGGCTGAAACTTGGTCACTGGGCTTGAATGCTGTAATATCAAGGTTTTACCTCTCCGGACCATTCACTAGTTTCAGGAGCCCCAGTGGGACACAAACTTGCGTCAATAGTCCAGCTGGGCTTATAAGAAGGAAGCATAACTTAGGACTTCTTGAAGATAATGGAGAAATTTCTCAGGTTTGAGTTCTTTATTTATTCATTTCTTTTGGTTACCTTCTATTGCATCGGATGCTGGTTCTTTGTCCAGAGCATATCTTACTGGCTACACACCTTTTCTTGATAAATCATATGATGTGGACCCTGGACTAGTTTCCCCACTGCTTTAAAACGTTAAAAGTAAATTTCTCAGTTCTATTCTAGATCATCACCCTAAGAGGGATGTCACACAAAAGCAAGGTTCATGTTTTGGATATAACCATGTTATTGTTAAGTAATGAATATTAGAGCTCAAACACCATATTTATGAATAGCTTAAAACTTTTGGAGAAGATAGCTATGATATTAATTTTGACATGGTATTAGAGTAAGAGATTTTGTGCTTGAATCCTTTCATGGTCGTTTCATCCTATTTACATAAGCCATCCACTTTATTGACTTTATTCATGGTCTCGGTTTACAAGTGAGGGAGAGTGTTAATCAATAACTATTAAAGCTCACACCATGTATATAAGCTTAGCATGCATGTTGACAATATGGTTGTTGTGTCAACCTTAACAATCCTAGCAGTTATCTTTTCTTGTTTAAGATGTCATCAACTCTTTTGATTTTGGTAATTTTAAATCATCATTTCTATTCACCACTTCATCATCATTTTTCACCGATCATCATGAGTATTTTGAGTTCAATGGAGTGGTCAGTCTAAGGACTATTTGCACTCATTGGTCTTATCAATTATGACAAAAGAAATCACTATAGTACTCTGTACCAACATGGACCACTGGCACTTCATCAAAGGACGATAGACCATATAACTAGTTCCCCTGTGCATGCATTTTTCTTTCTGACATACTATGGGAAGTTGATTAACTTAGCCTATTGACATACCATATGTTCCGGCATTTGGTTAATGTAAGCTACAACAAGATATCCTCTTGTTGAGTCAGTAATTGGTTACTGACACCTCTCTCTTTTCTTTTTCCGAAGACGCGCAGCTTATGTGGGAGTCCTAATTTGTCGCTCTCTGGGAGGTGCTTCTCTGAAGGCCTGTCTTTTTCTTCTGACAGTTTTTATTCATCAGAGTTGAGCTTCTCTGAGATGGATAGTGCAAATGATAAAACACATCCAACTAAACTAAATTTAGAACCCAAAGAGATTAAGAAATCAAGATTGTGTTACACAAGTCAAGTTCAAAAGAATTCACCTCAGGTGCTACCTTCTCCTACAATCATCCTTCCGTGTATTGACTCGAAAGAAAATATCATGGATGTCCTAATTTGGGGGGAAGGAGTTGCAGGAAATCTAGGGGGTGGGATTGACAGATTGGATGACAGCAATGCCGCTAGGAAAGACTCCTTGTCTCCTCTTATAATAGAATCTGCAGTCACCTTGGAAGTGCAAAATATATCACTAGGAAAGAACCATGCAGCCTTAGTCACGAAACAAGGAGATGTGTTTAGTTGGGGTGATGCAAGCAGGGGTAAACTTGGCCATAAAATCAATATGGATGTAGGCTGTCCAAAGCTCGTTGAAGCATTAAGCGGAGTGCACATAAAGGATGTAGCTTGCGGTGAATACCAAACGTTTGCTTTGACACACTATGGTGATCTATACGCCTGGGGTGCAAATGACTTCAGCTCGAGTTCTATGGTTGATAAAAGATGTAGTAGCCAATGGGTGCCACGTGGAGTCCGAGGTGTTCTAGATGGTATAAAAATATCGTTTGTTTCATGTGGGCTATGGCATACTGCCTTCATATCAACCCTAGGAGAGTTATTCACTTTTGGGGATGGAACTTTTGGGGTTCTTGGGCATGGTAATGTCCAGAGTGTATGTCAGCCTAAAGAAGTCGAAGCCCTTAGAGGATTACGAGTAAAATTTGTTGCATGTGGATCTTGGCATACTGCTGCTATTGTAGAAGTTGTATCTGATCATACTAAATTCAATAAAGAAGTTGGAAAATTATTTACATGGGGAGATGGGGATAAAGGGAGGCTTGGACACAACGATCAAGGGAGAAAGCTTTTGCCAACTTGCGTAGCAAAGCTCGTGGACCATGATTTTGTTCAAGTTTCATGTGGAAGAACGTTTACTGTTGCCCTAACAAATATGGGGAAAGTCTACACTACGGGTAGTGCACTCTGTGGACAACTAGGAAAGCCCCGGGCCGTGGATATATCTGTAACAATTGTTGAAGGAGATCTCAAGGAGGAGTTCGTTAAGCAGATTGCAACAGGGGCACATCATACAGTCGCCTTGACATCACGAGGAAGTGTATATGCATGGGGCAAGGGCACAAACGGACAACTAGGACTAGGCGACACAGAAGATAGACACTCTCCGACTTTGGTTGATGCCATTTGTGACAGGAAGGTCAAAAGTATATCATGTGGATCAAATGTTACAGCGGCCATCTGCATACACAAGCCTCTTTCTATCAATGACCAGTCTTCTTGCGGCAGATGTAAATTGCCTTTTGGGTTTGCAAGGAAGAAGCATAACTGTTATAATTGTGGTTCTCTACTCTGCAATGCCTGCAGTAGTAAAAGGGTCATGAATGCGTCGCTTGCAACAAATAGAAACAAACCTTCTCGAGTCTGTGATGCATGTTATCTTAAGTTAAAAAGCACTATACATTCGCATAAAATGATAGATGCTGACAGTACTAGTCAGAGGCAGATACTTTCTCAAAAAAATTGGTTCATCGACGAAAAAGAAGAGATGGAAAAGGCAAAATTTGCAGTCGGTTCAGCAGTGCCAAACAACCAACACTATGCGATGGATCAGAATTCTTGTGAAAGGCAGATATTGAAGGATCAAAAAAAAGATCAGCAAGTTGTATTACCTGTTTCTTCATTATTAGCTAAACTACCACGGTGGGGAAAAGTTCAGTGTCCAGCTCAATTTGAAACCCAATATCTAGATCACCTTGCAGTCTCTCCTGTCTCAAAAGAGCAAGCAAAGTCCGTTTACCCACTTCATTCACAAAGACGTCCCCATGGATCTAGTTTTTCTATCTTCACTGCTATGTATGATAAGGATGGCTTTTCGGAACCATCTAAAATGCTCACTGAAGAAGTCAATATGCTGAGATATGAGGTAACTTTTCAATTTTGCTAGCAATGAATCCTCCTAAAACCTAGTTGTTTTAGTTGTAACACTTCAGCAGCCAATATTTCACACAAGATTTTCATTAGAGGGTATATGGAGGGGTCACTTCAGTTCATCTTTGTGTCTATGAGTGAGTTTCCTTCTAAAATTTGTCCAAAAATTTGATTTTTCAATCCGAAGGTATAGCAAAGCACAAGTTTCTTTCAACAGAGAAGTACATCTGCAGTAATTAAAGCTATTGCAAAGCTTCTTTCAAATATAACGAATTGGTTTCTTGAGCACATTATGGTTTTCAAAAGTTCCACAAAATTAAAGTCCCATTAAGTTGTGCCAGATGATAATGTTGCTGGGTCGGTAAATAGTTAACTGCAAGCCGGGACAAGTGGCATAGAGAGAAAAGGTTCAAAAGATTCAACATCCTTACAAATTCCCTCGTGCTCTATGCATTCAAAGACTACAGTCACTAGCTTATTGGTTCTAATATCATCACAACATCATACCGTGTTGCATGGTGTTTTGCTACATTCCTCTTTGACTGCTCATGAAGCACCTTTTGCTGAATGTTATTCACATCGTTCGTGCTTCAGGACTTTCCGGTCTATACGTGCTGAGCTATTACAATTGTATCATCTTCTTTAATATACTTTTTCTTTGGCCAGAAGCTTTTCCATTGTAGAGTAGTACTCATTTTTCTCCAATTTTCATTGGAAATCTTCATTTGTAATGTCAATCATGGTTCATGCCGCTAAGAATCTTTTGTTTTTCAAGACAAGTAGTCTTGAGAGGAAATGGTTGAGCGCAAGGAAGAAAATTCAAGAACATCAAAAGAAGATCGAGGAAACATGGTCACTAGCTAGGGAAGAAGCTGCAAAATGCAGAGCCGCAAAAGAGGTTATTAAAGCTTTGGCCATGAAGGTATGCAGATAGTTTCTATTAGACAAATATCGAAGAGGTTAAAACAATTGTGCTTGCAGTTAGTACTTGATTCAGTAATTTGAAAATAACTCTTCATTGATATTGATGTTGGAGCATGACTTTGTGCAAAAATAAATTTGACAACTTCGAGGGCATTCAACTGTACAGATATTGTTAGTTGTCTTGCTTGCTAAAAGACAGGCAACAGTTTTAAAACTTGCACATACTACGCATCGAAAGCCTAGTCTTCTATCTCAGTTAGATGATAAATGGTTACTCTGCCATTCTGCATCAAAGTAGGCATGGTTCATCAGTACTTGATAGTATGCTTCTAGAAATAAAAGGCCGGCCTATGTGGAATTAGACTACGGTCTGATCCCCACATCAAAGTTGTTCCCTTATAGTTCCCTAACACAATAAAAAATCTTATTTTTGCTAAATATCATGTAAGCAGATATAATGATTGGTACTTGGGTACTTTGTGAAGTGTAAAACAACCAATGCGATATCAGTTCCGTACTATAAACTCTCTATATCTGTTGGCCTTTTCTCAATGCATCAGGATAAACGTGTAATTTAATAAAATGATATACAGTTTGCCTGTTAGCAAGCAGTAGAGCTTAATCCTTTATATCAACACAGAACCATTCATTAAAAATTTCTGAGTCTTTGTGACTGATAATTTTACTACCCTGTGCATTTGTATTGGCACCTAATGTCTCACTGTTATTTTCTGTTTGCTCATGTTTTTTCTCAAAATACTGTACATCAACATTAGAATTTGAACACCAATTTTCATAATTGTTGACTCTGCTAAACTTTTGTTAGATAATACCGATTAAAACTATGTGTTAAGAGACACTTTTCCTTGCTGTGAATACTCAAGTATAATATGTTGAAGTTGATCCACTCTTCTTTAGCAGCTTCACAAATTGTCAAAGAAATCCTCCGATGGAAATGAGGAAAAAGACAGCCTAGGCGGGGATATGACTCAATGCGTGGAAACAGATACAGATAATCCTACATTAAAGAGGATTTCTCATATAACAATAGCTAATCAATCAACCGATAAATCAACTGTTACAAAAGACGTGAACCTGGGAAGTCTGTCCAGCACTCCTTTGCTTGCGTTCACATCAAGATTAATTCATGGGACAAACAACTGCAAATATCATTCAAACATGACGAACAATCACACCGACATGATAGAACTCCCAAGCAATTTTGCTAAAGAGGGGCAAGAATGGATGGAGCAGTGTGAGCCTGGCATTTATCTAACGTTCACAATTTTGCCAAATGGTCAAAAGGGCTTAAAGCGAGTGAGATTTAGGTAACATCCAATTTATCAATGGATTTATTTCAATTACGGTAGGTTAAATTTAAGGAAATCTCAGAACAGAAAGCACCCCTACGTTTATGGATGCATGTTCTCTCTTAGTCTTGATCATCCTGTGATATCATCAGAAGGAGACCTTGTAAAAGTTTCCCTGCTTTCTTCTAAGTGAATATTATCTCCCATGACGACTTTTAACAGTATAATATTCATTGTATTCAATTTGAAGAAATGCAAGTATTCTTCTTTTTCTTCTTCTTCCTCCTTTACAATCTACCATTTCATTCATTTTGCAGCCGGAAACATTACTCCGAGAAGAAAGCAGAACAATGGTGGGAGGAACACCAAGCTAGAGTGTATGAGAAGTATGACATTGAAGGATACTCTAAATCAGGCCACACTTGAGTCGGTAACTCGTACAAATGAAAAAGATCACAGGAATCTGCTAGTTCAATAACTTATTGGAGGTAAGTATATATTATGGTTTTTATTTAGTTGTGATATATATGTTTGTAATTTATGGTCTAGTGTACAGATTTGACCTCAGGTTGCAAGCAGCTTTATCATTTTATTTACTGACTCTGTAAATTTTTGTAATGGCAGGCCCCATAAATCTCATGCTAACTCGATTGGGGGTGCTAACTTGGATTTGATAGATGTCTACTTTTCTCTAGCAAAGCACATAATTTATTTCCCATCCCTGATGCATGTTTCGTCGCAAGTACGACAAGGCAATGTATGTTTTCTATAGTGTAGATACTTAATCAACATTAGAGAAAATAGTAAATGGTTAAACATTTATGAAGTATATATAAAGACGTATATTTGTAAGTTACTCTTTTAAGAGCTAACATTTGGAAAAATTGTTGAATTGAGCATATTAAGATCGTTGAAATTGAGGATTGCATATGATCGGCATTATGGTGTGACTAGGAGCAAGTCCATTTCCAATATTTGATTTTTGAAAGAAAAGTTACGGAAAGAGCCCCCGAAGTAGTGGTATGTTATATTACATTTTTCATTTGACTAGCATGTTAGGCTAGTGAAATGTAAAGACAAAGTATATTTTGAAAAGTGAATTGCATCGAAAACCCTACAGGGTGATGGCTTAGCCTAGCCAATAGAGCATTGAAGGTTATTAAGAGATTACACGTGAGAGACTATGTGGATCTGTTTTTCTAAATCTGTTTTATTTGTTTTTTTTTTTTTTTTATGGTCACATGCTAGTAGTGTAGAAGGACAGTAGGATAATTGTGTATAGGTATTAGTTTATCTCTTCGACAAAATAAGGGAATTTATATTTATCCCTCTGATCTTACTTCTCTTGTATATATATTTGACAGTGAAGTGAATAACAATATGTGTGGGAGATTTTCCATATTTTTTACATGGTATTAAAGTGTTAGTGGATCTTAAATTGACTAATTAAACACCTATTATGAGGGGGTAAATTAACAAGAATGGCGAAACTACACTAGGGTCTAAATATCATTTTGGAACCCTAGGTGACACCACCACTGCAATTAAAAATCACGTAATGCTGATAACTACAAGTGACCTACATTTACTCCAACACTAGGGTTACAGGCACAAAATTACCCTCTTCATTATAAATAACTTTCTCCTTCTTGAATAGCTTGATTTGTCTGGTCATTTTCAGCTCTCCCACTTCTTCGTTAGTACTATCTACCTCATTGGTTGGCGCTTCTCCTTGAATCACCATGGTTCTTTTATTCGAACATTAGGCAGCCTTGTACCCAAACCCTTGATACTTGAAGCACTTGATTCCACTTGTCTTTCTTTTTTAGCTCTGCCCTTTCTTGAACTTCCTCAGGATCTCTTTCTTCTTTACTTGGGTAGTTTGAGTAAGTCAAATCTTAGCAACTTTGCTTGGTTCCGATCATATGGTTCGTTCACAACAGGTCGCTTAGTGGTAAGTTGGCTAATAAGAGCTTGAAATCTTCTTACTTGGCATCTCTTGATGCTTTAGGCAGCTCAAATAGCCTCATCAAGTGAACTAATATCCATTGTTTCTAGAATTTCTCCAATGTCATACTTCAGCCTACTGATGAATCAGGATACAGTTCAATAACTTCACATCGAATCATTAACATCTAGGATTCCTTTACATATGCATCAACACTCGATTCCCCTTACCTCAACTCCTATAGCTTTTTCAAGGCATCTTGAAAATAATAGCTTGGAACAAATCTTCATCTCATGACTCTTTTTATTTCATCCCATTGCCTAACTTCATGTTCTTCTTCTCTTCTGCGAATGGCTTGCAGGTTTTTCCACCATAGGTTGGCATAGCTAGTAAACTCTAACACAACAAGTCTGACCTTAGAATTATCAAGTACCTTATGACATTCAAACTGTTTTTCAATCTTATCTACTTAGTCCACGTAGTCCTTAACATCACCACTCCTAGAAAAACTAGGGATATGCATCCTCAACCCTTCCATTTTAAGAGCTTGGATATTCCTCTCCTCTAGTTCATAATACTCTTCCACCTCATCACTTCCCTATCCTCTTCTTTGATCTCATCTAACATTAGTCTATGTCCTACAACTTTGTTTGCTCCTTTAGCTCAATGTGGTCGAACTAAGGCATTAGCTTGGCCAAAGTGGCCATTGCCTCTATTAGGTTGTTCATTGGCTCATCCTCTATAGGGATCATTTCTAGCTCGTTGTCCATCTTTGTTTATGGTAGTCACCAGACTTTACTCAGTCAATAAGTCTATCTAATCAGTCATTCACAAATTGGGGTGTGAAACTTTCTTATTGACCTTAGCCATTTCGAGCACTGCTCTCTTAGTTACTTATAGTTTCTTGAACATTATAATAGGACATTGTTATCTATTACAAGAGATTAATAGCTGAAACACAACTCAAAAGTTCCTCCCGTAAACTACAACAAAACAATGCCTAACACATCAACAACTATTACAACCAACAAAAAATAAAAAATAAAAACAATCAAACACTTGACACTTTGTTTTATGAACAAGAAATGGGGGAAAACAGAGCACTAAATTTCTTTAGCACTAAACACTTTCCAAACACTCACAACAACAATAAATAGTTTTCACAATGCGCTATAATAAGTCACTCAGTGTACAAAGTAACAAAAACTTAACCAAGCTTTGATACTAGGATGATCTGGATTATCAAGAAGGGGTGACATATGGCTATTAATATCACACAAATCAAGGGGGTAGGTCTAAACCTCAAGATGGTTCGAAGGATAAATGTTAGTTGAAAGTTAACCAAGGGTCCTTGTATACTGATGGTGGATATAACTCACTAACATTTCACACGAACTTAGGTTACATTTGATATGATATATAAGTGTGGCTAGAAAGCACTCGCCACTAATCCACACTTACAGTGGACTAGATAAGAGTAATTTGAAGTAAGCTAGGGCACTTAGCTCATGAAGGAAGGTTTGTTTGAAAATCAATGAAATCCCATTAATGATTATTGTGGCTATTACATTTTGCAAGTATTTATATGGCCTATTTAAGGCAAGTCCTAGGTTTACGTAATTTAAAAAAAAGGATTCTTATTAAGAAAGGAAAGATACATAGTGTATAAGGGCAAAGTTGTAAATAGATAAAAGGATATTCGGTTATAAAAAGGACAGTACAAATATAAGAAAAATAGGGTACGTATCAACTGTCCACTCTATAGTCTCAATGATGTTGTTTGCTGAGCACAATAAGTTTTGGAAAAATTAGGTTGCGGTTGGATTCTCAGTAGCTCAAAAGCTTGGATGTTCCGCATAGGTTAGTTGACTCTAGATTAGTACAGCTCCGCTTCGATAATGTATCAGGTCAATAACAAGTGAATTCAATGCTTCACCTTAAACTGATGTGTTGTGAAGGAGTTAGCTCCACAATAGGTTAGGCACCTCAAGAGTCTCTTTAATGAGATGGAGAGTAAAGTAACTCGATAGGTTAGATTAGAGAATGTGTTTTCCATCAAAGTTAAACTCCCCTCGAATAGATCCTTATCAAATCCCAAACCTGCAATATACCTAAATTCATGATTTAAGACATTCACAAATAATTTTAATGGGAACTAATGCAAATTAATGTAATTGTATGATTTTTTTATGATGGCTTCAAGGACCACTTAATGGCCTATCTATAGGAAACAAATCTTATCCTTCAAGCATAATTTGTGGCTAATAATAAAACTTGGTGGGCAAGAAAAATTAGATGTTTTAGATGGACTTCCTAATCACTAAGTTTTAAGGTTTTAGAAAAATTCCAAAAGAAATAAAACTTAGCCTCTAAGTTAGAATATGTAGCACAAGTTTAAGCTACACCACATGTAACGACCCGGCCGGAACTCCTTCCACTAAGGTATTGTCTACTTTGACATAGAATGCCATATGATTTTGTCTTTTGATGCAACAACTTCCTAGAAGGTTATCTATCTTAGGATTGCTTTAGCTCGAGCATGCTTAATTTTAGAGTTTTAACATGCTCCGAACCATTATACCAAAAGGCGCCTCGATGATTTAGAATTCAGTCACCTGGCATGTAAGAGGCATTACACCACAAATCTCTATATTGGCATAAACTACCACTAAAAGCTAATTTCACTCCACCATCTCCGTATAACCTAATTAGGGGCGTTATGTGCAAATAAAAATTAAATCCAAACAATGCTTAAACATGATTACTAGAAGAGATTTTGTTAACATGTGAGTTCGATTGTCATTTAGACCAATCTTTTTCACCATAATGTTATCTTAAGAAATCACATCATGAAAAAGGTTATGCTTAATGTCAACATGCTTTGTTTTCCTATGAAACAATTGATCTTTAGTCAAATGTATTACACATTAGTTGTTACAAGATGTAAGTATTGGATCTAGACTAAGCTCACCATATAAGCCTCATAACCAAATGGCCTCCTTAATTGCCTTAGTTACTACCATATACCTTACCTTTATTGTATACAATGCAACTGTCACGCCCCGAAGCGGCAGAGTCGTAACAGCCCCCGCCGTGTAAACCATCCTAAGATAGAAGTTGGCCTTATAACCGCTATCTTAGACCTGATCTACATAAGGCGTCCACGACTAACCCGCTTTGAAGGAAACAGTTTATAATTTAAATAAATCATTTCTCTAAGAAAGTGAGGAAATATATATATATTATAATACAGTTATTACAATTAAGGTTTACAAGATTTCTCCGTAATATATTTCCTAGTTATTACATTATTCAAAAATGAGAAGTTCTAAAGTAAAAGCTTAAACCTTAAAAATATATTTATTCTTCACATGTTTTTCCTCACTCCCCAGGATCCAGCAGTTGCTAGCTTCAAAGTAATTGGAATCTGCTTCTTAGCCAGCACCTGTACGACGTCTATAGGGATGTGAGCAACCACAGCTCAGTAAGTTAGGACGGAGGACTTAAAACTACACCATACACACAACAAGGTTTTCAAGCACTTATTAGGTGCAATGCATGTGCAAGCAAATGCCATCGCACAACGTTATCCGGTCCGTCGTGAGATTAGAGAAATTGCGCCTGCTCTAATCCGGGTTGAGGAGTTACCGTTAATGCAACAGCTCACGACCAAACCCAGGCTTGTGTAATGGAGACCTTGCTCCTCCCGCGACTACCTTCGAACCACTGTCTTCACCCCCGCTGCGACCTCCTCTCCTGTCACTTAGTTCGACTGAGGATGAAGAAGGGACCATTTTGCAATCCTGTGCTATCCCTTCCGAAGGGGTCAGTATTTGGCCGGAGAGTCCTAAATCCCCTAACGGGTTGCCATGCATGTTCGATTATGATTACTGGTTGTATATTTAATTAAGTCCAGTTTAGGGTGATCGATCATTTCATACAATTCATATAATATGTGCAGAGAAACAAACAAAATCATGGCATCACCCATAATCAAGCACATGCATACATTCAACTATTTAACAAGCACAACCAAGCATAATCTTAAGCCTCCCAAAATAAAGCAACGTATTAATCCCAACTTACCTCGACTCCTCGCTCGCTCACTCGAGGTCCGATCTGCTCAGGCCATCGCCGGTTATCCCTTTAACACGAACGTGGTTTCAGCTTTTCATATAACTGTTATAAGTTCGTTTTATCCTATAATGCTTATTGTTAGGTTTTGTTTAAGGTTTAATATGCCTAATTATCTAGGTATTAAGTCTTTAGGTTTGGGGTTAGGTTCAGGTTCCGCATCGATTTCTAAATTAGATTCTAGTTCGATTTTTAGGTACTGTTTTGTACCCGGACCCTAGAAATTTATTTCAACTCACAATGTGAAACTAACCACATTATTTTCAGATATCCTAAATACGATCACTACCCTTAGTCAGTATTTTATTCCATCCGGTACACTTAAATCCGTATTAGTATACCGAATTTACTCATGTTGTGAGAAATTTTTACATTTTTCATATAATTACCTAAAATTTAAATTTTGTTTCAGATTTGTTATGTTCTGATTTTCATTATTTTATTATCTAATTAAACCTAATTTTTCCATATTTATTAATTTTCAATTCTACATATTCCTAATTTTCTACATTTACCACATAACACCTTCATTAATTACACATAACACCTTCATTAATTACACTTAACACTCCATAGACTAGGATTAAGTTTCCACATCAGAGATTAACATCCCTAAACATATAATTACCATCTAAATCAGTAATTACTATCCTAATCACCTAATTAACTCCAAATTACCCAATTTTTCCATCATTTTAGGGCTAAAAATTAACTTAAAAATTTTGAAAATTAATTTAAAAAAAATGGCTTCATAGCACTATTCTATGTTACATGAGCATCCTACAGAAAAATTTTGAGCCCCAAACTACATCCCTAAGCTTATTTAATTTCCGGTTTAATCATGCTCGGTTTTGAATAATTTGTTAAGGACCCTATATTTCCAGACATAATTAAACTAAATCAACATTTTTCCTACAAACTACATACAATAAAACCTCAGAATAATAAGTTTCATAATTTTCTGGGCAAAATAACTAATTTTACAAAATTAAACAAGAATCAGGCTAGAATTTGGACTCACCGGTTCAGGTGGCTCCAGCCACCGCGGGCCACCGTGGCCTTGTCGGCCAGCCTGGGCGCTGCCACCACCGTGTGGTGGTAGTGGCCGTCCACTCCCAGCTCCTCGTTTGGTGTGGGTTCCCTTTAAAACCCCTAACTGCACAGTTTTTCTTATTTTTTTTATTTTCTGGATTTTCTCTCGAATTTTTGACTCTCCCTAATTTTCTCTGATTTCTAACTATCCAAATGAGTTCCTGGATTTTTCTTGCTATTTATAGACATTTTTTGTAATTATTATGCATTAATTTGACAAGATTTTGTCAACTTTCCTTGATTTTTGGCTTTTTGTTTGTCCAATTCTTATTGGATAATTTTTATTTTTCTGATTTGAACCTGCCACGACCTTATCTTGATTCATCTTATCATCTTCTGATTTTTTCTTATTTTTCCATAATTATTTTATATTTTTCTTTAATTATTTGCTTAGTTTTCGGCCAATTTTAGTAATTACGCGTATTTTTATCTACACGTAAATACATGTAGGGTACACGTGAACATTCCTAAATATTATTTTGGTCATTCTAAAATTTTTAGTATACATATAATCTATCTCTAATAATTTTTCAGTTATTATATTACACTTTTTGCCTTTTCGGTAATTAGCAGTTATTATGCTTAAAATTTGAAAATTTTATAGTCTCCTATTTTACTATTTATTTTCTTAAATTTAAGTTTACGGGGTCATTTTTACTAATATTTCTCTCAATAGTTTATAATTTGGGTGTGATCGGATCCTTTAGCCGATCGCCCTAAACCTTGGGTTCTAAGTTCAATCTTACGGTTACTTGGCTGAACTTTGGGGCTTACAGCAACTATGGCTTGTAAGGTTAATGACCACTTATAGCATAATTACCTAAGTAAAACACAGAACTAGTAAGTGATCTTGTGATCACCAGCACAATCTGTATCAATATAGTTAATTAAGCTTCCACTACCTTTTCTAAATTCTAGGCATGCATCAATTGGACCTTGTAAATATCTAAGAATCCATTTCATAGATTACGAGTGTGCTTTACCAAGGCCATGTATCTACTAACTATACTAATTGCATATGAAATGTCTGGATCGATGCATAACTTGGTATATATCATACTATTAATTGCACTTGCATAAGAAAGATGTATCATATCACCAATCTCTTTATCTATTTTAGTAGATAAGATAGTTGAAAGCTTGATGTAAGTAGCTAGTGGAGTATTAATTGCCTTCTTGTCTCTATAGATCTCCATGCTGAAAATTTTCTTTGTCGCTCCCAAATCTTTCATCTCAAATTCATCTTTCTATAGTATCTTGAACTAGTTGACTTTAGAGATACTTCTTACAGCAATGGGCATATCATCTACATATTGGAGAAAATAAATAAAAGACCCATTGGATAATTTCCTGAAATAAAGACAACTATTGTACATGCTCCTTGAATAGCTATAAGTGCTCATGAAAGTGTAAAAATGCTTATACCATTCCCTCAGAGACTCTGTTAAGCCATAAATGGATTTCTTCAATAAGCAAACCCAATCTTCCTTACCTTTAACAATTAAACCCTTGAGTTGCTACATATGAATCTACTCCTCCAGATTACCATGTAGAAAAGCAGTTTTGACATTTAACTACTATAATTCGAAGTCATACATGGCTATTAATGCTAGTAGAACTCAAACAGAATTGTGTTTTACAATAGGTGAGAAAACATCATGGTGAGAAAAAATCATTAAAATTTGCACCTGGTACTTTATTATATCCCTTTCTAAGCAAGCAAGCCTTATACCTGACTCCATCTATTGGAGAGGATTTCTTTTTGAAGACTCATTTATAACCAATAATCCTTTCCCCTTATGGTTGTTTGACTAGCTCCTAAGTGTTATCATTATGTAAAGATACCATCTCTCTTACATTGTCACTATCCATTTTTCTGAATCAACATAAAAAGCAACTATTGAAAATGTGGATGGTTCACCATCTCTATTAATCTCATCTTCTGCCGATAAGGCATAAGAGACTAATCAACATATCTTACTGGTGGTTTAATTTCTTTTCGTCCCTTGACTTTAGCTATATTGTAAGGAACATTTTGTGAAGTTTACTCAACTCCACCTAATTTAGATGGTCCATCTAATTGAGAGGTTCTTAGAGCAACTTCTTACTTGGTTACGTCCAATTCTAGCTTCTTTGAAATGTTCTCTACCATTATTTTTAGAAGATTCTAACTTCGAATTGGCATTGACTACTTATCAAAAGTTACATCTCTCTAAATTACAACCTTTCGTGACTTGGGGTCAGGACACCATAATTATACCCCTTCATTCCCAAAGGAAACCCAATAAAGATACATTTTTTGGTACATGGCTCTAATTGCCATCGTTAACATGTATGTATGCTAGATAATTGACATTGTTTAAATTATAGTAATCAACAAGATTACCAAATCAAATTTCCTCTACAATCTTGTAATCAATTAGAATTGATGGCAATTGATTTACTAAATAGCAAGCCTTAGATGCAACTTCAATAGAGAACTCCTTTAACAAACTAGCATTTGAAAGCAAGCATCGTGCTTTCTCTATGAGGGTCTTGTTCCTGCACTCTACAACTTTATGCTATCAAGGTGTCATTATTCAGTGTCGAACTGCTATCTTGATCTTATAGACTCATTCAACTTTTCATTGCAACAATCTAAGTCATTGTTTGTTTTAAGCTGTTTAATTGCCTCCTTATCTACTTCTCAATCGATGTTTTTCACTACTTAAAGATTGTAAAAAATTGATCCATGTGTTTCAAAAAATATACCTAAACTTTCTTGAAAATTCATCATTAAAGATCAACGTATATCTAGCATCACCTTTTGAAGTAACATGAGAAGAACCCTAAAGGTCTGGATGAATATAATCCATGGTAACTTTATTCCTATGAGTGGTTATGCTAAATCTAATTCGTATCTACTTCTTAAAGACATATTGCTCACAAAACTTCATCCTTCTTGTACATTAACCACATAATAATCCTCTTTTACTTAATGAGGATGTATCTTTATCTTTCTCACCATATGTCCTAGTCTCATATGTTACAATTTAGTGACATTTATACTATAGAATTATGAAGAACTTGTAGCAATAGTGCCTATAACCAGAAGACCTTTCAACACATACAAATTTCTAGACTTTATGGCTTTCATCACAATAAAGCTCCTTTTATGACCTTCGTAACTCCGTCTTTAGCAGAGTATTCGCACCCATCAATGTCAAGGATGTCTAAAGAGATGAGATTCTTCTTCAAGTCTTGCACATGGTAAACATCAATTAGTATTCTCACAATGCCATCATGCATTTTAATCTAGATTAATCATTGACCCACAACTTTGCAAGCAACATTGTTGCCCATTAGTATTGTTCCTCCTTCATAAGATTCATATGTTGAAAACCAATACCAATTGGGACACATATTAGGGACAACTAGAGCCCATGATTTGATACTTAGATCTATAATTGGCATCAATGATGACTAGAAGAAGATTAGTACGAGACTCTTCTACTACAATGCTAGCATTAGTAGATTTCCCTTTCTTATCATGTTTCAATTGCTTATTCCTTAACTTAAGGTAATTGATTGTAATGTGCATGTTATTTTGACGATAATTATAAGTCATGTTCTTATTCTTGGACATTGACCTCGACCTTTTTTCATTGCTACATGAAACCTTCTCTTTTATTCCTCCTCTCATGACTAACCGTTTTACTAAATTATTACATTTGTTGCTACTAAACAACTCTTTGCCAATGAAATTTAAATAAAAATGCAAATCAAAGTAACAATTATCTTACAATAGAGCAATGTTTCTCTAAAGTGCAAGTATGACGATGGTAAGGAACATAAGAACTTAAAAGCCTGATTGTCATCACTAATTTCAACACTTACATTTTCCAAATCCAAAACAATGAATGATAAGTGTAAATTACTTTATACTTTCAAAGCATATTTAGCCATAGAATTGATCATAAATGTGATTTAATTCTTTAGATTGGGTACTTAATTGTATAAAATATGGATTTTAGGTAAATTACGAGTAAGGGGATGAATTATACACAAGAATAATAACTTTCTAGTCAATCATGATCGTGAAAGAGAAGAATAACTTTCTAGTCAGTCATGTTTAGCCATAGAATTGATTATAAATGTGATTTAATTCTTTAGTTTTGGTACTTAATTGTATAAAATATGGATTTTAGGTAAATCACGAGCAAGGAGATGAATTATACACAAGAATAATAACTTTCTAGTCAGTCATGATTGTGAAGGAGAAGAAATTAGTACAATAGCATCAATCACAGGCATGATAATGAGGAATTCAGCCCTGGTCACACCCTCAATCACAACTGTAATCAAGGAAGTTTTGTTAATCTCCTTATCAATCACCACTGTGATTGTATAGTAGTAAGATGATTATGGCCATTGTCACGGGCATTGTTGATGAGTGATTTTCATCTCAATATACAAACACCTGCAAAACGTGAAAACGGCTACTGGAGACGTTAGAGGGTACTCCGGTGCGGTTACTCCGATGCCTAAGTTAGTTTCCTTGTCCTATAGAGAGAGAGAGAGAGATATATTAAGTAGTTATGGTGTTGAGAGAATGGACGAACCTCCCCTTATTTAGGGTCTTGACTAGTATTTATAGTGAGTTTATAGAAATTGTCCCTAGACTAGGTCACTAGATTAGGCTTAGAAGTTAGGCCGACTAATATAGGCCCATATAATAATTATAAAAAAATGCCTATCAACACTTACCCCCTTACTCTCTTTGGTGACAAAGTCGAAAAAGAGACTATTTAGGGAAGTTGATTTGGTGGGGATTTTTGGAAAAGTTTGTAATCTTAGCCTAAAGAGGCTAGAATGCTTAAAGAAGCAAAAGGCTGAAGAGGCAGGAGCGCCTGAAGAAGCAAGAGTACCTAAAGAAGCAGAAGCTCAAAGAAGTAGGAGCTCGAAGAGGCAAGAGTGCCTAAAGAGGCGAAAGCGCTTAAGGAGGCGAGAGGGCCTGAAGAGGCGGAAAAGCCTGAGGAGGCTAGAGCGCCTGAAGAGATGAAGGCTTGAAGAGGCGGAAAAGCCTGAAGAGGCAAGAACACCTGAAGAGGCGAGAGTATTTAAAGAAGCGAGGGCCCCTAAAGAAGTGAGAGCCTCTAAAGAAGCGAAAGCTTGAAGAGGCAGGAGCACTTGAGGAGGCAAAAGCGCTTGAAGAGACAAAGGCTTGAAGAGACGGAAAAGCTTGAAGAGGCGAGATCGCCTGAGGAGGGGAGAGAGCTTGAGGAGGTGGAAGCTCTTAAAGAGGTAGAAAAGCCTGAAGAGGTAAGAGCACCTAAGGAGGCGGAAGCGCTTGAAAAGGCGGAAAAGCCTAAAGAGGTGAGAGTGCCTGAGGAGGTGGAAGCGTCGGAAGAGGCGGGGGAAGTATGCAAGCTATCTAATCTACGCATGGTTTATGCTAAGTAGAGCCATAAAATTGGCTAATCAACCTCTAGTCCATTAATGTATGGGTCTTTAGCCTTATTCATTCGTCGTCCATGTAAGTTGTATGACTGGAATATTTTTCCCATCACCACTTAATGGTTTAGGGTTTTTAAGTAGCTTATTGCCTATTCATAAAGCAAAGCTATTGCAATTGAGTGATTAACGCATTGATATAACTTAATAGAGAGTTCAAGAAACGAACTCAAACGCAAAAACTAAAAATATATCAACTCAAGTGTAATATAGAAGACTTATCTCAAAAAATAAATAATAGCTCAGAGTTAATTGTCCAAAGGTAGCTTGATGTTGAGATTGGAAAAAGCTCGAGTCTCTTTGATAGTTTCTTTAATATAGAGAACTCTCTGGTTCATGATAATTATAATCCAGTGTTGCCATCACCCGGTAACTCGGCATCTCAGTAATTTTGTAGGTCGATAGAAAAACTTAGCATCATAAGCTCGACATCTTGATTATTATCGGTGGTCAGAAGCAATTGCTTTGCAAGAAGATGGACAAATTCAGTGTCTTATAGGAAAGAGTCGGCATCATGGTTGTTGCTTGATGCAAGAGAAACTTAGAGTTTGGAGTTTGGAGCATTAAATTGTTCGCATTCAATTGGAGTTTTGAGTATGGTAGTCTATGTTGAAGCACGGATGGGATATTTAATAGAAACTCAGTCCTACTTCCATGTATAAGGATCTCCAATCTATCTTCTATGGAATAGTTCATATATTCTTCCGTATGTTGGCCTTGGTCGCTACCGCTGTTTTTGCTGGTATAGGAGTTACTCAACCATGCCGTGTAGAGATGTTGAGTCGTTCAGCCAAAAACTTTTTAGCCAAAGTTCAAGGTCGTTCGTCATTCGGCATAGTCTAATGGCAACTAAGCTTGGTTGATAAGCTCCACTCGGTTAGACCTTAATGGAGTTCGGTTGGACTTCTTATCAATTTAAGAAGTTCGAGTCAACTATTGGGAGCTCAAATTGACATTGGAGTCAATTTAAGAATTTATACCTCCATTGCTTCTTTAAATCTGCACCTTGATATGCAAGAAAGCAGCTTCCAGTCCGCATTTGATATCTTTAAATGTCGTAAGGCTCGATTCACACTCTAGCTACTGTCGTGTTGGTGTAAATGCAGGTCGATGATCGCTCAAGGACTTTGGTCGAATGGAGCTGCTGTTCAAAGCTTGGCCTTGCTGTGACTCGATCGTCCATGAGTAGCTTGATTTAGACTTGTTGCCGAGTGGAGTAGGTGAGTCGGCAGTTCGACCATCGAAATTAGTCGGCTAGTCAGCTGATGAATTCAGTCAACAATTCGGCGAGTCAGCCATGAAACTTAGTTTGGCCATTTAGTTACAGAACCCAATCGGCGATCATGAAGAATGCTCTTCGGCGATTGGCAACTGTGAAGGAAGTTCCTTGGCTACTCAGCATTTGATAACTCTAAAGCACTCGGCTTCTTGGCAGCGTTTTGTGAAGAATTCAACTCGGTCTTCAAGTTTTCTGTTTGGTGGTCTCTAAAGCTTGACAAGATCTTCACGACACTATCATGAGCTGTTCTGGAAGTATGTTAGGCAACTCGGTAAGTGGAGTTGTAGCTCAATTGGAAGAAAAGCAACTAAAATAATTATGGATTCGAGCTTCTATACACAGCTCGACATGGAGATGGTCGTTTCTCGGCATAGAGCTTGATGACATATTATTACTTGGCTTGCACCACCAGAAATAGACAAAAACTCAGAACATTGAGATCGAGTCACCCTTAAAGGAATAAGCTCAACTTAGCTTTTGTTAATCTCGGCAGTAGAACGCATAAGGAAACTTTGTTGTGACTTGTTATGGCCGATCTTGATTCACTCGAGTCAGAATTAGCTTGGAACTCAGCGGGTTGTGATGCCATATGGTTGCTCAACTATTGAGTTCGGCAACCAAACAAGTTTGGCGCGTTGGCCGTTGTTGCTTAACTATTGGCCCTCAAGTTCGCTTACAACTCGTCTGTGCTCATTTCATTAGTCGGCGAGGACAAGTCAACAACTCGACCTTTGCGTAACTTGCTTCTTTGCACCACGGCCAAGTGTAATTGGTTTCAATTAATGGCAGCTCTTACATGTTACTTGGATCCCCCGTTTGTCGCATGAAGGACTAAGCAATTTGAAGTCTCCAAGTCAGCAACTGGGCCTTAAGATTAAACTGTTCAGCATGGCCTTAAGATTGAGTTGTTCAGTGAGGCCTCGGGATTGAACTATTCGGCAACGGCATCCATATTTCTCAGCAACGGAAGTTTATATTTCTCGGTATTTGAGAGGCTTCTCTTGCACCAAAGATCGGGGATTTATGTTCCATATGATCTCGGTATCTCGGTAGTTTGTAAGCCGATAGAAGAACTCAGCAACTGTTCCTTGAGTGGCTCCTCGGCGCAAAGCTTGGATTCTTCGATGACATGAAGAAAACTCAGCTTCTTGGCACTATGAGTTGATGAACTCTCGGCCATCTCGGCATGGAGCTTGGATAAAGCTCTTGGCACTTGGCGAAGCTCTCGGCCATGAGTTGATGAACTCTCGGTCGTCTCGGCATAGAACTTAGATAAAGCTCTCGGCCATGGACTGCCGCATAGTTGATAGTTTAAGAAATTGATTCAGCATGGTAACTCGGCAAAGGTGTCACAACATGGTCGTGACAATTGCACTCATTAGCAATATATAACTCCGGAACAATGTCATAACTCTTCTTCTAGCACATTAGAAGCTCGGACGTATTTGCATCTCTTCAATGGAAAGTCATTGCGAGAAGTTGTAAGCTTCGGAGTGCATGTTATAACTTGCTCAAGTTAGGGTTCCATATTAAGACTTGGCCGTAAGCTTGACTGTTCAGATGTGTTTACACACATAAGGGAGACGATTATGAACAATAATTGTAGCGGTTAAATTCTTGCAAGAAGAAAACCGTCATGCATAAGGAGAAAACCGTAATGCATGAAGAAAACTATCACACATGAAGGAAACTGTCACTACTTCTAGTCCTACACATCTCCTTGGAAGAATCCGACATCAAAGTTCCTTTCTTAAAACAAGTACAAATAGTCCAAATCTTAGGGGAAAAGGACTTGAAGCCATAGTTCTTTGACAATAAACAAGTGATGATTGAAACCATTGTCTCTTAGCAAATCACAAGCATATGTAATCCAATGCAGTGAAGAAATTCGACCAGACATTATTAGGGGATCATTAGAATATGGCATGAGTGTGCAAATCAAATGTGAATAAGTTCACCGAAATGAATAAAATCTCATTAGGGAATTTTTTTTTAAAACAACATCGGCAATCGTAGCAATTATTATACATTCCCATAGATGGCCCCAATTGTTGATTAGTGATTTTCATCCTGATATGTGAATACCTACAAAACATGAAAACAGCTACAAGAAGCGTTGGAGGGTACTCCGGTATAGCCACTCTGATACTTAAGTTAGTTCCCTTGTCCTATAGAGAGAGATATATCAAATAGTTATGGTGTTAAGAGAATGGATGAGCCTCCTCTTACCTGAGGTCTTGGCTGGTATTTATAGTGAGTTTATGGAGACTGTCCCTTGGACCAGGTTACTGGATTAAGCTTAGAAGTTAGACCGACTAATATAGGCCCATATAATAATTATCAAAAAATGCCTATTAACAGGCATGATGATATCTAATAATGCTATGAGGAGTTCATAGCCTTAATAATGGTCGTGATTAGTGAAAAATAATTTTTTTCAAGACTATAGACACCTCATTTTTGCCAATTGTTATTGAATTAGGTCAATAAATAAAAAAAATAAAAAATGAAAATGAAAAATAAAAAGATGATGAAATAAATAAGCAAAAAGAAAATCAAGTTAGGAGTCAAGTTATGTTAAGTTGGGTTAAGTTGAGTTGTTGGATCAATTATTGAAAGGGGCTAAATCCATTAGTTTTGGGCCAGACCAATATAAGGACTAAAAATCAAGATTTGTTAAATTATTGAACTAAATTAGATCAGGTCGGGCCTTAAAAGAAAAGCCCAAACTAACTAGGGTTTTTAGAAGTTAGGGTGAATCTAGGTTAAATAAAAAACAAATCTTTCGTATTGAAGATATGAAAGATTAAATTTTGGAGCTTATAAATGACACGTTGGTTAGTAATTGAGGGAGGTTTTCTTTTTAATCACACACACCAAAACACCACATACGCCCTTACATCTCTTCATGCGCCACCACTACACTATATGCACCACCACTAAGCCATACGCACCACTATGCCCCCACATACCACTACGCGCCCCTACACACTATCATGCACCCCCCTACACCATTGCATAAGCATTATACGCCACCCCAACACCATAACACTCTAGTGTCGTTGCACCACACCATCGCCTAGATCTATGCTGCTGCTGTACAGCACTATCGCCCAAGCGTCACCCAGATCCTCACCCGAAGCACCGCTCAAGCATCGCCTAGATCCTTGTCATACATGTGCAATCCATCGCCCAAACACTTGCTATGCTTACCCATACCATTGCCCAGTCGCACCCCACTCTCGCCTAGCCATCACCCAATGCCGTTGCCCACTATTGCTCGAGTCATCGCCCAAACGCCTTCGCTTGTATCGCCCATCGCTATCACCAGTAGCGCCCAGATCCTCGCCTAGTCCATCGCCATTAACGTCCTATGCCATTGCCCAATTGCTTGCTTGTACCGCCCGAGTCATCGCTTAGTCCATCGCTATTGACGCCCATCGCACATGCCCAAGAGCATGTCTGCTCTTACTCGTGTATCGCCTAAGCTCTCATCCATGCCACCACCTAGGTCATCGCCCTTGCTCGCTTGTATGCTCACCCAGGGACTCACCCACACATGCCCAAGCACAAGCCCACTCTCACTTAGTGCTATTGCCCACGTTGCCCAGTTCATTACCCAACATCAACGATCTGACGCTAGGTAGTTTTTTTTTTATTCTTTATTATTTTATTTTGTTTATTTTTAGTAATTTTTATTAATTTGCTTTATTGGTTATTTATTTTTATGATTAATTAATTTTTTGTATTTAAGTGCGGGTTTTTTTTTATTATTTATTTTGCAATTTTTGTTAAATTAGGTCTTTCTTGAAAAATTGTGTTTTTTTTTACTAAAAATATATTTTTGGCACTTAGGGTTTTTGTAAAAAAAAATCTAAATTGAGTTTTTTTTTTTAATGATAGTCAGTTAAGGTTTTCATTTATTTAATTTAGAAAAATTAGATTTTTTAAGTTTTTATAAATAATAAATTAATAAAAAAAAAAGTAAACTTGGCTCAGTTTTAAATATAAAATTAACCCACCTACTAAAAATTTTATAAAAAAGAATTACGGTCAGTTTGATCCTGATTAGCGAGTACATAGACACCTTCGAGATAATCGTTAAAAAATAATTTTTTTCCCTCTTTTTTAGAAATTTGTAATAAAAATTAAAAAAAAAAAATAATTTTTAGTTACTTTTGCCTATTTAGGTATATTTTAACATTTTTAGAAAAATTACAAAAAAAAAAGCCCATCAAATTTCTTTTAATTTTCACATGGTGATTTAATCTTAATAGGTTAGCCCTTGAACTCGGTTTTTCTGGTTTGGTTTTTCTAAAAATCAATTTTTTTAGAATATTGGTAGACTAATGGTCAAATTAGGGTTTTTCCACTCGAAAACCCTATTTTTTTTTTTTTACCGGTTAGCAACTCCAATTTTTTTAAATTTTTTTTATAAAAATATTTCCCTAAGTTTTATGTCGAGTAATTTATATTAAGTGGGCTGAGCTTAATATAAGTTAAATTAAAGAAATCGAAATAAGGCTCGACAAAGATTATCACTCCCCAAATCATAGGCATGATAGGAAAGGGTACGACTGTTCTTTTTAACCTTTTCATGCAAATCAGTACATGGGATATGTCAAGTAGTGCCATAAAGGAGTAGATTCAAGTCTTTTGATGGGGAGAATATAAAAAGATATCGCAACTTGTGAAAAATAATCAATTTTTCATACATCAAATTTTAGGAGAGTAGACATCATAAAAAACAACACATCACCTACCCATACACATCCATTCACCCATCCTTGTACCGGTTTATATTTTGTATAGTTTTCTAAGTGTGAATTGTACTTTCCCAGAATCACGAGAGAGAGACAACTAGAATTCATTGTTTATATATCCATCAAACTTCTTCAGTGGAATAAAAATGGGTTTTTACTTTTAACTTATTCCATGCTTTTTTTTTTTTTTTTTGCATAATTATGCTTCCTATTAGTTTGTGTTGTTGTTTTATCCTATGTGAGTAATCCATTAGGGCTTGTTACATCATTAGTATGATCAAGTGCTTAAAAAAGTAATTTTCTAACATTTGTTAATTCTAATGAAGGGCATTTAATAAATATAAGTATGCTGTAGTGTACAACATTGACTTAGGATAGATTTTAATAGAATATGTCAAGAGACAATTCTATTAGATAGATTTAGTTCTTTGGAACAACTTACTCCTGATAATAGAGATATTATTAGGAAAGTTGCTGCATCCGTAGGGGAATCGATACATTAACATGACATTAATGGAATCTTAATTGGTTGTCAATTAGGAAAAGATTCCAATGACATAATTAGGATTAGAAGTAAGTAGTTTTGAGAAGAATGCCTACATACTGTAATTTTTCATAGTTAATAAGTATTAAGATAAAAAGTATTTTGGTAAGATTATACTAAGTGATGAAGCAAGTCTATATGTTAAGTGTATTTTTGTAGTTGTTCTTGTAATCACTGTATTAATCACTCTAGTTTGTGGATTAGTGTAGTTTAGTTAACAATTAGAGTCTTAATAATCAATCACTTGATAAATTTAATTGCTAGATAATAGGAAAATCATTAAGTACTAGTGTTTGAGTCATTTTCCCAGTAGAGACAACCTTATACTCATCAGTGCTATAAAATAATAGGTATACTTGCCTATTGAACCGAGTTAGTGATAGAATATAAGTTTATAAATTATAAAACTTGAAAGCTCTAAAAAGAGGCGATCATTGAACATAAAAGTATCAATGTGAGACCTAATGGATGTACCTTCCTCCATTTGCAAGCTATTGAACTGAAGCTTCTTATGAAGCTTATTGTTGAGGGATTTCTCCACGTAAAGCAACTCCAGTTTAGCCCATAAGTTTACTGTAGTTTTCTCTTTTATTTCCTGCTACAAAACTTGATTGGAAAAACATGATTGAATGGTTGATATAGCCTTCTCATCTAATTCATTATTTTGCTCCTCTGTTAAAGATATCGACAACTCTACATTCCCTAATAAGGCCTTATGATATCCATGCTAGATTAAGATATCGTACATCTTGACTTGCCATAACATAAAGTTAGAATCATATTTCTCGATCTCAAATTTTATTGTCATTATAAACTTAACAATTGAAATCCTAACTCTAATATCAGTTTGTTATGACCAAAGAAAATTAGATGTGTTTATGACAATCAATGGAAAATTAAAATATGAGAATGAGAATTAATAAGGTAAGAGGAAGAAAACTATACTAAAGAGAAAAGGCAATTATTTATTTCTTCTTTCCCTAGAGGATTTTATACTTAAAATGCATAGAGGGCTAAATCAAATTAGGCATTTAAGGTCAATACTTACTTGAGTTTGACTCCTGGAGCCAAGTGATAATGCTTGGAGAGTTAAGACTATTGATGACCTAGGAAGACTTACCATGGTGGGCTTAAATCATGGATTATTATATCGATTTGTTTACTTTTAACCTTTCTCAAGGAGGTTCGTGTATTTAAAGAGGCACTTTATGGGCTTGGATTAAAAGAGGTTCTTATAGAGAGATCTATCAATAGGAGAACTCCTTATAGCCATTAATTGTCAATGCATCCAATAGACATCTTCAATGGCTAAGCTTTATAAATACTCAAGAACTCACCCTATATGATATATCCGAGAGATTTAGAAAATTGATGCCATGTTGCTAAACTATTATTGTCAAAAACTAGATAAGACTCATAATGAAGAACACTTTACTTCTCAAGAATAATGAGATGATATTATATAGCTTCTCCATTTGTTACTTTGTAACACTTTAAGCCAAAAGTAATTAATAACCAAGTCAACAAACATTAATAGGCTCATTTCAATCATTTTGACAAAATTTTTTAGCTAGTATTGACATGTTATTCATTACATGGCTTTATATACTACTATTTAACATTTCCCACAATTCATATGGGACTCTATTCACATGATGATAGCAATTAAGGTCTTATTACTTGGTCTTTAAGCTCATGGATTCACCATCTTAGTTCATTGAGCTCTCCAACAACATTTCATAGAGGAAGAGGTTGAGCTCCTTCAAGCTTACCTAATTAGTTACCCAAACCTCAACCAATTCTATATTATGTCTCAAGTGGAGGGACCCAGTCTATGTCCCAACCTATCCCAAGCACAGAGTAGTGAAGTGTTAACCTATGTTGTACCCACCTAGGGTAAGATGGACAACTTGACCAATTGTCCCATCAACTTAACCTATACAATGCCTAACCTACCAACCTTCTTAATATCCTAACCTTCGATTTGTACCCATCTTAACAACGACTCTCTACATCAAGCCCAACCATCAATAGAGTGACATGCATGCCATACCTTTTCTAATAGTGAATGGATTGTACCGACAAAGCATACACCATTGTCTACCAAAAGTCTAATATGTCTTTGGGGTTGTACATATGGAGATGCACCACAACGAATAGGAACAAAAAGAAAATAAAAGGGTTTAGCAAATTAAGTAGTTACTAATCGGATATGATGCATTGACTGATCCTACTTGACCTATAATATGTCGGATGTGACTAACCGATTCAAACTATAGGGTCATTCGCCATTACTTCTTATTAAAGGGAATAGATAAGAGTTAGAGGGAAAATGAGAACACTAAGGTTGCTCATAAAAGGAAACTTGTAATAATCTGATATAATAAGTTGTTGTCTATGTACAAGTAAATGAGGTTTATATATTAGCCCCGCTAAGGTTATAAGGCATACATGAAAAAGACAAAAAATGTAATTTACAATTGGAATACATGAAATATACTAAAAAAGGTAAAAGAGGCAAAGAATGTTCTATATGGAAAAAGTAAGGAATCTTTCTAGAATATTATGTTAGAAGACACGTGTCATATGGTGGATGGCAGTCTAAAATGCAATTGGTCTTGTTGAGGTGTACTTTGAGGTAGCTTGGCTTTAATAATACAATTCAAATGAGGATAAAAGAAAGAGTTAATTGTCAAATTAGACCTAATCTAGTTGAAGTTGGAACTCGAGTGGTAGAAAATATTCTAATCCTCTATAAGTCAGACATCTAAGCAACTCGGCTCAAATGGAGGTTTGAAGTTGGTCGGCTCGAGAGCTGTTTCGTCCATGGCATAAGATTGGTAATAGTTATGGTTACTTGGTTGGTTGGCATGCATGCTAAGCAAGTTGGCACAATTGCTTGGCAGCTGTGGAACTATGCTGGAACTAATGAGAGCTCGTTGCTCAGGTCGGCAGTAGTGCAAAAGATGGAGATCGAAATAGGAATCCTCATCTTGAATGAGGTTTTGAGCTAGTATTCTCCGTATGAATCCTTGTAGTCCTCTAGCTTGGCTATATGTGACTAATCTAAGGAGTTGATACCAATCATCTACCTAAGGGTAGAAAGATTTGTCCTCAAATTTGAGGTGACTTCATGCTCTTTTTTATCTTAACATCTATTAAGCCTTCTTCTAGTCGGTAGGGAATCGGGTTGGATACATTGAAGGTACAAGAAACACCATGGTTCTCAGGCAATTCAATTTGATAAGCATTATGGTTGATTTTCTTCAGGATTTTGAATGGACCATCAACTCAAGGAGATAGCTTACTCTATCTTAGTGTGGAAATCGTTCTTGGTTGAGGTGATTACATACTAAGTTACTTAGTTTGTAGGAAACAATTTGGTCACCACGACTACCGATCTTTTATTGTCTTTAGTTGAACTTAGTGATCTTCTATATCATGGATTGATGCAGTTCTTGCAATTCTTAGGCTTGGGTGACTCTAGACTGACTCTCTTCAGTAGCTGCGAAGGTACTAATCAAATCTAAGAGAATAGTGGGATTAAGGCTATATACGACCTTGAATGGAGTCTTCCTAATGGTGCTATAGATAATTCGATTATATGCAAACTCCACAACTAGTAGACACAGATCTTAATCTTTTAGGTTCTTTCTTACGATAACTCAAAGTAAATTTCCTAGCATTTTGTTCACCACTTCAGTCTGGCCATCAATCTGAGGGTGGTTGGTGCTGAATACAAGTTTAGTTCCATGTCTTTTGTAAATAGTCTTCCAAAATAGGTTAAGAATTTTGTATCTAAATCTGAAACAATCGTCTTTGGTATTCCATGTAGTTGCACAAATTCCTATAAAAGTAAGTCAATAATTTATAAAGTATCATTAGTTCAATCGTACAGGATGAAGTATGCCATTTTACTGAAATGATCCACTACAATAAGGATTGAATCTTTTCCTCTGAATGTTCAAGCTAACCCTAGGACAAAGTCTATGTAGAGGTCAGCCTAAGGTGAGGTTAGTGTAGGTAATGGCATAGACTCTCCATGTGGCTCTCTCTTTCCCTTGGCCCTCTTGCACATTTTATAACTACTAACTACTAACTACCTTATGGACATACTTAGTCAGACAAGGCCAGTAAAAGTTCTCTTTTAACGGGTTGGCTATTTTAGTCTCTCTAAATGACTAAATAATCTACCACTATGAGCTTCTCTCACTAGTAGTTCATGTATAGAATAGCTCGGTATGCACAACATTTTTTCTTTGAACAGATAGTGATATAAGTAAATTACTCTACACTTTTGACACATATTTAAGCATAAATTACTCACAATTGTGTTTATTTCTAAAGTTCTTGGTACTTAATTGTGTAATATATCAATTTTGGATTATTCAAGAGCAAAGAGATGAAGTTTACACAAAAACAATGCAATTTAAGGCAATCACGGCCATGAGGAGAGGAAAACTTTGAAGAAAAACCAAGATACATTCCATTACAGGCATGATAATGAAAGATTTGAATATCCAACACTGATCACACCCTCCATTATAGGCATAATTAAAGGAGTTATTATGTTCCCCTGTTAGTAATAGCCATGATTGGTTATCAGGAGGGTGATCACTCCCACCATCACAGGCGTAATGAGATGAAATGTTTGCGACGAGGAGTTCACGTCCATCATCACAGCTGTGATTAGTGTAGATTTTTGTTTTCCAAGACTATCATACCTCGAGTCAAGGGCATGATGAAAGTGGACATAACTGTTCTTCTTTAACTTTATTACGGGAATTGAAGCATGGAACAGGTCTTAACACTAGGAAGTGTCTTCAAGTGCTATGTTTCGAGCCCTTTAACAAGAAAAATATAAATATACCACAATTTTCATATGAAAGGAGATCATCATAATCAACATCATCAAGAACATCACACCATAGCACATTACATCACATCAACAACTCACAATACACTTATGCATCCATCTTAGTACCATTTTGTGTTTTGTTCAGTTTTTCTTCTATAAAATCAATAATGGAATAAAAATGGTTTTTTACTTTTTACTTATTCCATATTTTATTTCTTTTTAATTATGATTTTTGTTAGTTTATGTTATTGTTTTATCACGTGTGAATAGTACATTAGAACTTACTACATCCACTTAGTATGATTAAGTGTATGGAATAGTAGTTTCCTGATGTTGTTATTCCTAATGAATTAAACTTAATTGACTTAGGCTAAATTTATATAGAATATATCAAGAGACAACTTTATTGAATAGATCTAATTCATTGGAAAACTTTACTCTTGATAGTAGAGTATTATTAGGAAAGTTGTTGTATTTTTAGGAAAATTGACAAATTAATGTATTATTAATGCGATATAAGTTGGTTATTAACTTAGAAGAAATTCTAATAGATACAATTACGATTAGACGTAAATAATTCCAAAAAGAATGTTTACATACTAGTGCTTCCCTATAGATAATAATCATTAGGATAAGATTAATGGTAATATTAAGCTAAGTAGTGAAGCAAGTCTACATGTCAAGTGTATTATTAGTAATTGTTTTTATAACCATTATGTTAGTTGGTATTAGCTTAGTCAATAATTTAGAGTTTTAATAATTAATCATTTGATAAATTGAATTGCTAGATAATAGGAAGGTTAATTAATACTAGTGTTTGTATCTGTTCTTAGTGGAGACAACCCTATACTTATCTGTGTAAGCCCTATAGTCAAGTGTTCGGGATTCGATTCATAAAATTTAAGGTGATCAAGCAAATTGTCCAATCTAATTCAAATTTTACAATGAAGTTAAGAATATTAGTATAAGTGATCTCAAGATTTTGGATTTAGGAAAATAAATAGTAAAATAATTAATTATTAGAATATTGAATTATATGTAAATTTTCCGTTATTTATTGGAAACACGTAAAACAAGTTTCGATAATTAAGAAATTGATAAAGATAAATTATATGGATACTAAAAATCATAAAATAACATAAATAATATTTAAGAATATTTATTTGTACTATATATGTATTTATGTGTAGGTTAAAATACGCGAAATTACTTTAAATATCCAAAAAATGCTAAAATAATACTAAAAACTAAAGAAAATTCATAAATAATTAAAGAAAAATAAAAAAAGTGTGGAAATGTCTGGAATTGAGGTGTAGCAAGTTGAAATTTAAAGAAGAAAATCAACTAATAAAATTTTGTCAAATAAAAAGTCAATTTAGGAAGAGATAAGGTAATTGTTAACTTAATTTAATGAGAAAAAAATCATCCTAGGTAGCTCTATAAATGCCTAAAATTCTTTAGAAGCTCATTTGGTCAGTTGGAATGTAAAAAAAATTGAGAGAATCGAAAAAAAAAAAAAGAAGATTAGGGTTTTTTCTTAAAAAATTACAAAAAAATCTATACAATTATGACATTTAAGCCAAACCCATTACCTACAGCCAACTAGAATTGAACTACCACTACTACCACTACCACCTAGCCTGGCTGATACACATGGAGCCACCTCTAGTGGTCGAAAGTCAATCAGACAAATAAGTCCAATTCTTAACCCGATTTTGTTTAATTTTGTAAAAATATTAAATGTATTTAGAAAATTATGAAATTTGTTATTCTAGGATATTTTAGTATGTAGATTTAGGAAAAAAATTTATTTTGATGAATTTATGTTTAGAAATATATTATCCTTAAGAAATCTCATAAACTTGAGTTTTGTTTGATTTAGAAATAAATAATTTTAAGAGTGTAGTTTTGAGGTCAAAATTTTTGTGTAGACTATTTAGATGATGTAAAACAATGTTATGGAGAGATTTTTCAAATTTTAATTTTTGAAATTTTTAGATGATTTTTAAGCCTCAAAATGATGCATAAAATGGGCTAATTAGGTAATAAAAGGGACAATTACTGATTTAGTGTATAATTACATATATTAGGATATTGAATTCTGATGTAGTATAATATTTGTGGCATTTAGAATGTTAAATTTAATTATTAGGATATTATGTAATATATGTAATAGGTAAAAATGGTATATTTTAACTTAATTTTGTAATTTAGGGTAATTAGGTATAAATTCTGATTTGGGATGAATTTAGATATTTTGATATGTTAGTTAATGTTAAGAGATGATATTTGAAGTGATGGGAATATTAAATGTATATATTATGTACATATTAGGTGATAATGTGTAATATATAAGTATAAGAAATTAATGAGTAGAAAAATATTATAATAAAATTGATAATATAATAATAATATAATTATGTAATAAATTTGGTAGGAAACTTAAACTAGGGTAATTATATGAAAAATATAAAATTTTCTCACATCGAAAGTTAATTTGATAGTTAAATTAGAATTAAGATGTACCATACAGACTAGAACATGTTAGGGACTAAAAGCGATATTTAGGATACCTAAAAATAATGTAATTTATTTCACATTATGGGTCGAAATAAATTCTTAGGATTTTACATATAAAATCCATAATTAAAAACTGAGTTAAAAACCTAATTTAGAAGTCAATTAAGAAACTGAATTAAAACTTAGCTCAAAATTAAGAATCATTGTAAAAGACTTAAAAACCTGAATAAATAGATATATTAAACCTTAAACAAAAGATAACAATAAGTGTTATAGGATAAAACCAATCTATGGTAGTGACGTGGAAACTGAAACAATATTTGTATCATAGGGATTATTGACGATAGCCTATGTAAGTCATAAGTTGCACCTTGAATGAGCAAACAAAAAGTCTAGGTAAGTTGGGAATTAATACGTTACTGTATTTCAAAGTACTGATTTGTAGTACTTGGAGACTTGAGATTATACTTAGATATGATTGTTACATAGTTGACTATGCGCATGCCTGTATGTACTTGTTTCTTAGCTTGATGTTGTGATTTTGATTTACTGCTCTAGCTTGTATTTATGTGATTTATTTGAAATTATTGAACACCTTAAACTAGATCTAATTAAATATATGACTTGAAATTCTAAATCGGACCTACAAAGCAACTCATTAGGGGAAACATTAAGGTTCTTCGGCCAAATATCGATCCCTTCGAAAGAGATAGTATTGGATAGCATAATCGGTCCCTTCTTCATCCTTAGTTGAACTAAGTGACAAGTGAGGAGGTTACGATAAGAGTGAAGTTAATGTTTTAAAGGTAGTAGTAGAAGGAGTAGTGTCTCCATGGCATAAGCTTGGGTTTGGTCATAGGTTATTGCATTAAATGGAAATTCCTTAATTCGAATTAGAGCAGGTATAATTTCTCTAATCTCACAATGGTCGGATAACATCATACGATGGAATTTGCTTGTATATACATTGCATCTAATTGATTTTATTGATAACCTTATTTGTGTTTAAGGTATAGTTTTAAATCTCCATCCCAACTTACTGAGCTATTAGCTAGTTATATCCCCATAGATATTGTTATAGGTACTAGTTAGGAAGCAGCTTATATATACCTTAAAGTAAGCAACTGCTGGATCTTGGGGAGTAAAGAAATACATCTAAATAATAGATATATTTTTAAGGTTTTAGCTCTTATTTTAGAATCTTCTACTTTTGAATAATGTATTACTTAAAAAATATAGTACGATGAAACCTTGCAAACATTATTTGCAATATTTGAATCCTAGTGTATATACATATTTTTATACTTTCTTAGGTAAATAATTTATTTAATTTATGAACTATTTACTTTAAAACGAGTTAGTTGTGGATGCCTTATGTAAATCAATCTAAGATGGTGGCTGTATAGATAATTTCTATCTTAGAATGGATTGTACAGCGGGACTGTTATGACTCTGTCGCTTTGGGACGTAACAATCCGTACTATAAAACAATAGGTATACTTACTTGTTGAACTGATTTAAGGATAGAATATAGGTTATAAATTGTAAAACTCGGAAGCTTTATTTAAAGGTAATTAGATAGCTATCTTTGAGGTAATATCCTTCAACAATAGCTCCTTCTCTGCACTACATAAGAATAGGACCAAAATAGGGGTCATGAGCATACTGCTCGGTGATAAGTGAAAATCCCAACAATTTTGTTTGCAAGGTGGTCAATAAGGTTTGCCAACATGATATGGCTTCTACAACCATGTTGGCACTGCATGGTTGTCGGATTACATAAGAAAAACCTTCCATAAATTCTAGCTACTTAGCTTGCCCTTTTGAAAGTTTGTTCAAACTTCTAAGATGCACTAAGGACTCATGGTTCGTATAAATCACAAACTCTTAAGGTAGCAAATAGTATTGCCATATAGTAAGAGCTTGAAAAAAATAGTATAACTCTTTTTCATACATAGAATAGTTCAGTGTGGCACCATTGAGCTTCTCACTGTGGTAAGTAACTAGTCGTCATTCTTGCATCAAGACAGCACCAATCCCAATGCCTAACGCATCGCATTCCAGTTCAAATTGCTTGTCAAAATCTGGTAAAGATAGGATAGGGGCAGTAGTGAGCCTCACTTTGATTTCCTTGAGGTTTTGTTCAGCTTGGTCATTCCATTAGAATCCATTATTCTTCTTTGTTAGTTTAGTTAAAGAGGCTGCAATGATATTGAAGTTATTGATGAATCGCTTACAGAAAGAAGTAAGACTATGAAAGCTTCATACTTCAATAATATTCTTCGGCGTTGGCTAATCCAAAATAGCTTGGACCTTTTCCCTATCTGCTCGGATTCCTTCTCTAGATACTACGGACCTAAGAAAGATTAATTTACTTAGATAGAACATACACTTCTTTAGGTTTCCATACAACTTCTCGGCTTGTAAAGTGTCAAAAATAGCTTGGAGATGTTGAACATGGTTGTTCAGGTTGACACTATACATTAGTATGTCGTCGAAGTATACGGCCACGCATCTTCTGATCAGCGGATGCATTATATGGTTCATAAGCTGGATAAATGTGCTTAGTGCATTTGTAAATCCGAATGGCATAACCAGTTACTTATAGAGACCATGCCTCGTCTTGAAAGCAATCATCCATTTGTCACCAAGTCTCGTGCGAATTTAGTGATAGGCACTTTGTAGATCAATATTCAAGAGTATTTGAGCATCATGTAACTCATCTACTATGTCATTAAGCCTTGATACTAGGTACCTATACTTGATTGTAATATAGTTTATAGCTTGGCTGTCAATGCACATACGCCACGATCCATCTTCCTTTGAGACTAGCAAAACTTGTATAGTATAAGGACTCATGCTCTCCTTTACATAACCTTGCTCTATTAATTCATCTACTTGCCTTTTTAGCTTAGCAGCTTGTTTAGGGTTTATTTTTGTAGGCAAGTCGGTTCGGTAGGGCTGTGCCTGGCTATAAATCAATACAACATTCTATGCCTTGGATTGGGGGTAATCCATTAAGAAACTCTTTAAGGAATAGGTCGAAAAATTCATCAATTAATCTTTAGATCTCATTAAGAACATCTTCAAGATTCCTCATCTTTAACAATCTTTTGATCAATAAAAATATAGGCTCATTAGCCTTCTCAACAGCTCGAAGCTCTCTCTGGCTCATCATTAAGGCTTTCTTCTTGTTAGCTTAGGTGAGCTGGTTATGGGTCTCATTCACCTGGTAGATGTCATGGGTTGCAACGTAATCTTCTTTCCATCCTTAACAAAAGCATAGGTGTTCTTATATCTATCGTAAGCAACATGTTGGTTGAACAGCCATTGTCTCCCAAGTAATAGATGTGAAGCTCCCATGGGGATGAAATCATGTACCACTTTGTCTTTATACACATTCCTAACATTAAAAGGTATAGATACTTGTTTTGTGATGTGTAGAGCACCCTTATCATGAAGCTAATGTAGCTTATAAGATCGAGGGTACTTAGAGATCAACATTCTTAACCTTTGCACAAAAGACTATGTAACAATGTTGGTACAACCCCCTCTATCTACAATAATGGTGCACAACTATCCTTTAATGGTACACTTGGTGTGGAACAAGTTTTCCCTTTAGTCTTCCTCGGAGCTTGGTAAGGAGCTCAGTACTTGTCTTAGTACTAAGGTCATTACTTCTCCCTAGTTAGCATAGACATAGGTCTCCTCTTCCTCATTAGCTTCAACTCTTCTGGTATTCTTTTCTTCCTTTGGCTTGCTCTTGTTAGTGTTATCTACTACATCTCCTCGGAGTAACATGACATGTCGGTTCGACACTCAACAGCCATATGTCTAAAACCAAAGCATTTGAAGCATTTCACCTCACTTGTCTTTCATTCAGAGGCCTATCCTTCCTCGTATGTCCTCAGGGTTGACCTATCCTTAGCTTGGCTTTGCTGGCCTTCTTGGCTATTATCAGGTCGATCATATTTTTCCTTGACTCGGGAGGGTCTCCTTAACTCGACATAAGCAAGTCGGTATGGGATAAGAGCTCAAGAGAATGTCGGCCTAGGTTAACTCGAAGCATTTCTTCTCTTCTTTTCAACCATCTGCGCTACCTTAATGGCCTCTTTCAATATATAGAACCTCTATACTTTTGCATTGTTACAAATCTCATATTTAAGTTTAGAAATGAACCTTGACACTGTATGAGCCTTGGGTTCATCCACGTCTGCTCAGATCATCAGCATTTAAAATTCTCTCACATAGTCATCAACAAATCAGCTTCCTTAGCAAAGTTCCTACAACTTTTCAAACGTATCTTACAAGTAAGTCTTAGGCACAAATCTTCCCCTTAGCAATATCTTCATCTCTTCCTAAGTCTATATACCTCATCTTCCATCTCTTGCTCTAGCCACATTTAAATTCTTCCACCACATGGTAACATATCTAAAAAGTTCAATTGCAACAAGTTGTACTTTAGCAACATCAGTGTATCCATAGCAGTTAAATATTTTTTCTTCCTACTCTAAATATTCATCTACATTTCCACTTTCACTAAAGGGTAGGATTTAGACCTTGATATTGTCTAGTCTATGAGGAGTTCAACATCCTTGCTCTTGTGCTCAATAATATTCAACCTCTTCTTCTTCCTCTCCATCATCCTCTAGATCTACATCCCCGATCTCTTCTAACTTTAATTGTTGTCTAGCAACGCGGTCTGTAACTCCTCTAGCTCGATAAGGTTGAAATGGCGATTAGCTCAACCATCTTTGCCATATCATCTCTCAAGGACATTCTTAAGGGAGTTATGATGAGGTATACCCTGCGGTTTTTGCCTATTGACTTGCATCATAGTAACCGAACTTTCATCATGATTAGTAAGTTAGTTAAGTTTATCATCGACTAACCCAAGGGGTGTTACTACCATTTTGACCTTGATCAACATGAGCACTACTAATCAGGTCACTAATAACACCTTGAACACTTAAATCTGACATAATGTAATACTTCTCCAACAGATTGACAATACAATACACAACAAACACTTCTACTCACTACTTAAAACCTTACTAATACACTTTAACAACTTCAGTACCTAACACTCACTCGAATATAACAAAAAGGGACTTGCTATGTTTCATAGTGAAAAATAGTGTAACAACAAGAATGATACTTGCCAATCTACAAGCCTTTACTTCACAGCCCACAACTTCAAAACTTACTTCATATGAACATATTGCAGTAGTTACGGAAGGAACATAGTAGCCACTAACAACAAACACAAACAAAAACTTTACTACGACTTCACATATTCTTGCTTGGAACTGTGTTCTGCTACTAGCAAAGCTGATGCATCTTCGAGGTCATATACACGGAGAAGCATCACAACAAACAGGAACAAAAAGAAAATAAAGGGGTTTAGCAAATCCAAGTAGCAACAAATTAGATATGACGTACCGACTAATCTTACTCAACCTACAATTCACCGGATGTAACTCATCGGTTCGAACTATAGGGTCACTCGCTACTACTCCTTACAAAAGGGAATAGATAAGAGCTAGAGGGAAAGTAAGAATACTAGGGTTGGTCACGAAAGGAAACTTGTAATAATCTAATGTAATGAGTTGTTGTTTGTGTACAAGTAAATGGGCTTTATATATTAAGCCCACTAAGGTTATAAGGTATACATGGAAAAGACAAAAAGGGTAATTTACAATTAGAATACATGAAATATACTAAAAAGGGCAAAAAAGCCAAAGAATATTCTATATGGAAAAAGTAAGGAATCCTTCTAGAATATTGCGCCAGAAAACACATGTCACATGGTGGATGGCGGTCTAGAATGCAACTGGTCTTGTTGAGGTGTACCTTTGAGGTGGCTCAACTTTAATAATACAATTCAGATGGGAATAAAAGAAAGAGTCAATCATCAAAGTAGACCTGATTTGGTTCAGGTTGGAACTTAGGTGCTAGAAAACATTTTAATCCTCTGTAGGTTAAATGTCTAGGCAGCTTGACTCAAATGGAGGTCTAACGCTAGTCGAATCGAGAGTTGTCTATATCATGGCACGAGCTCACTAATAGTTATGGTTACTTAGCTGGTCGGCATGTACGCTAAGTAAGTCGGTAGGATTGCTTAGCAACTCAGGAATTGTAAATCTCTAAATTTTTTCGACCTAACATCTGAAGTAAACTCAAGTGTGTTAGATATTCTTAAGAGTTTATAAGGCCAATAAAGGTAAAAACCTTAAAATAACTAATTAATCATGTATAAAATTTTTATACCCTAAACGTAAGTAAACACTAAAGATTTCATCCAAAACTGATAAAAAACCTAAAATTATAACTTTAAGGATATAAAAGTATTAATTTGTCATAACTTACTATAAACCCTAATTAATAATATATCCTTAGCATTTTTCTAAATCATTAGTAAAAGATCAAAGATAACTTTTAATCATTCATAAATACTTATAATACTAAAGTAATCCTTTAGGAACTAGGATATTACATTATAGATCACATCTATCTTCTAATTGTATAACTAGATTAGTATTATATAGAGTTAAGAGCTTAGTTGATAATTATACTATATATAGTAAGTATTAGTACTTTAAATGACACTTTTCATGATGATTACAATAAGTAGCTTACCAAATTATTTATATAGGATATAAATACCTAAAGGAAGAGCTTATTACCTATTTTTACTAATTAATTCAATAAACTCCATATTTCCTTTCATTTCCTTAATTTTTTTTCTAATTTTTCCTAATTACTTCATTATATACACTTAGATTACATATAATTTTGAAAGGTTGACCAAGTCAAAGGTTGACTTCGTTAACACATGTTGACTAAAGTTAACAAACATGTCGAAAAGTCAACAAACATATCGAAAAGTCAACAAACATGTCATTGTTATCTAGAGTTTTCTCTCTTTTTCCTTAACTTTCTACACATTTTTATTTTTCATTTTCACCCCCTTCTTGCCGTCCACTTCCTCTCTCATCTAGACCCCACTCACTTCTTTTATAAAAATACAAATTGAGACAACAAAACACCTTTTCTTCTCCCCCACCAAAACCGTGACCCCCTTGCTCCCTTAATTCCAAACACTTTCTTAACTTCACTTTCACAATTCCTACTACCATAAACTAAGGAGAAAAAGGTATGTTATCATATGATTTTCTATCTTATATAGTAGTTAGTTTTATAAGTTAGGTTAGTGTAGAAATTTGGTATAATATGTGCATATGTGTTGTTGGAAGTCAAAGTTCCATATTTATGCTTAGAAGTGTAGGAATCCTTACATAATTGGAGGAAGAACACATGTATATATATACTTAAGCATGTGAACATAGGAATACACTTGATAAATACATGTATGAAAACCCTTATATATAAGTATCCATTATGTACATAACCTAAAATGAGGTATATACTAACTATACAAACACATACCTTACTAAATACACCCTGAAAGTAAAAAAAATATGAAATTTGTGAAGCTTTCTTAAGAGGGAACATTAAGCATATGAAAATACGTATAAAAATATGTATGTCACTATATGTGTATACGGGTATATGTACTAGTATACATATAAGTACACAAGTATACATACCAGCATGTTAGAAATATAAGTATATATATAATGTATGTGTAAAATATATGAATACATAAGGATAAGTATACATATGTAATGAATGACGTAAGTCGTAACATAAGCAAATGATGACATAAACTATAACATAAGCCTCTAAAATAATAAACCATAAGATAATCTAAGTGTAAAAATTAATGGCTAATAAAATCATTAATTACTAAAATAGAACATAAAACTAGCCAATAAGAATATTTAAGCTTCAATAGATAACGTTTTAATAAATTTAGTCTATATTGTAAAACACAGGTTTTAACATCCAAAACGGATATCACCTTGTGAACATGCGTTCGAAAACGATGAAAAATGACTATAAGTTCATAAATATCGAAAATAGAATAAAAAAATTACATACGATCAGTGATAAAGTCTAATTGGATAAAAAAACTGATAGTAATCTAAGTAGAATTAGGTAAATAGATATCTAGAATCACTAGTTAATTTAATTGCTTACTATCGTTATTATATCGTAATGATCAAGTGATCTTGACACAGGCGAGAATCTTCCGATTGATTACTACGACTAGAACGAGTTGTCATGATCGAGTGAGTATTTATCCTATGATTCTATGCTTGTATGTGATTGTAGATAGTGAACTTAAATGATATTGTTAATTAATTGTTGTGTGGGGTCGAGAAATGCTTGTGTATGTTATTATGTGCTGAATTATGAATTTACTTTAAGTACAAAAAATAATTTGTTATTGCATGGTAATATAAGTAATGATTATGTGTGCTATTGGATGGTCACATAATAATTGGACTTAACTATACTCGGTTCATAAGAAGAAATGGTTACGTGCATCAAAATGTATTACATAGACATAATTCCGACGGTCATATCACATGGAGGTAGAGAGAGGCCATTCAGGAGTTGTTATTATAAATTTATTGGTTTTGTATGGTGTACTCATACAAATTGACCTTACCCTAGCTCATAGGAATACGAGGCGTTGGAGACGCCAACCACCTGGCTAAGGGTCAAGTCTAGAGATCTCTATTTAGGAGTGAGTGTGGACTATGGGGGTCCACTTACGATTATACTAGAACTTGGTTTTTATGAAAATAAAGGACTTGTTTGATTTAAGTACGGAATGTGGAGTTCCGTAGTAAAGTAAGTTCTAGTATAATACCCGGATTTGATTGGTACTGTGTGTACTCCAACCTTGACTTTGGAGGACGTTAAATATGAGTTGCACATATTGACTAGTTAACTATACGTATTGTTTGGCATTCTATTTAATCATTCATTTATATGTGTGAATATAATGTAATGATAACTTGCTCGTAGTTTGGTTAAGGGTTTTGCTCACTAAGCTTAGGTTTATACCCTCTTAGACTTTTGATCTAGGATGGCTTATTCATTGAGGCTAGCCAGAGAATGCCAAAGGTTAGCTTAAGAACTTGGGCAAGAGTGGGTCATTCAATGTGTAAAGAGAACTAATTATGTAGATGCTCACTTATTTACTTTTGTTTTATCAGTAATATAGACCTAAATGTACTAAATTACTACTTATTGTAGACTTTGTAGTTTAAATTTTATATAAATATGTTTATGTGATGATATTATGTGGATCTGTATATTCTTGGGAAGCTAGTGGTTGTAGAGCCTTATATATTGTGTGAAGAGTTCATGATTAGAAGGGTAACTAGTCAGGGGTTCTTTATACAATATACGACGTCTACCACAACTAAACCGTCTTTAGTTTGTGACAAGAACTGTATTAGAACTTATGAGAGCTCAATGCTTAAGTCGGAAATAGTGCAAAAGATGAAGATCATAATAGGTATCCTCATCCTAAATGTGGTTTTAAGCTAGTATTCTCCGTGTAAGTCCTTGTAGTCCTCTAACTCAACTACGCATGACTGGTACGAGGAGTTGATTCTTATGAATTCTACCTTTGTATTATGTGTACATTCTATTTTTAATGTTTTATCCTTTTTAGTAATTATGTATATCTAGTATGGTGCCTTAAAATGTAGCTATATATACTCCATTTTAGTACCAACCAAAATTACTAGTTGAATGAATATTCTTTTGTATTTCACCTTCCTTGTTCTTAAGGTTATGTTAACCTTAACTAAAGTCTAGGTTTAGGTTTCCCTTATCTAGCCCCTTACGAGAAACTTACATAATCCCTTTATGCATCATATCAACCAAATCAGTTAGTTTGTATGTTATTCTTAATGCATCATATCTAAGGATTAGCTTGTAGATTGTCTTACATCGACTCCCAATTACTCTTCTATCCATCATCCGGATAAGACCCATCTTAATAAGGATCAAAGAAACAGCAGTGGGTCGGGAACCCAAAATGGGTATTCGAGGTTCCAAAAGAAAAATGGGTACAAAGAACAGGAAGGTTTTTGATGGTAAATGTGAATGGATATGACTCACCAAGATATAAACACAATCAAGGGTTTGAGCTCGAAATAAAGTTCGAAACAACTCACGAATATTAAATGTCGCTTAAGATTCAAATGAGGGTTAGATATAACTCACTAATCGGTTCAAATGAAGGGGTTTACCATAATCTTAAGAATAAGATTGATAAGAACATGAGAGAGATTAAAGAGAGTAATTGATACTTAGTAATCTGACATACACAAGCCCTACTAACTTAAGTACAACCTTACTCGAAAGAGGAAAGTTTCACTCTATATATATATATATGTCTATATATGTATGCGTCTATCTATATTAGTACAAATATTGCTATTTATAGCAAGTCCTAAACCCTAGTAGGAAAACGGTAAATAATTTATAAGGCCTTAAACCTTAAAGAATCGGGCCCATAAATTAAATGGAGGAAAACATATACAAGAATACAAAATAATGTGTTTTATAGAACTCAGCATGTAGTCACTCGGCATGTCCAGGGAGGAGTAGGATTCAAACTAGGCGAGGTTAGCAGTTGGATGTTTGGGTCTGAAGGGGAGCTCTTGATGTCTCATAATGCCTGGCCGAGACACCAGAGAGGTCGGCCCATAATTATCGAGTTATAAAGTCAATTGTCACTAGTCTATCGAGATAGCGTCAAGTGGTTCTTTGGTCCCAAGTCCTTGGCTATGTGATCTCTTGTCTTCTCGACAGGCAACAAACTTGTCACTGAGTGGCTCCCTTTCTTCCCCTAGGTCTTCTATCATTTGTTCGCCCTCGGCAAAAGCTATTCAACCTCAAGTTAGAACAGGTCAACATCTTCTTCTAAAAGGTTGGTGTCGGCTTCAGATAGGTTAGCCTCAGCTTAGACGTAGTCGGAGGTTGATTCCCATCACATCTAGTTCATGTGATTATTGGTTCCTGTATGTTTAGCACCCATAGAGGCCACATCACGTTGGTATCAAAGCTCTAGCAATGTTTGAAGTTAGAGCTTCTGCTAACATCGAGTTGTTCTCATGTGTGTTTATGTTGAACATAATGTTGTTAGCTTTTGGTAAAGTGAAGTACAATATAGTATATTGCCAATAACAGTGTTTGGTGTCTGGAAACTTGTCTCCATTGCATTTGGATGTACTATGTTTTACCCTATTTGGAGTTTAAAAACAAACCAAGTAGTATTAGTTGGAGTATTAGTTTGATTGACTTGTACATAGCTGTTGAAGTTTTAGGTAGTGAGTTAGGGTATATGTTCTTTGTTTGAGTTGTGGATTTGAGATAGTGAAGAGTTTTCAAGCTCAGGTTTTGAGTGACAAAGGGTGTAATCCTTTAGTGATATTATAATAGCTAAGTTGAGGCTACGAAATTGAATAGTGGGTTTCAAGGTATCTAGATCATGTTTCTTTTCAAAGTAGTGTCATGTGTTGTGTCTAATCTTGATTCCGAAAGTCAATTAAGAGAATGACAATTCAAGCATTAATGCGACTATTGGTGACAACAAAAGTGGCATTATCCACCATGGTAGAGCCGTCTAAACCACTCCAAGGTCTACAGATGAGTGGATTGATGAACTTGCTGCCATGATGGTTGAGTTGATGCATAACATTAGTAGAATGGCTGTCACTCGAGCTACTAAAGAAGCCTTTGCCAACATCCGAGTTATTCTTCAATAGAGGCAAAGACAAGGTATAGGGTACCAACTTGACTATGGTGACTGTAGTGAATTTGGATGACGGAACTATGGCATTACTATTGAGAAGAGAGTGTAAAGGCGGATTGATTTGGAAGAGAGTAAGGAAGAAGAGTACTAGGAGCCTAAAAAAAGGGTCACCCGACCTATTAGAGGAATGAAGAATGTTAAAGTAGTCTAGATGCCTACCTACTCTAGGTTAGGAAATGCTAATGATTGCTTGGATAAGGAAGGCAAGCTCGAAAATATATTTGAGTGCCATGAAGTGAATGAGTATACTAAGTCCCACAAGCTACATTCTCTAAATATATCACCTTATGGTGGAAGAATTTACAAGCTAGCCAAGGAAGAGATGGAAAGCCAAAGATCTAAACTTAGTAAGAGATGCATCGAGCAATGTGCAAGAAATTTGTGTCAGATCACTATATGCAAGATACTTTCAAGAAGTTACAAGAGCTTAGGTAAGGTAGAACGTGTATGGAAGTTTATACGAATGATTTGATGCTAATGATCCATTATGAAGTTGAGGAACTTGAATCTTGAACTATTTTTCGATTCATTGGAGGATTGAAGTTTGAGATAGGAGAGGTGCTCGATATCTAGAGAATGAAATATTAGAGGACACTATCCGAGCTGCTCAAAGAGTGTGTCAAAGACGGTAGGGTTATTCCTGAGCTCCACCCAGCCGAACACAACTTCTCTAACTTGTTTCGAGTAGACTTATAAGATCAAAACTAAGCAAGAGTGAAGAATTTCGATTTGACCAAAGGCCTTAACTTGTTGAGAATGAGGCACCGAAGAATTCAATAAAGGATAAAGCCCAAGAAGAAAAACTAGTGAGATTAAGCATTTTAAATATCAAGGGTTTGGTCACATGGCCATCTAATGTCCCAATAGGTAGACTATGGTCATCAAAGTTGGGGTGTCGCCCATAGAAGTTGACAATACCACCAAAGAAGTCAAAGAGTTGAAGTAGTATGCAACGTAAGAAGAATTCCCTAATGAAGCTTAGGTTGTAATGGGTGCTAAATAGGGTGAGTTCTTAAACATAATCATTTGTCGAGTTATAAGCTTGACCAGTTTAGAGGAGAATGAATAGAGAGAGAATATGTTCCACATTGATTATTGAGTGAAAGGCTGGTTATGTGTTATGAACATAGATGGTAGGAGTTGTATTATTGTAGCTTTGGTAAGTACGATGCAAAAACTTAAGTTTTCGATCACTCCCCCTCCCAAGCCATACAAATTGCATTGGCTTAACGAAAAAGGAGCTCTTCATATCACAAGCAAGTTACTGTACCAATCTCCATCAAAGTCTATCAAGATAAACTGCAATGTGATGTCCCGTTGATGTATGCATCGTACATATTGTTAAGACGACCCTAATTATTTGATCGAAAGGTTATTCACGATGGGTTTAAGAATATGTATGCCTTTAAGCATGATGGAAGGAAACATTGTACTGAGTTCGATGACTTTGAACCAAGTTTGAGTAGATTCAATTGAGCAAAGCTCCAAAGAAGAGCCTAACCATGAATCGAACTAAGCTGTCACATGAGATGATGTCCGATGCCCCATACTCTTGGTTGATATAGAGGTTGCTTGAGATGATGGGGCAAAGTGTTGAGTAACCCATTAAGGTGAAGTAGATACTTTACTATTTTACTGACTTGTTTCCCTAACGAGCTTCTGAAGGGACTGCCATTAGTTTGAGGCATAAAGTATTCCATAAATGTGTAGCTAGGGGCTACCTTACTAAATATGTCCGCCTATAGAATGAACTCGAAACAAGCTATCGGGCTATAGATGTAGGATGATGAGATGATTGATAAGAGTTATGTTCGCAAGTTCTTAAGTTCATCTACAGTGCTAGCTTACTTGCATTGAAGAAGGACATATCATAAAGAATGTACATTGATAGCCAAGCTATTAATAAGATTACCATTAAGTATAGATAACTGATTTGAGGCTTGATGACATTCTGGACAAGCTACATGGAGCTCGAGCCTTCTTCAAGATTAATTTGAAGTCAAATTACCATCAAATCTGAATTCGAGCTGTAGACAAATGGAAGACCATATCTAAGACTAGATATAAGCTATATGAGTAGTTAGTGATGCCATTTGGTTTTTCTAATGCTCCAAGCACTTTTATGAGATTGATGAATCATGTACTTCGAGATATGATTGGCAACTTTGTGGTAGTGCACTTCGATGATGTACTTATGTGTTGTCCTAACTTAGAGAAACACTATAAACATCTTCAATTTGTATTCCTTGTGTTAAAGCCAAGAAGTTGTATGGGAATTTGAAGAAGTGTGATTTCAGTCGATCTAAAGTGGTCTTTTTAGGGTTTGTAGTTAGTGAAGGAGGGATCTAAGTTGATGAAAACAAGGTTCAAACTATCATTGAGTGACCAATACCAAACTATTCTTCGGATATTTAAATCTTCCATGGATTGGCTTCTTTTTATCGTTGCTTCACAAGAATTTTAGTACCATACTAACTCCTTTGATCGAGCTATTGAAGAAGAATGTAGAGCTTAAATGGGGAGAAAGAGAGTAGAAAAGTGATATAACATTAATTTAGCATGTATTTTCTAAATTTTTTTATGCTGTTTTAGATGTTAATCTAGTTAATTTTAAAAACTTATGAGCTTAATTACTTTAGATTTCATTTTTGGGGACTTCGGGTATGAAGTTTTCAAGGTTTTTATTAAGTTTTGGGGAATTCTGAAGCAAAAGCATTGATTGATGAATGAAGTAAAGAAATTTTGAGTGAGAAATGAAGTAAAATGAAGTCTAGAAAAGATCATAGTTAGAGACCATGACTGTTGTTCCTACTTATGTTCCCTTCAACATGCAATTCAATTGGATTTTTAAAGATTTTGAACAAAGTACAAGTACATGCCTAAGCTTCACAACTATGTACCTCACTTGTGGACTTTCCATAATTTTAGAATCTTTTATTCTTATTAGGTTTTCTTTGTAATTTTAGGTCCGCTTCTTATAAATAGGCATTTAAACCTTAGGTTGCGAAGAGAACCCCTTGAGCACAAGTTAGTAGGGAATAGGATAACAAGGGGGCTCCTCCATTATTTTCCTTTTACTTTACTTTTATGTCCTTACTCTGAACTCTTAATAAATCATTGTTGAACCCTAGGCTCTAGGGTGGCTATTATTATCAATGAAATTCAATCTATACTTTTACATATTGCAATCTAATTGTGTTGTTTTCATTATTTGCTTTAATTTAATATACCAGTGATTGACTTATTACTAAAGTCTATTATGGAGTTCCTAAGAGAATGCAATATGACTGACTAATACAATTAAGCGAAATTGGCTAATTGAAACATTTAGTAGATTGATTTTTTGAGATTAAGGCAACCTAATAGTGAGATTCAAGTGTGTCATGTGATCTTCCAATGCTTTATTCAAAAGCGATTTGGGTAGAGAGGGTTTTAAGGTTAAGAATTAGCTAGAGATATGAGTGTAGTTTGTTCATAATAGGAATCCCCACGATCCAATATATCAATTAAGATTGAATAAGTCACTTAGAAGTAGGTAGTAAATAACATTAAAGATTTACTAAGGAGTGTGTTGTAAACCCTAAAAATTTTGAGCAATAGTAAAGTAGAGCATAAGTCCTCTTTAAACATTTCTAAGGATCAACCAACTTAAGCATTAAACTAATTATACATCACGAATGCACCAATTAACTTCTTGATCATGAACGGGCATAAAAACCCTAAAACTTAATAACGATCCCTAACTTACTAAAACCCTAAACCCTAAAATATAGTGAAATTCCCAAGCTTAATGAAATCCTAAAACAAAGATTCAAAAACCTTAATCTTAAAGTGAATACTTAAAACCCTAAATCCTAAAGTGAACACTTAAAACCCTAAATCGAAAGCCCTAAACCTAGTGGAGCACAAATCAAACTTGAAAAACCTATAACTTATCTTAATAAAAGCTTGATAAATAGAAAGATCAAAAGCTAAGTTCAAGATTTATCACTTGAATTAATTGAACAAGTTTTGACAATTCAATAATGTGGAAGTTTGGGAAGCCATACATGATGATTAGGGGCCAGGCATATCCCTATTCCCTTTCCTTCTCATTTTCACCTTAAACTTAATTAAACCCTAAAATGTGATGACTAGTTTGTGTAAAACTCTTAGAAGACTTTAGCACATCCTTGGATTTGATTAGACAAAACCACTTCAAAACCCCAATCAAGTTATACCATTTAAGGAAAAAGGTTACTAGTCGCTTTTTCATCATACCAAAATAGGGAAAAGGAGAAGACTAGACAAATTACTTCCTCCTCTCCAGCCACTGGTTTGGTATGCACCCAAGAAGGACTTCTTGTCATCTGATTTCTTTAATAAAAGCTCACTTCAATAACCACCCAATGAACCTTAATAGATTTACCATTTCCTCACTCCTCCTTGTCTTCTTTCTAACCTCAAAAGGACTAGTACAAGAAGACTCAAACAAAGCCACTATTGGCCATTCAAACTTCTACCACCATCATGTGTGATTTATTCATTAAACCACCCCAAAACTCTTTGGCTTTGTCATCAAAACATCTCACCAACCACCCTCACCATCCCTTGGAGCAACCTTAACCACGTACCCATTCATTCCCTCATTTCAACCATTAATTTCCCCTAAGAATCCCCTACTCCAATGCCATCCAATCTTAGCTTATTTGAGGAGCAACAAGGCATTATCACCTTGCAATTTCCTATCCCAACCAAGGTCCAAGGAGCCAAGGAGACAACAAGTGACAAGAGCAAGGTTTAAGGGCAAGAAGACACCTAGTTGGGGCACCATCCACCTTCACTAAAACATAGTAAAGTCTCCTTCACTCTTATGTAATCATAGGGTATTCAAGTACAAGAGTTCCTTCTTTTCCTTTCTTATAACATCTCCTTGTATTCTAGGAGTCATTATGCTAGATAAGTTAATAGTTTCATGAAGAATATCTTGTTATGTAGTAAATATATGCAAGTACATTCTTGGTAGCTAACATAGGATAGGTGTAAATTTAGAAATAATGAATGAGAAGGCCTTGTAAAATGCAAGAGTATAAGAATAAAGCGAAGATGACTTCCCTTATATTGTTGGATGTAGACCTTAAGGTACTCCTAAGGGTGTTTCCTCAACTTAATGAAAGATATTTAGGTATAAAAATGCACTTAGATGACTATAGGTAAGTTTATGGAACGAAACTAAGGAAAACATCCATAAATCCTAAGAAAATACCCTTAAAAGCCCCACTCAACACGCGGTCCAAGTTTAGGGAGCTATTGTATAAGTTAACTCAAGGTCCATATGAATCTTTTGTTCGGAATGATATGACTAATCATAAAGGAGGAGCTTATGACTTAGGGAGGTCTAATGCTTCTAACCTGAGATCTAGCACTTAGTTTGGTTTACTATATCTTGGCTAAGAGTTTTACAAGCAAAAAGAATAGCTAAAGTGTTGTTAGTGAAATAAATATCTTATATTTGCATAGTTTTGCTAATAGACTACCGCTAAATTTGGGTGTCATGATGGCTTGGTTCCTTAAGAGCTTAGCTACTGAAGGTCATTCGAAATTTATTTTTGTAGGTCCCTTTAACACCCTCTAACAAGAAATACCCCTTGCTTCCATGGTATTCCATACATGCTGGCATTGGATCCCCCTATTACCTTAACCTATGAATCTATAAAAGCCATGAAGTTGCCTCTAACACCTAAAGTTCTACTACTTGAGCCTTCTAGTGATGCTACATCCTCATCATCACAACCATGATCAAGTTCATCATCCTCTTCGATATTTGGCACCATTAAGAGGATGATGAGGAAGATTTTAAAGAAGTAACAAATCCTGACTCATAAGATGGATAGAGTTGAGGTCAGATAGAGCATAATTCTTGCCCACTTAAGAGTCTAGCCACCACTATCACTACCGATGCTAGAGTTAGACTTAGATGAGGAGTCAAAAGAAGAAATTGAGGAGGAAGAAGATGAAGAGTGACCTTTTCTTTTTCACTTTTTCTTTTTAAAGACTCAGTTTGGATTTTTCTATTTTGGATGACTTTACTTATAACTAACTTTCTATTGCCCTTTTCTTTAACTATTTCTACATTTAGCGCCTTGTAAATTCTACAGGAGACTAACAATCTGATACTTGAATTAGCCATTTTATTTAGTTTATCTTGTTCTAGTTTGACTTCTTCTTTTCTTTTTTCTAGTTAGTTTATTTTTTATACAAATAAAACCATGCGCTTAATCGATTCGATGGAATTTAGATTATGGACTTTAGTTTTTCTCAAGGATCAATACTAAAACCAAGGAAGTCCCAATTCCTTTTTCTTTTCTATTTTTATTTTTCTCCCACTTATATTTCCATTTGCATTACTATTATGTACATTGAGAACAATGTGCAACTTAAGTGTGGGGGAAAAGGATAGATTATGTATGTTAATAGTTCTAAATACTCAATTAAGCTTCTAAACACTTTTTTTTTTTAATCTTAGAAATTTGCACCATCCCCCCACAAGCATAAAATTTTTTCAAACTTGCCTATATCTTTTATAAATTTAGAACACTTTACTAAATTTAAATGATTAAATCCTCATGATTCAAAGTCCCTTTATACTTAAGCTTAGACTTACACTCAGGAATAAGATAGATATAGATGGGTTAAGGATTAGTTATTTTGATTTCTAGGCTTGATTTTAGAAGATAGTTATCTATCCTTCTTTTTAAAAAATTTTTAGATTGGATGAATAAAGATATGGTATGCCAACGAACACAACACGACTTAGTATTTTGCTTGATATGATACACAAGTTAATACTAAGGTCCACTTATCACTAATCTTGAGTTACCCGGTAAGATTAGATAAGAGTGTAAGAAATAAATGTACTTAGAGAATGGTATCTCACAAGAATAAGAATATTCATTAACTTGTAAGGTGTAAGGTGATTGGTGATTGCAACTATAATATAAAGGATTATTTATTGTAAGTCCTTTAGGATAATGCAAGAAAGAGATTCCCAGCATATACAAAAAGGGTAAATAAGACAAAGGAAAAAAAAAAGGAATATAATACAAATGTAAAAAAAGTAAGGGATAGGTGGTAGCCTGTCAATGGGTTTGTGTTATGGGATCTTGGGGCGTTGTAGTTGAGCTAAGCTGATGTTAGGGCTACTATTGACGAACTGTACTTAGAGTTGCTAAGGTAATTGAATAACACTACAGTTCAATAGGTTGGAAGAGTAGACCTTGATGTATAGTATCATCGGACTTAGCACTCAGCAGGTTGGCAACTAGGTAACAGTCAGAGCAAATCAGAGTATGTCCGAGCTGTCCTTAAGGAGTTCTTCCACAACTCTTCCATGTACTGAAAGTCATCCTTGACAAGTCGACAAGAGAGAATCCTCTTTGTAATGGATTGCAGGCCTCAAAGTCAAGTACAAGTGAGAGGTTTGAAGGTCTACAATCCATCAGTTCTCCGAGGTTATCAAAGATTGCTCTCAAATCTTGGTCTTCTTCTTCTTTCAATACAAAGGGAGTTAAGTTGACGACGTTCAAAGTTCGAGACACCTCGTATCCTTCAAGCAATTTTAGCTCAAAGGCATTGTCATTAATGCGTTAAAGAATTTTGAAAGGACCATTCAACCCAGCAGATAACTTGTTTGTTCTCTTTCTTAGGAATCGTTCTCTTAAATTGTAAATAATTTTCCTTCTACCTTGGATTCCTTGCTCTTTTTGTTAGGCCACTTTCTTAGCTAGTTGCTCGGCAACTTTCTGATGCAGTTTTTGAAACTCTTCGATGCATTGCAAGCTCGATAGACTTTCTCCCTAAGAGGTTGGGTCAATAATCATGTCCAAGGGTAAGTTTGAGTTAAGTCCATAGACGACCTCGAAAGATGACCTTCTTGTCGAGCTATGAGTAAAGCAGTTATAAGTGAACTTGATGATGGGTAGGCATATATCCTAATCATGTAGATTCTTCCCAATAGTAACTCGAAGGAAGTTTCCTACTATTCTGTTCATAACCTCTATTTGGCTGTCTATTTGAGGATGGCAAGAAGTACCAAACATCAGCTTAGTGCCGAACTTCTTCGATAGTGTTCATCAAGCTTCTTCCATAGTGTTCGCCAGAAGAGGCTCTTAAACTTCAAATCGTGATTAGATACAATGCTCCTTGGGACTCCATGCAGCTATTCAATCTTCTGCAAAAAGAGGTTAGCTACAAATAAAACATCATTAGTTTTATGGCAAGGGATGAAGTGGCTCATTTTACTGAACCAACCAATCACCACCATTATAGAATCATATTTTCAAGGTATTATGGGTAGCTTGAGCATGAAATCCATAATTAGATTGATCCACGATCGCTCAGGTGTAGGCAAAGGTATATATTCTCCATATGGCTCCTTTCTCCCCTTAGCTCACCTGCATACCTCACACTGCTCAAGAACTTTACGTACATCCTTCATCATCCTAAGCTATTAGAAGTGCTCTTTCAATAACTTAATAGTTCTCTTTTCACTAAAATAGCCAGCTAAGCCCTCATCATGGGCTTCCTAAACAAGTGATTCCTTGGCAGAATTGCTTAGCACACAAATTTATTTCTCTTTCATAAAAAATTCTTCACTCAAATAGGACCCATCCACTACTCCTCCAATGTTGCATTTCGCTATAAAGGGTCTAAAGTACAAATCATGTTTATATTGATTAGGTGAGGTACTGAACTTAAGTATTTTAGCTTATAATGTTGTGAAAAGAACATGCCAATGAGAAAGGGTGTCAATCATGGTGTTAGAACTTCCCTTCTTATACTTGATGACATAACAAAAGATCTCCAAGTACTCAACCCTTGTGGCATGGTGTCGAGAGAGTTTCTGCTATCCTCTAAGATTCTTAAGAGATTCATGGTTTATGTAGATAATGAACTCTCTCGATAATAGGTAGTGTTGCCAGTTTTGAAGTGCTCTAACAAGGGCATAGAACTCCTTGTCATATGCCAAGCAATTTGGTATGGCACCTTTGAGCTTTTGACTAAAATATGCAACTGAATGGCGTTTTTGCATGAGAACAACTCCAATACTCACTCTTGAAGCATTACACTCTAATTTAAAGACCAACTCGAAATCTAGTAATATAAGTACCGAGGTAAAGGTCTACTTGGACTTAATCTTGTCAAAACTCTTCTGAGCTTGCTCAAACCATTTCAATTCAGAGTTCTTTCTAGTCAGTTCAGTCAATAGGGTAGCTATGGAACTAAATTTTCGAATAAATCTTTGATAAAAAGAAGCTAGATCATGAAAACTCCTTACTTTGATAGCACTAGTCGACGTCAGCCATTTGAGAATAGCTTAGACTTTCTCGTCATTAACTTTGATTCCTCCTCTAGAGATAACATATCTAAGAAATAATAACTCGCTTTAACAGAACATGCATTTCTTCAAATTGCCAAACAATTGCTCGGTATGAAGGTTATCAAATCTAGATCTCAAATGCACAACATGAGAAATGAGGTCGACACTATATACTAAAATATCATCAAAATATACAACAACACATTTACCAATCAAGGATCTTAAAACATGATTCATAAGTTGCATAAAGGTGCTCGATAGGTTTGTAAGCCTAAATGGCATCACCATCTACTCAAATAGACCATCCTTAGTTTTGAAAGTAGTCTTCTACTTATCTCCTAATCTTATTCAGTTCTAATGGTAGCTACTGTTCAGATTAATCTTAAAAAATACTTGTACACCATGCAACTCATCAAGCATATTATCCAATTGTGCAATTGGATATCGATACTTGACAGTTATTTTGTTGATTGTTTGACTATCAATGCACATTCTCCATGAGCCACCCTTATTTGGCATTAGGATAGTTGGCACGACATAGGGGCTCGTGCTCTCTCAAACATACTTGTACTCAATCAACTTGTCAACTTGTTTCTTTAGCTTAGCTACCTACTCAAGATTAAGTCTAGAGGCAAGTCAATTAGGTGGAGTAGCTCAAAGATGGAGGTTAATGCAATGCTCTATTCTTTTAATAGGAGGTAAACCTCTCAGTAACTCGATAAGAAACACATTAGCATACTCTTAAAGCAATACCTGCACCTCAGTAGGTAAGGCTCCATCCTCCTTCAACTCTAGAAGTCTCCTAACCAATAAAAGTATACATTCTTCCTTCTTGATATCTTTGGAAAATTAGGCTTAGGAAATCACTAAAGACTTCCTCTATAGAGATCTAGAAATCTTCTCCTGTGACTCCTGAACTTCTTTAGGACTCATTAGGGTTAGTATAACCTTCTTCCTATCCTTCCTCAAACATTAAGTGTTCCTATACCCATCATGGAATACTTAGCAATCAAAGAGCCATGGTTGGCCTAATACTATATGTAAGGTACACAAAAGTAAGCCATCGCACAACACCTTATCCTTGTATTTATCACTAATAGTAATCGACGCTCTGACTTACTTGGCCACAAGTAGACCTCCCTTCTCATTAAGCCAATAAATCTTGTAAGGTTTAGGGTAAGGACAAGTTAGCAACTTCAAAGCCTTTACTACTCCTTGTACTATGACATTTGTACAACTTCTCGATGGATTGCTGTCCTTCAAACCCGTCACTTACGTCCCCTTCCGAGGCCCCCAATCTCTTACTAGGAAGATTCTCTCTTGTTAACCTGCTAAGGACAAGCTCTTGTACATAGAAGAGCCATGGGCGAACTCTTTAAGGGCCTAACTCGAACATACCCTATTCTGCTCGGATTTTTGCCCAGTTGCCATGCTAGATAGGTCGAGTACTTGGAAACCTTTTACTATATCAGCAAATATAAGAAGGGAACTACAAACACTATTGCCAATACACTTTCTTGTCAGCATGTCTTTGCCACAACATTACAAGCTAGGATACTTGGGTTTGGTACTCTACCTAATCAATATGAATATGATCCATACTTTGGACCCTTTGCAACTAAGTGTAACATTGGAGGAGAAGTGGATGGGTTCTATCTGAGCCAAGAATTTTTTATAAAGGGAAGGCAAGTCTATATGTCGAGTGGTTTAACTAGGGAATTATTTGTCCAAGAAGCCCATGGTAGAGGCTTAGCTAGCTACTTTGGTAAGACTAGAATTGTTGAAATGTTGAAAGAACACTTCTATTAGCTTAGGATGATGAAGGATGTAAGCAAAATTCGTGAACAGGGTAAGGTGTGAAAGTGAGCTAAGGGAAGAAAGGAGCTATATAGAGAATATACACCTCTGCCTAACTTAGGTGGCCATGGACTGATCTGAGCATGGATTTCATGCTTGGCTTACCTAAAATACCTCAAAAATGACTCTATCATGGTGGTAGTCGATTGGTTTAGCAAAATGAGCTACTTTATCCCTTGGTACAAAACCAACGATGCATTATTTGTTGCTAATCTCTTTTTGTAAGGATTGTGTAATTGCATGGGACTCTAAGGAGTATTATATCTAATCATGAGTTAAAGTTCACGAGCTTCTTCTAGCAAACACTATGGAAGAAGCTCAACACTAAACTCATGTTCAATACTTCTTGCCATCCATAAACAGATGGCTAGATAAAAGTTGTGGACAAGGCTGTAGGCAACTTCCTTCGAGCTATTGATGGAAAGAATCTACATGATTGAGATCTCTACCTACCCCTCATTGAGTTTACTTACAACCGCTCTGCTCATAGCTTAACAAGAAGGATGCCTTTTGAGGTCGTCTATGGACTTAAGCCAAACTTATCCTTAGATATGATTATCAACTTAACCTCTTAAGGAGAAAATCAATTAGGCATACAGTACGCTAAGTTTCAAAAACTGCATCAGAAGGTTACTAAGCAATTAGCCAATACAATAGCTCGACAGAGAGAACAGGGAAGCCAAGGAAGGTAGCAAGTTATTTATAACCCAAGAGACCTTGTTTAGATCCACCTCAACAAGGAACAATTCCTAAGGAAGAGGACAAACTAGTTATCTCTTAAGTTAGATGGCCCTTTCAAGATCCTATGACGTATTGATGACAATGCCTATGAGCTAAAACTACCTTAAGGATATGGAGTGTCCACCAAGTTCTATGTCACCGATCTAATACCCTTTGCACCAAAAGAAGAAGAAGAACAGTAAGAAGACCTAGATCTAAGGGCAAATCTTCAACAACCCCGGGGAACCGATGGATTACCATCCTCTGGACCCATCACTCATGCTCACCTCCGAGGCCTCCAATCTCTTACCAAGTGAATTCTTTCTTGTCAACCTACTAAGGATGACTTTGATTGGTATCAATTACTTTACACTTTTTAGGCATATTTAAGCATAAATTGATCATAATTGTATTTATTTCTCAAATTCTTGGTACCTAATTATGTAATATATCAATTTTAGATGATTTAAGAGTAAAGAGATGATATTTATTTAAGACAAAGTGAAGAGGAGATGAAATTCCACAAGAACAATGAGATTCGAAGCAATCACGCTTGTAATGAAGGAATAATTTTGAAGGAAGATCAACATATATTCAATTACGGGCATGATCAAAGAAGATTTGAGTGCCTAGTGTTTATCACTCCCTCTCTTACAAGAGTGACTAAGGGTAAAGTTGTTATCCACCTATTTGTCTCGACCATGATAGCACATCAGAAGGGTAATCACTCCGTCGATCATGAGTATGAGGAGATTAAATATTTCAACAAGACGATCTTGTTCCACATCATGACTATAGTGGGTAAAGATGAATCTTTTTCGAGATTATCATACCCTGAATCATAAGCATAATGAGAGTAGACACAACTGTTCCTTCAATGTGTTTTATGGGTTTAGAACCCATGAGGTATCTTAAAATGGTGTATTTAGGCCTTTTGATGAAGAGAATATAAATACACTTGAAAAATTTAGATAAGCATCATCAAATTCATCTTTTAGACAATCTAAACCTTGATTTTAGGGATTAACCATAAACACATCTATTTATCCATCTTTGTACCCATTACGCTTTTTTTTTTTTTTTTTTTTGCACAATTATTAAGTGTCACATAGTGTACTTTTCCTAAAATTACTCGAGAGAGACAGCAAGAATTCATTGTTCGTGCATTGTAAAGACTTCTATAGTGGATCTAAAAAGCGGTTTTATTCTTCTATGTATCATATGTTTCATTCTTTGTTATCTCTTCATTTTCTCAATATGTGTTGTTATCTTACCATGTGTGAGTAGTAATTTAGAGCTTGTTACATGACTTTAGTATGAATAGTTGCTTAAGTTAGCGATTTCTTGATTTCCCATCAATTTCAATGAATTGAACTTAATAAATCTAAATACGGTGTAGTACATGACACTAACTTAGGATAAATTTCAATAGAATACATTGAGAGATGATTCTATTGAATAGATTCAATTCATTAGAACAACTTACTTATGATAGTAGAGATATTATTAGGAAAGCTACTGCATCCTTAAGGAATTTGATAAATTATCATAATGTTAACGCAATCCCAATTAGCTATTAATATAAAAGAGATTATAATAGACGCAATTAGGATTAGGAGTAAGCAATTTTGAGAAGAATGCTTACAAGCTAATAATTCTATGCAGATAACGATCATTAGGATAAAATTTAAGGGTGACATCATGCTATGTAGTGAAGCAAGTTCACATATTAAGTGTGGTATTGTTAATCGTTTTTTTAGTAATTGTGTTAGATGAAATTTGTATGTGGATTAGTGTAGTTTAGTTAGTAAATTAGACATTTTAGTACTTAATCAATTGATAAATTAGGTTGCTAGATAATAGATAGATTAATTAGTGCTAGTGTTTGTATTTGTTCTTAGTGGAGATGACCCTATACTCGTCCATACTAGTAAATGATAAATACACTTGCCTGTTGAATTGAGTTAAGGATATAATATAAGTTTATAAATTTTAAAACTTGATAGTTCTAATTAGAGGTAATCAATCTCCTATACATGGAAGAGTTATGGGCAAACTCTCTTAGGGCCCAAATCGAACATACACTGCTCTGCTTAAACTCTTGCCCAATTGCCAACCAGCCGAGTGTGAGGCTAACTTACTAAGTGCTAAGGTTAAGTATCGAGTCTGAGGTCACTACACGCATAGCCTTACTCTTCCAACCTACAAAACTACAACATCATTCAATCACCTCGATAGCTCCAATTATAGTCCCTTAATAGCAGCCCTTACATAATTTCAACTTAGCCACGACATCCTAAGACCCTAGCATATGAATCTATTGATAGGCTGCCACTTGCCCCCTACTTTTCTAACACTTGTACTATATTCCTTTTATTCCTTTATCATATTAACCTTTTTTCGAACATACTAAGAATCTCTTTCTTACATTGTCTATTATGTAAATTTCCATTATTGTATTGTTACCCTAAAGGACTTACTATAAATAGTACTTTTTACTATAATTGCAATTATCTTACACCTTTACAGATATTGAATATCCATGTTTTTGCAAGATACCCTTCTTTGAGTAACATTTTCTCTTACACTCTTATCTAGTCTTGCTAAATAGCTTAAGATTTATGGCTAGTAGACCTTTTGTATTAGCTTGTGCATCATATCAAGTGAAGCATTAAGTCATGTTGTATTCATTGGTGCATCATATCCTCCGAGCAACTTCATGGAAGCTATTGTGTTTGTCATCATTTCTTCCATTACTTCATTCTTTGACACTTTAAAGGATCCGCTGTTACTACTTTCTATGGTAAGCCCTAGTGATCAACTCAGCTCTTAGGCACATAACTTCCTCCATCGATGATCACAACAAATAGATTACCATTTACTTAACAATTTGTATGGAAGAGATTCTCTTTTTGTTCGTTTTGATTAGAGGTAAAGGTATAGAGAGATATTCGCACAACCATACAATATTCTCCCATTTTGGGTCGAATATGGGCGTTAGAATCTTCTTGCAACTTATTTGACAGGTGATTAACATCCACTTCATCTTCCTCTTCTTCACTAACTTCCTTTCCTTCACTAGCACTTTCTAATTCAAATTGGGGGTTCTCTCCCTTGATGGTCATAACACATTAGTTTGGACATTGACTTGCCATGTGTCCAAAACTTGCTCATTTAAAACACTTGATCCTCTCGGGTCTTCCTACCAAAGCTTTAAACTTGATTCTTTCGAACCTTGGGTTCTTCAGTCTTAGTCTTTGCTTGGCCATCATCAAGTCTGCTAGACATATGACCTCAGCAGTCTACCTTGGAACTGTACTGAGTTTGATCATATCCAGGTCGACTTGGCATACTAATTTTGCTTGGCAAACCAAGTTAGCTAAGCTGATTTTACCCTTTCCTTTCAAACCTTTGTGTAACTCGGATAGTCTCATCTAGATTTCCAAATCTGTATACTTCCACTACATTACCAATCTCGGATCTCAATCCACAAATGAACCTTGCTATTGTCCACGCTTCGAGTTCATCAACATCACAATGGATCATCAATAGTTGGAACTCTCGAACATATTCATCCACAGATCAACTACCTTGCTTGAGTTCCTAAAGATGTTGAAATGTGTCTTATTCATAATATTTTAGCACAAATCTACACCTTAGAACTCTCTTCATCTCATTCCATGTTTGGATTTCACATCGGGCTTAATGGCATACATTCTGCAATTTCTTCCACTACATTGTTGCATACCCATAAAATTCTAAAGCAACTACTCAAATACGCACTAAGTCTTCGTAATCATTGAAATCAAATATCTTTTCAATCTTCTCCTCCTAGTCTAGACAGTTATCAACACTACTGGACCCGTTAAAACTCGAAATCTACACTTTGAGATGCTTAGCTCCTATGGAGGTGCAAAGTTCGCATTCTTCGAATCCGTCATATTACTCCTCCTCCTCTCCATACTCCTTAACTTCATCTAACTCAAGTCTCCTCCTTACAACCCTTTTAACATGTCAAGGAGGGGTTGGGATCACATTAATAGCTTTAAGTGCTCGATGCTTACCCCCTTGTCTTCTTGGCCTATCTCTCACTTCTTGGCCTCATTTGTCAACTCTCTCTTGAGGCCTACTCTCTACTACCTTCTATATAGAAATGGCTAGATTAGCTACAATAGCAGCAAGATCTTGCAATTGCTTGTTAGTAGTTTGTAGGGTCTATTGTATAGCATGACTACGACCACGACCACGACCATGAGCATCACTCTTAACATAATTAATCTCTCTTTAAAAATTGGGGCTCAACATTCTTATAATAAAACTCAATAGGTGTTTCCGTCAATACAAAAACCTACTTGCTCTACTAATAGTATACAATACAGTACTTCAAAAAAACTTGCTCTATTTTGTAATAGGAAAATAGAGTATAACAAAGTAAGAGAACTAAAACAATTACTATAGTACTTAGCTATTAGTTGTAACCTTAAACTCTGATACCAAGATTATATAATGTGCTTAGGAGCTGAGTTGAACATTAAGGCTTACCGTAGGAAGCAATAACAATGGGTCCTTCGAGGTATCGAAGAATAAAGGATTGGATAAGTAGACAAACACAGTAGTCTCCATGAAGCTGCTTGGAGGATATAATGCACCAATGAACACAGTACGATTTAATATTTTGCTTGATATGACACACAAGCCAATACTAAGGTCCACTTACCACTAATCTCAAGCTACTCGATAAAATTAGATAAGAGTGTAAGAAAAGGATGTACTCGAAGAAGTGTATCTCATAAGAGCAAGAATATTCATTGACTTCTATGGTGTAAGGTGATTGTAGTTATAATATAAAGGACTATTTATTGTAAGTCCTTTAGGGCAACAACACAATAATAGGAAATTACATAAAGGAAAATATAAGAAAGAAATTCCTAGTATATACGAAAAGGATAAATAAGACCAAGGACAAAAAGGAATGTAGTACAAATGTAAAAAAAGTAGGGGACAGGTGATGGCCTATCAATGGGTTCATGTTTTGGGATCTTGGGGTGTTATGGCTGAGCTAAGTTGATGTTGGGGCTACTATTGACAAACTGTGCTCGAAGTTGCCGAGGTGATCAAATCACGCTGCAGTTAAGTAGGCTAGAAGAGTAGAGCTTAACATATAGTATCTTCAAACTCAACACTCGATAGGTAGGCCTCGACACTTAGCAAGTTGATCTTAGTATTCGACAGGTTGGCAACTGGGCAAAAGTCAAAGCAGAGTAGAGTATGTCCAAGTTGTATCCTTAGGGAATTCTTCTACAACTCTTTCATGTACTGAAGCTCATCCTTAGTAGGTTAACAAGAGAAATCCTCCTTATGAGGGATTATAGGCCTCGGAGTTGGGTATGAGTGAGAGATCTAGAGGTCTACAGTCCATCATTAAAAGTACTAATTGAAATTAATAAATAATTGCTAAAGAATTGGTAAGGATTGATCTTGATCTCTTAGAAGAGCAAGATTCTTTCCCACTACCAATTACAAAAAAAAAAAAAAAAGAGAAATTAATTAAAATTGTTAAGGATTAGTCTCGGTCCTCAAAAGAGCGAGGTGCCTTCCCATTGACAACTACTAAAGTAATTAAAGAAGGTGTACTAATTGAAATTAATAAATAGTTGCTAAAGAATTGATAAGAATCGATCTTGATTTCTTAGAAAAGTAAGATTCTTTCTTGCTACCAACTACAAAAGGAAAAGAGAAATTAATTAAAGTTGTTAAGGATCAGTCTAAGTCCTTCAAAATAGTGAGGTGCCTTCCCACTGACAACTGCTAAAGTAATTAAAAAAGGTTAAATTAGTATGGATCGGCCTTGGTTCCTTAGAAAAGCAAGGTGCTTTCCTATTGCTAATTAAGCTTCAATAAAGAGATTAATTTAAGTTTAAAAAGTCTACTAATAAAAATTGAAATAAGTTGAGAGACAATTAGAGGATGAATTGATGTAATATGCATCTAGTGTAGTTTTTCTATTAAAAACGATTAAGGAATATTTCACTTCTCTTGAGTTAGAGTAAGGAAATCTCCATGACTTTTTCTTAGTTAGTCAACGTTTTTTTTTTTTTTTAATCTTTAGTTTAGTTTTTGTTTAAGTGAATGTGGCTACCTTTGTATTATTTATATTAATCACTAAAATTTAGTAGTTTTTAAGGGTCATTATCTAAGTCTTCTAAGGATATTATGAAGTTAAGGAAAGGGGTGTTTTTGAGAGAAATTTTTGCTTAGTTATTCAATACTGAGGTTAGACTTTTTTTAGAACTATTTTAACTATCTTGCCCTTAGGATATTTTCACTTTAGCTTTTCATATTTTGCTTGAGGATAAGCAAAAGCTTAAGATGGAGACATTTGATAACATAAATTAGCATACATTTTCTATAGTTATTTTGTGCTATTTTATATGTTATCTACTTAATTTTATAATATTCTAAGCTTAATTAGTTTAAATTTCATTTTCAGGGACTTCAAGAGTGTTTTATGACGTTTTAAAGGCTTTTATCAAGCTTTGGAGAATTATGAAGCAAAAGTGTTGATTGAGGAATGAAGTAAAGGAATTTCGTGCAAGAAATGAAGTCTAAAAAAGATCATAGTTAGAGACCACCGTGTGATTCCTACTTGTGTTCCCTTCGTCATACAATTCAATTAAATTTTTGAAGATTTGGAACAAAGTGCAAGTACATGCCTAAGCTTTTCAATCGTATACCTTACCTTTGGACTAGCCATAATTTTAGAATCTTTTATTTTATTAGGTTTCCTTTGTAATTCTAGGTCTACTTCTTATAAATAGGCATTTAGACCTAGGCTTACAAAGAGAGCCCCTTGAGCACAAGTCAATAGGGTACAGAATTACAAGGGGCTCCTCCATTATATATTTATTTATTTTTCAACTCTACTTTCATGTCTTTACTTTGAATTCTTGCTAAATCTTTGTTGAACCCTATGTTTTAGGGTAACCGTTATAATAAATGAAATTCAATCTATGATTTTATATATTATAATCTAATTGTGTTGTTTTCAACTTCTACTTTAATTCAATATATTAATGATTGAGTTACTAAAGTCTATTGTAGAGTTCATGAGAGCATGCAATATGACTGATTGACACAATTAGGCAAATCTGGTTGACTAAAACATTTAATAATACGATTTTTCTAGATTAGGGCGACCTAATAATGGAATTTAAGAGTATCATGCGATCTATGACACTTTATTTAGAAGTAATTTAGGTAAAGAGGGTTTTAAGATTAGGAATTATTCAGAGACACAAGTTTAGTTAGTTCATAATAGAAATCTCTATGGTCGAATATTGCAATTGAGATTGAATGAGTTACTTAGAACTAGATAGTTAATAACAATAAAGATTTACTAAAGAACATGTTCTCTTTTTATCAATTTAATTGTTCTGTTTATTTAATTGTTGCTCTTGTTCAATTATTTTTATTCAGTTCCTCTTATTTAATTGTTCTATTTAGTTTTCTTATTATTATTCTTATCTTTATTTATTTAGTTTATGTTATTTTAATTGTCATGACAATCTTTTATTTCCACCCTTAGTTCATTCAATTTAATCTTTTATTGTATAAGTTAGTAATTGAATAGTTTAAAGTTACAACAGCTAAAAATGATTAGGTACTACTCCCATGTTAGGTTCCTCATAAGATCAACATTCAAACTCATAATCCGTTTCATCTATATTATAACTTGACTAAGTGCACTTGTCTAAGCCCCATCAAAGAGTTTTGATGAGGCAAATAAGATGCTAACTACTACCCCCATCCTTACTCTTTCTAACTTTGAGAAGGTGTTCAAGCGAGAATGTGATAACTCCAACATTAGCATAAATGTTGTACTGATGCAAGAGGGCCGATCTATTGCTTAATTCAATGAGAAACTCCAAGAAGCTACTCTTAGCAACTCAATCTATGATAAGGAGTTCTACTCGTTGATCCAAGCTTTAATGGTCTAAGAACACTATTTATTGCCTAGAGAATTTGTGATATATACCGAACATGAGCCATTGAGGTACTTGGGGAACCATCCTAAGCTATCTAAGAGACAAGCTAAATGGATTGAGTTCATAAAGGGGTTTACTTATGTGGTGGAGTACAAAACCAACAAGGTCAATGTGGTGGCCAATGTCCTATCTAAGCAATATACCCTCTTAATCAACTTCTAGCTAAATCACTTGGATTCTCCATCATTAAGGACTTATATGCCTAAGACACTCATTTCAGTTTGGTCTTTGTATAATGCGATGCTTGCCGAACTATTGATGACTACTATAAGGAGGATGGATATCTATTTCATAATGGCAAACTATGTATCCTGACCTATTCCATGTGAGAATTATTAGTGCGAGAAGCTCATGAAGGAGGGCCATCTGGCTACTTTGGCGAAAAACAAACTCTTGAATTGTTGAAGTCTAAGTTCTTCTCGCTGAAGATGTTAAGAGATGTAGACATGGTACTTAAGAGCTGTGCTACCTACAAAACGAATAAGAGCCAAGTTGAGCAAGGCCAGTACTTGCCACTTCTTATCCTAAACAAACCATACTTCGAGCTAAGTATGGACTTATACTCGAGTTACAAGGAAGTCTTGTATAAGACTCACAATCAGCTACTCGAAGTTTGGCAGTAGAATTCAAGACGATCGAGCCTAAATTATCAAATAAAGTTATAAATATTAGTAAAAGCGATCTTATAAATTCGAATTTAAGAAAATAAGTAATAAAATAAAAAAATATAAAATTTTCAAATTTTAAGTATATTATTTGTTATTTATCGAAAATACGTAAAATGTATTTTGATAACTAACGAATTACTAGAAATAAATTATATGTATACTAAAAATCATAGAATGACCTAAATAATAGTTAGGAATATTTATTTTTACTATATATGAATTTACACGTAGGTAGAAATACACTAATTATTTAAAATATGCAAAATATGTTAAAATAATGTTAAATAATTAAAGAAAATTCATAATTAATTAAGGAAAAATAAAGAAAAATTAGAAAAAATAAGGAATGATCCAGATATTGGTCGTGGCACCTGGGAAAAAGAAGAAAAAATTCAATTAATTAAATTAGAACAACACAAAAGGCAAATTGAAAGAAGATAAGGCAATTGTCTAAGCAAATTAATTCAAAATAATTCCCCAAGACCTTTATAAATACTCCAAAATTTCTAGAAGCTCATTTTGGATGTTTGGAATTATGGAAAACTAGAGAGATGAAATTAAGAGGAAATTAGGGTTTTACAAAAAATTTATACAATTAGAGCTTTGGAAGCAAACCCACATCCGACGGCCACCTAAAAACAAACAGCCGCCACCACACCACTCCACCACCACCACCCAACTTGGCCGATATCCCTAAGTCCATCGTTGGTGGCTGGCATCCCAACGGCTAGGTGAGTTTGATTCCAGTCTGATATTGTAAAATTTATTAAATTACTAATTTTACCCAAAAAAATTATGAAATTTGTTATTATGATGTTTTATTGTATGTAGATTTAGAGAAAATTAGTGATTAAGTTTAATCACGTCAATAAGTATAAGGTGTTTAAGAAATTAAACAAAATTGAGCATGTCTAGAATTAGAAATAAATAAGCTTAAGATTGTAGTTTGGAGCTCAAAATTTTTCTGTAGACTACTAAGGAAATATAGAACAGTTCTATGAAGCCCTTTTTGAAAAATGAATTTTCAAATTTTTTAGATAATTTTTAGGCCTTAAAATGATACATAAAATGACTTTTTTTGTTAATTAAGTAATTAAATGGTTAATTACTGATTTAGTGAATAATTATATATTTTAGGATGTTGAAATCTTATGAAGTATGATACTTGTAGCATTTAAGGTGTTAGGTATAATTATTAAGATAATTATGTAGTAAATAAGTAATAAGGAAAAATAGTAAATTTTAAGTTAATTTGTAAATTAGGGTAATTAGGTATAAAATCTAATTTGGGATGAATTTATACATTTTGAAATGTTAATTAATGTTGGGAGATGGTAATTAGAGTGATAGAAATATTAGATGTATGTTATGTACATAATAGGTGATAATACATAATATGCAATTATTGAAAATATAATAAATAGAAGAAATTAGAATAAAAATTAATATTATATAAATAATGGGAATATAATAAATCTAATGAAAAACTTAAATTTAGGTAATTATATGAGGATCGATAGAAAATTCAATGCACTAATAATGATTTAAGTATATTGGGTATAATAAAATACTGACTAGAAATAATTATAGTATTTAGGATATCTAGAAGTAATTTGATTAATTTCATATTATGGGTTGAAATGAGTTTTTAGGGTTCGTGTATAAAACTATACTTAGAAACTGAATTAGAGCCTAATTTAGAAATTAATGCGGAAAACTGAACCCAAACTTAACCGAATCAAGAATAATAGTAAAAAACTTGAAAACCTAGATAATTGGGCATATTAAACCCTAAACCAAAGAAAACAATAAGTGTTATAAGATAAAACTAATCTATAATAATTATATGAAAACTGAGATAACGTTAGTATTATAGGGATCATTGACGATGGACTGAACGAGTCCCACAAGCGAAGAGTTGAGATAAGTTAGGATTAATACATTACTGTATTTTAGAGGCTTGAGATTATACTTGGTTGTACTTATTAGATAATTAGCTATATGCTAATGCTTGATTATGAGTAACGCTATGATTTTGTTTATTGTTTTGGCTTGTATTGTATGAAATGATTGATTATCTTAAACTGGACTTAACAAATATGACTTGTAACCATAAATCAGACCTGCATAGCAACTTATTAGGGAAAACCTAAGATTCTCCGGCCAAATACCGACTCCTTTAAAAGGGATAGCGCTAGATAGTATAATCGGTCCCTTCTTCATCTTTACTCGAACTAAGTGACAGGTGAGGAAGTCACAGCAAGAGTGAAGTTAATGGTTCGAAGGTAGTCGTGAGAGGAGTAGTGTCTCCATTGCATAAGTCTAGGTTTAGTTGTGAGCTGCTGCATTAACAGTAACTCTTCAACCCTAATTAGAGCAAGCGTAATTTCTCTAATCTCACGATAGGCCGAACAATGTCGTGCAATGGCATCTGCTTGAACATACATTGCACCTAATGATTTGGTTGATAACCTTGTTTGTATTTGTGGTATAATTTTAAGTCTCCATCCTAATGTACTGAGTTGTGGTTACTCACATCCTTATAATCGTTGTTGTAGATGCTAGCGATAAAGCAGCTTATAATCACCTTGACGCTAGCAACTGTGGGATCTTGTGAAGTGAGGATATAAACTGAAGACCAAACACACTTTCTAGTTAGATTTATTTTAAAGTTTTTGGCATTAGTTTACAAATTACTCAATTAAATTGTGATTAGATCGCTCAATCTTGTAAGATACTCAGATTATTTTAATACAAGTATGCACTTTTCTTAAGTTCATAAGTAAATAACTTTTTTTAAATTATGAACTGTTTACTTTAAAACGGGTTAGTCATAGATGCCTTGTATAAATCAAGTCTAAGATAATAGCTGTATGGCCAGCTTCTATCTTAAAATAGTTTGTACAATGGGACTACTATGACTTTACCACTTCAAGGCGTGATATCCTATGAGAAGGACTCAATCATAATGGTCATAGAAAAGCTTAATAAGATGGCACATTTTGTGCCCTGTAACTGTACTAATGACACTTCAACTATCTTTTCTCTCTTTTTATAGGAACTTGTCAAGCTACACGAAGGACCAAAGACCTTAGTGTTTTACAAGGATCCGAAGTTCTTTAGTACTTATGGAAGACTTTCTAGTAGCGTCTTGAAACTAAGATTTTATTCAACATGTTGTGCTACTCCCAAATGGATGGATAGACCAAGGTTGTCAATCTAACCCTAAGCACATTACTCCTAGTTGTAATGGGAAGGAATCCAGTGGATTGGAACTTGTGCTTACCAATAATTAGATTTGCTTACAATAAATTACAGTATGATAGGCAAGTCTCCCTTTGAGATTGTTTATGGGTTCAACCTTAGCCTTCCCCTTAACTAAGCACCATCATAGAACCACTAAAAAGACCAATTAGTTGTAGTTCAAATTAAGGCCCTAAAGGCCATGCACCAAAAGGTGTTTGATCACTTAACTTAAGCCACTTCCAAGCTAAAAAAAAAAAAAAAGGTTAAGGGAGAAAGGTTAAGGAATTCCAGCCTAGTAACCAGATGTGGATCTACCAAAGGACAACTTCTTAAGCTTAAGGAAGGGTAAGCTATCTCCCTAAGCAAATAGATCATTCAAGTTAATAGAAAAGATCAACCAGAATGCCTATTGAGTTGACTTGTCAAGCGAGTATGGAGTCTTAGATCCCTTTAACATCACCAACCTCAGCTTATACATCCTTAGTGATAGGAATCAAACTACTGAATCTTTGACCCCCAGCCATACTCAAAACTTTAAAGGACTAACAAGGTAAATCTTCCTGTTTCAATCAACTCTTACTAAAGCCGAGATGATCCTTACTGCCAGCCAACTTATTATACTGAGCCAAGTAACTACATAACTTTCGAAAGTCTTGTATCGACTAGATGAATACCCTATTGATAGCCTGACCCCTCATACACACCTACTTAGCCATGACCAAGTCAACCACCATCTTGGTAACCTTGGTGCTGAGAAGTTGAAAGCTTTAGCAATTATCCATAGCCATCTCTTCTCAAACTGGTCTAGGTCTGATCGGAACCTCTACTAGGTACCCCTACTCAACCCTCCATCCTAACAGTATTATTTTGTCTGTTTCTACCAACAACATCCTTAATAAGCTGTTGCTACGCATCCTAGTCCTATGTGAAGGAATCTGCTGTACTAATCATTAATTTTCTATAAATTTTTATTTTTACCCTTTTATACTCCTTGTATATTGCTTCTTTTCAACATTATCTTTTTGTTTTTTCCATTTTAGGCAAGTTGCTCTAATTTCTCAACTATAAATACCCACTATTCATGTAGTCGTAGGATATAAATCATCATCTTCAATATACTAAATATACTCCTTCGTGAACATTGCTTCCTTAGCTTATTTACTTACTTCACTCTTAACCTGATCCTTAACCAAAGCTAAGTAGTGAGTAACCTCACCAGACCATCTCATGATCATATCGAGTTATACCATGAATCTTTGAAAGTTCAATTGGTGCATCATATCCTATAGAGCTGTTTGTGGGTTTGCTTATATATTTTTCTAGTTGTTGCACTACTTTTTATCTCGTTCATCAAGCTTTTGGTAAGCTTGGACCTACAACTACGACTGACCTTGTCTATTCTTGGTCTTGGTCCACATTACTTAAGGATGAGCATCATGAAATTGAACCAAATTTAATCTCATATCTTAAATGGCTTAGGGAAGATGATATGAATCAAGGTCTTACTGCTCGATCCTAAGCTTATGGATTCACTACCTTAGTTGATTAAGCTCTCCAACAACAGTTCACAAAGGTAGAGACTAGGTGCCTTTAAGTTAACTTGATCAAGTACCAAATCTTCAACCACTTTTACACTCTTTATTGAATAGAGGAATCCGGTCCATGCCCCAACCTATATCAAGGGTAGAATAATGAAGTGTCGACCTAGGTTGAACCCAACTAAGGCTAGATGGGCAGCTCAATCAACAATCCCATCAACTTACCTTACATGACACCTGACCTACCGATAAGTCTACCATCCTTCTAAGCATCCTAACTTCTTATCTATACGTATCCAAACAACGAATCTCTAAATCAAACCCAGCCATCAGCAAAGTGACACATGTGCTATGCCTTTCTGATAGTGTATGGATTGTATGGATGAACCACACACCTTTGTCTACCAAATACCTATTCTACCTTTATAATATGTGTACATTATAATTTTGATGTTTTATCCTTTTTAGTAATTATGTATATCTAGTATGTTGCCTTAAAAGGCAACTATATATACTCCATTTTAGTATTAGTAGAAATTACTAGTTGAACGAATATTCTTTTGTATTTCACCTTCCTTGTTCTTGCGCTTGTGCTAAACCTAGCTAAAATCCAAATCTAAATCTCCCTTATCTAGCCCCTTGAGCAAGAGCTAGTAATGGGAAACTCACCTAATTCCTTTATGCATCATATCACCTGGATTAGTTTGTCTAGTGTGATTCTTTATGCATCATATCTAAGGATTAGCTTGCAAATTGTCTCACATCAACTCCTATTTACTCTTCTATCTATCATGTGCATAGGACCTATTTGGTTCTTGTAATTATTGGTTCTCGTGTGTCCACCAACGAAGGCCACATCACGTGGGGTATCACATACTCATATGCTCAAGCTCCTTGAGATTGTTTATTTATCATCCCTGGTTTATCTCCCCAATTCATCTCTAGCATTAGTATCGCCTCACTCCTTTAAGATTGTATGAACCAAGAGACTCACATTGTATGCACACGATTGTTATAATTAAATCCCCTCATCTATAAGATGTTCTAAGTTTCTAAAGATTTTTAAACAAACTTTTCTATCTTATAGGGCCCAAGCTAACCTTAGGATTGGATTTTAAATATACTATTTGATGTGATAAATAAAAAAATGCCTAATTATACGGACTTTGATATTTGATTACACTTTCAAATTTGTGAGTATTATAGAAAGCTTGTAAGCCTCCTATGATCTCCTTGGGTGATAGAGTAACATGGTTGACATATCACCAAGGAACATAGGAAAGACACTTATGATCAATAAAATTAATGATAAAATTAAAAATATAAAATTATTGTAGTGTATAATAAAGTGGGTTATGACCTATATTAAAATATGGAGAAAAAGAAAAAGGAAACATAGCATATTAAAAAAATCTGTTAAAAAGATTGCAGATCATATAAATCAAGACCTAAGTCAATTGCCTAACAAGGCTAATTTAATCAGTGATTGGTCTTGTGTCTGATTTTGACAATCTACCATTGAGCTATCTTAAATGATCAAGCCCTTTTTTTGTTCTCTTTTACTTCAACCGATTCTAGGGACGGATCAAAGGAAATGGCCAAACCTTTTTTATTTTATTTTTTTCAAGATATCCCTTAGGACTTAAAAAAAAAAAAAAGGAGAAGCATAGAAATGTTTTTTTGTAACTTTATCCTTCCTATTTACAGCTCATCCTCCTTAGTAAAATCCAGGATCCCCTACTCGTAGATCCATATATCTAATGTCGACCTGACATATAAAAAAATATCAAAATTCAATATATTACTTAGCATAGGGTTTCTACCATAAAAGCAAAGTCTCCGACTCTCCGTATCAAACATGCAAAAGAATCAATTATACTCGACATGTTTACATCGAAAAGGCCATGTGTATGGGCAATAAAACAACCAAACACAGAACACGTTATGGATGAAATATTTACTATAAAAAGAAAAATGGAAAACTCCAACGAATTGCTTCCTCTTTATTTACTAACCAGTTAATGCCCTATGTAATGTGTAGGTTAATTTTAGAATATATTTATGTTTAAAAATAAAATATTAACACAAAAAGATGATCTTTTTATTTTTATTTTTTTAGGTATCATACCCTTTCGGTATCAACATAAATATACCAATAAAAATTCTATCTTTTAAATAAACTTAAAAACCAATATTGATTTTTGAGAAGATTTTAAGTACAACAACTTAACATCATATGTTCTAGGTAAGTTATTTGAAATTTGTTTACAAAAGGTGTTAAAATAAAGTAAACATAAAATTTAAATAAAAAAATAAAAAATAGGAGCATAGTTTTGAACATTTTAAGAACAGTCAATTTTGATTTATACTAATATGCAATAATATAGATTAAATTTGTACATCATAGAAAGAAGATGAACTTTAATTATAATATGATGAATTATATTGGTTCCAATGATTTAAAGTATCTGAGCTTGTTTGCAATAAAATTATAGTGGAAAGAGACATAAAAGTAGTTGCTTAATGGTTAAGATAAAATTAGAGAAAGTGATAAAAACAAATGCTTATTTATTTAATATAAAAGCAAATAATTTGAACTTCTTTTACTTAGGTTAAGGAATATTTTTATTACTAAAAAAAGTGAAAAAGAAAAAAAAAATGTTAAAAGAAAATAGTTGTGGAGGATTAATGTGAAAACACTAGCAGTTATTCTAATTAGCAAACGAATCAATTATGGTCATGTCTTTCGTATTTTCTTATTTGTAACTAATGATACTTCAAAATATCAAAAGATAAAATAAAAATGGTTCCATTTAGAAAAAACATTAGTAAAATACATATAAATAAATGATTTTATATGTTAGCATCTTTTGCTATACACCTATATGTACATATATTTTATTAAATCATTAATTAATAAATAGCATGTTCAAAATCACATTAATATAAAAAAATTCAAAATATAACTAATTTGGTTTCTCAATCACAAAAGTTGACGTCATATTATATTTGGAAAATTTTTAAGGCAAATGAAAAGACAATTTAATATATTGAGTATAATATCCCATAAATCAACAATCAAAACATAAACATCTAAGTATTAGAGCAAAGCACTGTCCTCGTATGATTAGGTCAATAGTTGATCTAAAGCATTAAAAAAAAATAAACCGATTAGGCTAAAAACTTACAAGAAAGTTGATAGCCCTAATTGAGAAATTCTCACACGTTTGGAAATCCATAATATAATAAGAATACAAGAATATAATCAAAATAGTAAGAATATGAGACCTTAAAGTCAAGTTTAAGGCGATCGCACCTGAATTTAAGGCTTTGGGAAAAGTCATCCAATTAAGCTCAAACTTTATAACTAAAATAGAAAAGTTAAATAAAGTAACATAGTGAAGTTAGATTTTGGAAATAGTGATCCAAAATCCCAATTTTGCCCCTAGAAGTAGGATTATTTAATATAATACCAAATTATTTGAAACCCCTAAAATCAAGCTTAGAATGCAACGAGAACTTATAGATAAATTAATTGAGTTATAAAATGAGATAATATGGTATAATTTATTATATAAATATATACGAATTTTTATGAGTATACTCGGTATACATAATAATTATACCTGTAAATTAACTTTAAATTGCATAAATTAATATATTATGTGTTGAATTCATAAAAACAACTAAGAAACATACCTTAAAAATAAAAAGTATGTTAGAAACATAATTATATAAGTATAGTTATATGCTACGTGTGATATATATACATAAGATATATATACGTGTACTAAGAAATATACTAAATACTAATGTAATTTATATAAAATATTAATAAATTCATTAAAAATCAACCTAAACTTATCTAAAATTTAACCAACTGACTTAGAATATGCTGGAAAATTGCATGGCATCCTTATGTGGATTGAAGTGATGAATCAAAAGGGCAAAAGACCACAATTAAACACCTCATGTTGTACAAAATAATAAGATAATTATGGAAATGAAAAAAAATATAAAAGCTATGTAAACTAGTATAAAAGCAATGCCAAGACATATGTTAAAAACTTTAGAACCTAAAACACCTAAAGAAAATCGAAGAGAAAATTTTAGTAAATCAAAACATTTTAGAAAAAAATTTCCCAAAAACAAAGTAAGGACCAAGTTAAGGCAATTCTCTGACCACACAATTACTTGAGGTGGAGCCCTACCACCACCTAGCAAAGCCACCATCGACTAGGTTGGCTGATAACCCCTCTCCAGCCAATGGTGGCCGAAGATCTGATAAACTCAAATTCCAAGTTTTTGTCCTGTTTTTTTCTTTTTTTTGAAAAATTATTAAATTAATTAGGAAAAATGTGAAAAAATTAATTCCTAACTTATTTTATATGTACATTCATTTCGTAAATTTATTTTTACAAAATTAGGAATATTTAATATACTTGTTTAATAAATATACTATTCATCCAAAATTTAAAATTCAAAATAAATATACTAAATGATTTAGTTTCTAGCTCAAAAATTTTTTGTAAGATACTTATGATATATAGATAATTTCTATGTATCCTGATTTTTTATTTGAATATTTTTAATATTTATTATATTTTTTGGCCTAAAAATAGCTCGAAATTAGGTTGAAAATGTTAAATAAATAGGAAATTAAATAGTAAAATTGACCTATATTGATTTCTAATGAAGTATAATGATGTTAGGATAGGTTGAAAATAATTTTGTACAAAAAGAATCATATTTCTGTAATTAAGTATAATTTAAGAGTAAAATCGTAATTTCAAATATATAGGCAATAATTTGATAACACGAAACTAAATGATGAATGAATTCCACATATTTTTAGGAGTCTATAAAAATTTTCGAGGAATTATTTGGTGACCCGAGCTAATTACTACGGATTTACGTAGTAAAATAGTATAATTTACGAATCAAGGTGTATTTTTAGTAATAATAGGTTAAAATGTAATAAATAGTTGAATAAAAATTATTTATATGTGTACTGGTCAAATTGGATAAAAAAAAGTATATTTTTTTTAATAACCAGAAAACGTTATAGGAATATTAAAGTTAGATAATACCTATATTATGAGTTATATTAATAAATTAGGTAAAATACAATTTAATAACATAAAATACATATAATATGATAATATTTAGGTAGATACGTATAACTGCATTAAAAACTCAAATAATCTATTAAAAGTCATCTCTAGAAATGGGATTCATAATACATATCGTTGGGTTTGTACGAGCCTAATAACACTATTTTTAACTAAAATCAGATAAACCTAGGTAATATAACCTATATTTCTATAATATTATTAGTTTATATACTACTATAACTCCACCGTAATCGAAATGTGATTTAATCAATTAAAAGTACGTTTCGATACGATCGAAATGATATATCATGCGTAATAATATAATTATGTATATTATTAATAAGTAATAACTTAACTTGACTTATATAATAAAACTATATATTATTATTATAATATACTTTTGATAAGATCCTAATGTGTTTGTAACTATTACAAAAACTAAATTTAAGTTTTATATATATAGGACTCCTCGGTGATTAGATCGTTGATGACCCGAGTTTTCCGTAGTGAGAGTCAAGACAGGTAAATTGAATGAATACTTTACCGCATTTTGGGATATTATTTCAAAATATTTTGGAACTTTTGTATGTATTGACTTATGATTGTAATTAGCTATTTGTGCATATAAAACGCTTGTGGTTAGGTTTTGATTTACTGTTATGAGAGTTGAGCTCCATGATATGATTATTCTGTAAATATTATTATTGAATTATTTGAGTTTGATTGATTACCCTAAAAAAATAAACTAACTTAAACTTGGTTTAATATCTAATTTGATATGCATCACATAACGATTAGGATTCTCGGGCCAAACGCGAACTTCCTTCAATGAGGATAGCTGAAATGATTGTTTTCTCACCCTTAGCCGAACTAAGTGACGAGAGAGGAGGTCACAGTAAAGTTGGGAGCAGTGGTTTGAAGATAGTTATGGGAAGAGGGTATTCTCCATTGCACAAGCTCCAATTTGGTTTCAACCCGTGAGTGTATGATGTCAATCTTTTTAATCGAGATTAGAACAGATGAAATTTCTCTAATCTCACGACGAACCGGATAACGTTATGCAATGGCATTTTCTTGTATATACATTGCATCTAACCAACTTGATTAAAAACCCTACTTATGATGTATTGAGTGCATACTTCTATTTTCACCCCACTTACTGAGCAAGTTATCGTTCATTCCTCTATAGTTTATTTTGCAAGTTTTAAATAGCTTATAAGTGTTTACCCAACACCAGAACCTAAGTAAACTGAGACGAGGAGCGAGATACAACAAGAAATAGCCGGTTATTGCCCTTAGCATTAAATTTTTATCTTTAAAGGAAAACTATATAAGACTCCTCGAAGGGCTTCGTAGTTTTCAATATTTTGATTTGTATATAAAATAACAAGTACCTATGAGATTTACTGCTACTCTTTTATAAGGTCAAATGACAAGTTTATTATTACAAATTATTTCAAAGGATTATTCCATAGGTTTATATTAAACAAGTATCAAATTAGACGCTTAAAAAGAGTAGAGTCGAGTATGCCTAATATGAACTAGGTTTAAGATAGTAGCTATGAGGACGGTTTCTATCTTAAGATGGTTCACACAATGAGATTGCTACAACTTCACATTTTCAGCACGTAACATAGAGTTCTTCAATTATTGGAAAAGGGAAAAAAATGGGGTACATATATTAGATAGTGCTTTGTTATTCCACATGTTTCCTCTTATTTTCTTTTTCTTTCTAATATATCATCAGAAAATATCTCTAACCATGGATACAAACACATACTTATATGCATATCATGATTAGATGCAAACCTTTTAGAAAGTAGATTTGCATAATCAAGATAAGAAAATGTGTAGAAAATATTACATAAGAACTTAAAAAAAAAAATAGAATAAATTGTATAGCCTTTTGGAATTACCAATGTAAAGTAGTAATAAAGATACATAGCTCAAAACTACATATATGAGTAAAAAATGCAAATTGCACATGATAAAAATTAAGATATGTTTAAAAAAAAGCTGCACCATTTTTAATGAAATGACTCTAAAAAAAGATAAAAAGAATCATGTCATATTTTGATTAATCCTATAGACTCTTTTACAACTCCAAAATCTAGGCTATTTACTTTTACATAAAAAAAAATACTATTATAAAAGTAACAAATTATCCATGCTCTATTTAACAAATCATGTATAAGCGTTGGTAATAATTTCAAAAGTATAACTCTACTACTTTAAAACTTTTGAAAACGTACACATACATCCCAAACCATTACTAAAATTCCAATTCATCGATATTTAATTTAAGGGTGTATTTAAAATTATCACTTGTCTTTACTATAAAAATATGTATAGGTACATAAATTACTTATTTAAAGCACAATTTCCTTCCATTTTACATATACCAATAACTAAAATTCGCATGAACATATTTTAATAACTAAATTCTAAATACCTCTTCCGATTTGTAATAGTTGTTTAACTTGAACATGGTAATACAATTGAATAATGTAACTTAAATAGGATCTAAAATGCTTTTTGAATGCTTGAATAACTTGTCTCCATAACATATCTCTATAAGGATTTATGAAAGTTATTCATATAAGAGGCATCACTATCCTTCCAAACAAGCAAACAGCAAATGTAAATAGGATTTAATTCTAAAAAGAAGAAGGAAAAAAAAATAATAAGTAAAGTTAATTAAGGGGGAATTAGAGAAGCAATTTCTCCCAAATAACATGAATATACCAAAAGAAATAAGATGCACCAATAGGTTCTCCTTTAAAGTAATTCTTAAAATGTGAAAAATCGAATGAGGAAAATAAAGAAATAGAAGAATAAGATGGTTTTAGAAATTAATGATACTGGGGAGGGGGAAAAAAGAAAACAGAAAAAGTGAACAATAATAATATGTAAAATGAATAGTTGTGAAACTTAAATAGGTCATATTGAAAAGACATGACCATCGAAAAAGTTCACAAAATCATAACCATTTCCAAGGGAAGTACAAAATTCCTATTGTTCAAAGAATCAAATGGGTTCCATTAAGGACAAGTCATATTAATGATCAAGAAAACTCTAGAGATTATCCTTTCTTTTGTCTCTTTTTATTAGTGATTTATAATAGAGTAGTTAGATACGGGAAACTAGTTATAAATTTTGATCTCGGAATTTAGAGCATTATTAGTCTTGATATATTCTTTTTCTTTTTTTATTAGGATTCACAAGACCAGATATAGGAACTTTATCAATTCAATATGAGAAAACTAAAAAATTATGTTTGTTGAAAAAGCTTCTATATATATATATCGTGTTTTCTAAGACTAGAAAAAAAGTTCAATTCTCCTGGGTAGTCGGCTGGCTTTCTGCACTTGAAAACTGTGACTGATTCTTTCCACTCTCAATATGAACATGCATGTCCATACATGCTTATATATGTGTAATCAAGAAGAGACTGCTTTTGTATACCTTTGTATATTTTAATATATGCGGCCATATATAGTATTCATTTCTTCTGTCATGATCTTTCCTTTCGTAACCATACACACACTTGAGGCTGAAGACATTCTGCTTGTACCGAACCATAACAACCTTTTGGCATCATTTGATTCAACAGACTTGATATTCATCTTGATTGAAGATGGATTTTTCTAAGGTAATATTAATAATATAGCGCTATTATGATGCTAATCAAGTTAACCTGTTATAGAAAGTTAGTAGGTTATTTTTTTTTTTTCATTTTTCTATTTAATTAATTAGTTAACTTGTTGTTTTGATAATAGGTTAGGCTATTTTAATAAGATGGATAATGTAAATTAAGTTTTCATAAATTAACGATTTAAATTAGCTAGTGTTATAATAATGCTATTTTGCTAGGATTATTGTAGAAGCCATCCTCATAAGATGCAGCTCAATTACAGCTTTAGTTAATTAAAATAAGGTTTTCTGAGCATTTGACAAAACCTTTTACTTTTCTCAACATTGATTATATCCTCCACGAAAAAATAAACACATCTAAATTGATATATCATCTTTATATTTGATTTTTTATTAACAGTTTGTTCATTTCATCATAATAATTATTCCATTATCTCTATATTTATCACGGAAGAGCTGTCACAATGTTTAGTTGTATTTTAAGTTGTTATAACAATTAAAAAAATTAAAAAATCATTTATTACTCAAATCCATAAATAGTCATTCAATACTAAAAAAAATTTTCCAAAAAGATACCCTTATAAAACTATTAACCATGCATTTGATACTTATTACAGCTATTACATTATAATATTATTCAATTCGATGAAATCAATGGATTGTAATCCTTTCAGATACACCCATTAATATTAATCCTTAAAATAACGACAGTATGTAAGAGCCTGTCTCTTGTCTCCTTGACGACAGAATATGGCAAGTTTTCTTTCACATACTAAATGCTCACATCGCTTAACGCAAGATGGTGAAAGATCTGGCAAAGAAAAAAGTAATGACAGTTTATATAATAGATAATACATTGGAGACGGAATTCAAGAAGCTGCACCACGTAAACAAAAGTTCCTTCAAGAGCGTGCACCAACTAACTATGTATGAATCGGTTACTCTGACTGGTCGGGTTTAGACAACTTTTAGGTTGCGTCAATTCCTTGGTTTTTGCTTGATATGAGATACACTTATAGCGCACTACATGGACATGAAACGAGGTTAGGGATCAAGAGTGGAGGGGTTGCTTGTGCCAATTATATCTATAGATAAATGAATTTCTACTCTGTTTCTAATAAAGAAAAATGATAAACAGTAGAAAATTTATTAAAAATTTAAAACGGATTAATGATTTATTTTAGATTATATATATGGGTTCTATTTCCTACATTGAAAAATCAAAAGGATATGTACTTACAATCCATTTTACTTTCGGTGGAACAAACTTATATAATAATATATTGACTTTTCATTTAGATGTTTTAATGTAATTGTAGAGATATGCTTTTAAGATAGAAAACTCGAGACCACAAACATCTATCCTATATATAATTCTATAAAAGCTTTAGTGGATAAGCCCTTATGAATCAGGGAAATTTATTTCATCACAACTAGTTTAATGCAACAAAATTCTCTTTAAATGAGACAGTTTTCTTCTCGGATAATAACAGAAACGTCTCAGCAATCCCAAACTTGTCAAATAGACATTAAAGTAACTACATAAGCTAGCCATCAGACCCGAATTCACGATCTTCTACAAGATTGCATGGAATTTGACATTCATCTCAAATTGATCCACTAACTCAATTTCTCAAACCAAATAAAGCAACCAACAACCCGATTTAGCTATCTAAATAAGAACCCAGGCCATGTTATCTCATATATTCGTAATGCAACAATGTTATGGCCATTGGTTCCAAGTAGGCCCATCTTTTAAGTTTTTTTCTTGGGAGAAATTCTATTTCACTCAAATGTCCCATTTGATATATAGAAATTGATTTAGAATGAAATCAATTTGAAATGAAATCATGATTCTGAATCTCATTCTAATTCCCATGTTTGGAAGCACTTAAAGAAGCTAGAACTAATGATTCCATTTTTAAAGGAAAATTCAATTTCATCTTCAAGAGTGTGGAATTGCAGTTCTATTCTATACTCTATAATAGAAATAATCTTTAAGCATCCACATTAAAAAAGCAAAATGTTGGCATTTTTTATAAATACTCATACAAACATATTCTATTTCATTCCAAATTAGTTACAACTAAATATAATATTGGAATTGAATCAATGACTCTTGGAATATTTCCAAATACTAGAACGGATTTATCATTCGATTTATTACTTCATTCCAAATCATCCATGCATATCAAACGCAATAATATATTATTAACAAAAAAACATATAGTTCTTATGCTCTAAAATGCACTATTATTGCTTTAAATCTAAAAAGAAATGTGCATTTGCTCACTACATGGGTTAAAATATAATTATATTAAATGGGTTAATCACAATAATAATCTGGACTAATCAAATGAATTTGTGATAATATCTTAGAGATCAAGTCTAACCCTTGAGTGTTTGAGGGAGTTTTAATTTGATGGGTTTGAATTCTAGATTGATATTAGCCCGATTAGTTTTAACTTTTCCATAGCAAACTTGCATGCTCATATCTATATACATCGAAGCCCATGAATGGCTCTAGGAAATCATAATAGTCTTATCCATTAATCATCAAGATATGATTATTAATATGTTAAATACTATAAATACTTCTCAACTTCTAACTTTCAAGATGAATGAACAAAAAAATGATGAGTTATCAAGTTTCAAATCTCAAAGATCAAACACAAGGCTAAAAGCTTAAAATTCCTTGTATTTAAGGTGTCCTCTTGAAAGATCAAGAATATCTAAGTTGAAGCATTCAAATTGCACACAAGCATGCAACCTATTGATTGTGCACGTTCCTCCTTTCCCTAAGCACTCAAAGCATTCATTTCAAATTGTATTACTCTTCTAAAATTGCATGAAGTGTGCGATTCATGTTGTACATACGTGATATGCACCTAACGATCCTAGGCATCTAAACTTCCTTGAAACGTCAATAAAAGTTCAAATTTGGCCATCGCAAGTTAAAACCTGAACGAAGAATATTGTAGAAATCGAAACAAAATTATCTATTCTACAAAGGGAGAATCATTGAATCAAATGTAGAATTTCTGAGAAATAGTATGAAAAAAGACCGATAAACATTCCATCGAAATTAAATAAGCTTCTATTTAAGTAGCGGGAATTTAGGGAATTAAATATACTTTTTTAAACGTTTTGATGAGATAGAAGTATATGTTGGAGCATAGGAGTTGTATCTGCACCTATCGGATGGATCGAGCAATAAATGAGAATTATGCTTAGTTTTCTTTTGACACGTTTCTCGATTGTATTCAAAGAATTGAACTCATAAAACAATATGATCTTGAGACACCATTTGGATGATGCTGCTGTTTGTGTTTTTTAATCTTCTCGACAATAATATATACAGCTCTTACGTTTGGAGTAATCAACATACGAACACGGAAATCAACAAAATAGTACGAATGACGACAGGAAAGAGGGTGAAAGGATTCATTGGGAAGCATAAACTCGCTAAAGGGAAAGGTAGCAAAAGATGGATTGATAAAAAGGAAAAGAATGGGACACCACACAAACAATTTGGCATCAAAGGGAAAAGGATGAGAGAACTTGCAAGTGATCCCGCTGTGCCACGCCGTCTCTTCACGTGGCAAAAGCAGGTCCCACATGAAAAATCTCCTAACTCAAAAATTCCACCGTTCTCATGTCTTAGAGAGAAATTAAAAAAAAAAAAAACAAAAAAAAAAGAAAGAAGAAGAAATGGAAGATATAATAGATTATTATATTTAATGAATAATAAGTGAAAAAAAGAAAAAGAGCAAAGAGAGAGAAAGAGGAGGCTAAGGCTAATAACGGTGGCAATGGCATAGCCTACCTTCACTTTTTCCCCCTTTTTGTAATCTTATGCAGACCCCACGCCAAGCTTCCAATCATCATTCATTTGTCGCCCTTCTCTTCTCTCTCCCTCTCTCGATTAAATTCCCTCTCTCCTCCTCCCATTGGCCAAACGCTTCATTAATCTCTCACTCTCTTTATCTCTCCCCCCACCCCACCCCACCCCCTCCTCTCTCTCTCTTCCCGCTTCCAAAATTCTCCAGATATCATCAACACCCTCCCTAAGGACTTCCATCATCATCTCCACTAACAATTGAGGTCTTAAGGTCTCTCCTCTCTCTCTTTCCTATACATATTATGGATTGTCATGGAATGTGAAAAAACCAATCCTTGCAACGTCCACAAGGGATGGATGAATGAAAGTTTTCGACAAATTTTCTTTTGGATAAATTGCTATTGTATGCTTTTCGATGACTACTACCGTTGGTGTTGTGAAATTTTAAAAATTTTTTGTATTTTTTTTTCTTTTTGGTGGTTAAATATACTCCACTTCTATTTTTAAAAAGCATTAAATTTGTTAGGTCAATAGTGGATATAAACTTCAATACCATGAGAAAGTAGTGGTAATGTATAAATTCGTCCAGAACGTCCCCGCCCGACCCTAGAGGCTGGAGACATCTTCCTTCATTATGTAGTAGAATTTTAGTTTAACTTAAGATCAAATAAGAAGTGACCTATTTTTCCGCCTGAGAGAGAATGCAACAGGGTTCCTATTAGTTATGACTTCATCTAGTTAATTAATATTTAGTATATACGAGGATATATACATATAGATTGAGAGGACACACGCAGGGAGGTATGAGTTCACGAAATCGAAAAGCTTAATAGTATTTTCAGGTATCGAAATTATCAATCTATTCCAAATAAGTGCGAAAAATGGTAAAAAGCATTTATTCAACATATAATTAGTAATCTTGCACATACAGTTCAATCAGTTTAAATTCATTGTTTAGAAACTATAACTGGGTCTTATGGATTCATTTGTTTCTACAGATTGTACAGATCCTAACAACGGGACCAGTCTCCAAGTTTTTGGATACGAGGCTTCTATTGACTTCATTCTATAGCCGATATCTCTAACATCTAGGATCAGATATAACCTTAGATGGCTCCGGTTTCCTTGCCTCCAGGTTTCCGATTCCATCCAACAGATGAGGAACTTGTCGCATATTATCTTAAGAGAAAGATAAATGGCCGGAAGATTGAACTGGACATCATCCCCGAAGTTGATCTCTACAAATGTGAACCTTGGGATTTACCAGGTATGATACATATATATATATATATATTGATATTTTTTGAGTAATTGTATAATCAAGTTTGCATTTCGTTAGTTTAAAGTATAATCCTGCACATCTTATATGTACTTATGGTTTGTATAAAATCTGTCATGTTAGCTAGGCTAAAAGAACAAAAATCTTAAGAAGCAAAGCATAAATATAACGATTAGAAAATATTCTTTTCCTTTTCCCTTTTTGAGATATTATTCTTTCATGTATCCTATAGAGTAATATATATTATCAGTCATTTGACCTGATATGGAAACCCTAACTGTCACCCCCAATGTACTTAAAGGAAGACCCTACATTATAATTGATGCAAATTGAAAAATAATTTGTTCGAAAGATATATGTGATTGAATTGATAGATATGATTTAAATGGTCCCGTGCGCCCGCAATTATTGTAATTACTGTATTTATGTGTTCAATTTTTTCGACTTGGTAGATAAGAATAAAGATGCTTAATAATGGAATGATATTTTTGGAATGTTTAGAAACAATACCAAAATATATTAACCTTCTAAAACCTTTTATAATAAATTAAATCAACCAGGTGGTGGAATGTAGTTGGTTTGAAGATGAATCTTTTCTTTCAGGCCATCATAGATTTGTCTATTATTTTTAGATTTTTTATCTTAAAAATGGGCTTGTCTTTAAAATGTGTGTTGTTATATGCATTATGATTTTACGTCCTTTAATATTAGTCAAATATATAAAGCTGATATATTATAAATATCTCAACAAAACCTTTACCTAAATTTTATAGATTTTTATGGTAAAAGTGCGTACATGTGGCAATAAAGTGCATGGTCCCTCTAGTTTTAGGGTTTTTTTCTAGTGAACATAAAGACAAAAGTCTCGTGATGAGACCAAGTCAAAAGGCTCAGAGAAAAAAGAAGGTCCTGATGCTTGTCCGATACAGATACTAACTCCAAAACTTGCAATCGCTTTAATTTTCTATACGTCGGCTGAATATATATATATATAAAATCTTTCCTAGCTAGATTTCCCATCTATAATCACGCATCAACGATCTTCTCTTTATTCTTTTCTTGCTGGTAGCTTTAAGCAAATGAAAAAAGCGTTTAATTCCCCTTGGGAGTTTTATTGCTTAACTCGCAGAGTAATGCACAAGCATTGGGGTGTAAAAATAAGATTATATATAAAATTATTGATAAAAATGTTGAAATATAAACACATGGGTGGGACTAGATCACGGATGGATCATAATCAGAAATTTTGAAATTTAAAATACATAAAATTATCTAAGGATGTATTTATCTTGTGGAGTACATTTTCCACGCCTCTTTTCAATGTTTAATACAATAAAAGTGTGGCAATTGTCAAATATTATCGCGATAAACTAGAAGAGGTTATAGATATTAGTAACCTATAGTGGCAAGTGATGTTGGAAGTCATGAATAGTGCTACTTAGCGACCTTGGAAAAAACTCATAGAAAATAGGAAAATGGATCTCCTTTTTAAAAAGTTAGAATTTATTTTTCTTATTTTCTATTTATATTTTAAGTGATAATTAATTGATATCGTCACCCATCGGTTGCAACTTTCATCTTCTACCATTATATGCCACTAAAAGTCACTATAACGTTTAAGATTATTACAAATGTAACGGTCCGGATTTAGCAAATATTGAAAAATAATTTAAGAGATGCTTTTAGCTAAATAAATACACCTAAAGCACCAAAAGAAGTATGGGGCTTTAATGTTATTGACAGAAATGTCAAGTAATCTATCTTGCGATCATCAGTAATATCCTTGCATTTCTCTTCTAGATTCTATATATTATTGCTTAAAGATTCTATCTCATAACTTCAAAGACATTTTTTTTTTCCACATGCAATAATATTCTTGAGCCTTCTCTGTATGATAACTACATACCAATTTCAATTTAATAGTTTTAGTGGTTCCATAAGATGATAAATCTATGTGTTGCTGTTTATGAAGGTAAATCTCTGTTACCTAGCAAGGACCTGGAATGGTACTTCTTCAGCCCTAGGGATCGGAAGTACCCCAATGGGTCCAGGACCAACCGCGCAACTAAGGCCGGATATTGGAAGGCCACCGGGAAGGATCGAAAGGTGAACTCTCAAACTCGAGCTGTGGGGATGAAGAAAACCCTGGTTTACTACCGTGGAAGGGCACCACATGGAGCACGTACAGATTGGGTCATGCATGAGTATCGGTTGGACGAGAGAGAGTGCGAAACTAATTCGGGTTTGCAGGTACTAATATATCTTACGTTTCATAAAGGTTGATGGAGAATTTCCGAAAAAGATTTACCATATATTATCCACTAAGTGTATATACACATGATGGATAGCACTAATAATATTTGGACACTTAGTAATACGGATGGTGCTCTTTTTAAAAACTATCCACTATAGCTACTATCTATCCATCCATATATGATCAATAGATATACATCATATGTGTTTATATATAGCATGTATCATCTAGTAAACCCTTTTTCGAAAATTTGGTTTCACTGGAGTAAAGAAAAATCAACGAAAATGAAGGATATATATAATGTTTTCATTGAACTACTCCCTTCAATATTGTTTTGAATTATTTCTATTAGAATGACTAAAGTGGACGTTTAATTGTTTACTAGGATGCATATGCACTCTGTCGCGTGTTCAAAAAGACAGCAATTTACGTGAAATCCGAGGATCGATATGCTACAACTTCCACAAGTCGAAGACCAGAAGAGTTGTATTCAGACGTAGGATGTGATGACATGGAGAGCATGGACTACCCAACTTCATTAAGCACTTGTTCCCAAAGCATGATGAATGAAGCATCATCGTTTGAAGACTATCCACCAAATGACACAAATTGGACGATGCAACCCACATCCCAAGAGCCTTTGAATTTCACTGGGATACCATTTGTGAACCAGGGAACCGTATCATACCCCCCATCCCGGGTATGATTTAAATAGAGTTAAAATTTTTGTTATAGTCATTAACTAGTGACCCAAATACTTGATATGGATTGAAAAAGGATAGTTCTTATTTATAAAAACCACGTAACTTATAGACCATGTATTTGCATAGTTAGATCCAAGGATTTACTAGTTATCGATTTCGGTCCTATAATGATCTAAAACGCATACTCTATATAGACTAGACCGATACAAGACTAGTTTTAAAAACTAAAAAGCTTTCGTGCATTTTAACATTGATTGAACATTTTATGAAATAATAAATGCATGGAAAAATTAAAAGTTTTTTATTTAATGTCTTAATAAGGGTAAGGAACATCTGTTTAACATTTTCCTCTTTTCTTTTATGTGATACGATAATGTATTTTAGGATTCATATGTGAGTTATACGTGTTGTCCATTATTATTTATAGGTTGATATTGCGTTGGAGTGTGCAAGGTTGCAGCATAGATTCTCTGTTCCTCCATTGGGGATCGAGGAAGCTCCCCAACAAAGCCTCACCAACTTCCAAATGCTACGATCAGCACCCACTCATGAATCTGAAAATAAACCAGATATCTTGCAAGAAATCCTTTCTGTTGCTCAAGTTTCACAGGAGCTAATAAACCAGCCTAATAATGTGTATCCGTCATGGGATGATTATTATACTCCTATTGATGATTTCACCTTCATGACGGGAAATGCAAGTCAAAATTACTGCCAATCAAGCGGTATGTCCTCCATGGCCTACAATGACAAATCGGGTGATCAAGATATAAGTATTAGGTCTATCGAGATTGGTGACTTTGATGAAGATTTCAAAACAGAAAGGATGGTTGAGAATTTGAGATGGGTAGGAATGCCCAGGAAAGATCTTGGGAAGGTATGCCGACTTAACATTGTTTATGTTGTTGTTTTTATTTTTGTGAGTTCAATTATTTATTAGGGATATTTAATTTGACTTTGCGGACAAATTATGTGAGTAGCCTCATCACTACTAAAACGCGATTTGAAGATAAATTTTCCCCATCTCATATAATGCTTATATCCGTATCTAATTAATAGTACGTTGTTTCATATATATATATATATATATATATGTGTGTGTGTGTTTGATACAAGCACTACTTTGTATTTCTTTTTTAATATGTGGCGATACATGATTAGTAGGTTTATGATGGATACACCATTTGGAAATAGCAAATTTTCATCCACTATTAAACTTCCAAAGAGTTTCTTTGAAAAAAAAAAAAAATTCCTAATATAGGTGGCTTTTTAGATTCCATTAAAATATCATGGCTTTTTTTTTTAATGTTTTTAGGAGTTAAGAAGTAATCATTTGCTAGAGGGGTTTGAGAAATTTCTATTCATAACTATTCCATATAAACATTTAAAACTATCATATCTAGTTGTACTTTTATACTTATTGGTTATACCCCTACTTTTGACGTGTAAATTTAGTTGAAAGTATATTGGTATACTACCTAATTAAATATTATTAGAATGTATATACAAATGTGTGAAATTAGGCAATAGCATGATATATTTCAAATGCATGACCATCCAATCTATAAATTTGAACTTATTTAATCTCATATGCAATTTTATAGTTATTGATTTTCGTAGTTAAACCGAGATAAAATTATTTTCTAAAAATTAATTTCAATATCAATTTAATGTTCACATATGAATGTATGTTTTGTGGATTGGTTTGAGCCTAACTACTATCTACCAAATTGTATCAATCTTCAAGTGAATTCCTTTTTTGGGAAATAGATCTTCTTAATTTATCTTTCATTGAATTTATACTATTCCTTTTTTTTTTTTTTGTAATTGTTTTTTTTTTCCCCTAGCCATTCATCTTGTTTTCCACATTACTAAAATCGGTTCTTTTCTTTTATTCCTCTATGTGTGTCTTGTTGAAATACATTAAGTTTGACTTAATGTTTTGCATTTTATTTGAAGAACTATTTATAGAGTAATATGTGCCAATTGTACAATATTGAACTTATTATAAGTTATCATTAGTAGGTTCTTCTTATTCTTAAGTTGTCGCCTAATATGATGTAGACGTTTGGAGAGGAAAACAGAATCGTTCCATTGGAGAGCGTGTCAAATTTCCGAAGAAGTGAAGAGCCTCAAAATTATCAAGGTACCGTATATAACAGCACCATTTCTTCGTTCAACTAGCTTATTGAGCTTAAGATTTCCTACTATTGACTAATGAAAATCACATGAAACATTTCAGGAGACATATCTCAACATGACAACATTAGGGAAATCAATGAAAATGAAGTTGATGATTTGACATTCGAATTCATCAATGATCATGAGGACCAAAATGCAAGCTTCTTAGAAGAGGCACGCGAAATGGAACAATATTCTAGTTCACCAAGCTTTGAGGTTGTTGAAGAGATCAAAGTGAACCATGGAATGTTTGTATCAACGCACCAAGTAGCGGAAACAATCTTTCATCAAGTAGTTCCATCACAAATTGTGAAGGTCCAAAATTTAAACAATATGATGGTACATCATTCTCTATCAGCAAAGCTAGACGCAAGGAGAAAATTTGACAAACAAGGTTCGATTTTTGGTAATTTTGAATCGTTTACTAGAGGGAAAATCGAAGGGCTTGCGAATTTGTTGATGCCGTGGATCAAATCAGGAAATTCAGCCGTTTGTTTGATTGCTCTTGTATTGATGAGGCTAATCTACATTGGGGATGATACGGCAGAGTGTGGCATGGTAATAGGTACAATCTTTTCATCGGGGAAAAATGTGGTGGACGATGTAGGTCAAAAACCTAGTGGTATGAGCATTGTGAAAAATGCCAAGGAAATGAAAGTAAGTGCATCAAGTGCATCAAAAGATGTTGTGTCGAGCATCGACATGAGGAGGCAGGAGAGTGTCTCTTCCGCTTATTATGGGAAGAAAGTATTCCTCCTCACCATTGCTTTGGCACTATCCATCATTGGGGCAAACCAAGTCATAACTGCTGTCTAATTTGTTTCTTAGTTTGTTGTCTTATTTGTTATTGTTGTCATTGGGGAAGGCTTAAGGTCAGCCTTCCATGGGTCTGGAGACAAGTCTCCACTTCTAATTTCTTTCTTTCTTTCTTTCCAGCTATATTGTTTACAGTGAAGCTAATTTGATACTTGTAGTTAAAATACACACATTTAATGGATTATGATTCTTTAGTAGATTATCCCCATGTTCTTGCAACATAGCTTGTTAGTGATTTTATTAATATTATCAAGTTCAGGTATTTGATTTGATTCGATACATATGATTCTGTTTAACCATTATTTTTTCATGAATTATATACCATACTGGAATACAAAGGCAAAAACAAAATTTAAAATTTCATTTCAATTATTACATGAAGTTGTTAAGCTTTTAATTTTCATTCCGTCAAAATACCTTTTATAAACAAAGTAACTTCAATTATTGCCAACAAATTGAATACATAAATACATACAACTAAAAACAAAAGAATACACTAACAAAGCTCTTAAATTCGTCAAGATAATTCTGCATCACTAAATCTTTTTGTCATGAAGGGTCCACAAGAATGGCCCTATGCCTTAGGTATATGTCATTAAAATTAGCGACATAGCTCTACAGTGGGTATGTAAAATATTACCCACATGCAACATATTCATCGAGATAAATTTTGTCCCTTGAAATGAATGTTAAAATTTGTAAAAGAAAGTTTGATGCAGGAATTTTAGGGTTTCTCGATTGTAGAAGAAAAGAGTTAGAAGAAATTAAAGATGATGTGGATGCTGTCAAGAAAAATGACTAAGTTGGAAATGAAGCCAGAGCTTCAAGTGGGCCTAGGCTTGCTACCTTTGCATTATAAGAACCTGCATATTTGTAATAAAGTTTCTAAAATTAGACCGGCCTATATTTGGTTATTTTAATTCATACATAATATTTATAGGGATACACTACTTATGGTACGTGCAATCAGTTGAGGTGCCACTAATGTTATTACGTCTTTCAGAATATCTTAACACAATCGGGAGAATACATCACACTATATATAAGTTTTACATCAATCTAGAAAAATCAGAAAGAAATAACAAATATTCATCCACCACATCAACTTGCGTTCAAGCTGTGATTAAATCCTGCACTCGAGGCTTGATCGAGTGTGCTTTTGCTCCTTTTTCCCTTAATCTTTCTGTTACTTATTGTGTTAATTAAATCTACATCAACTGTACTAAAACTCGCATGGATGGTTATAATGGAGACCTGCAAGTTCAAGCGAATGGAAGGAGTTTTGTGAGGATTCATCAAGGAACAATCTAACACGATTGACTCTTTGTTTAATATTTTCTCTAAAATAATGAAGAAGTAACAAGATGACTCTTAGATGAATAATATCTTTGAAGGCTCCCTTCTTTCGATGGATATATGTTAAAGTCTTAGATTTGTCGAGCTGAGAAATTCTTTATGCTAGACTCCATACCTAAAAATCTCAAAGTCAAGTTAGCAATGGTGCATTTTGAACGCTAAATGTTACAATGGTATAACTCTTATTTGAAGGCTCTCAATCCTAGTATAGCATTAACGTAGGAAGAATTGATAAGTGGTTTGCAATCGAGATCTGGGGAGCAAGTGCGTGAAGATTCTATGGCTGGACCGAAGGAGTTACAACAATACACCAATCCATGGATGACTTTTGAAACTCTCATACCATAGTTGTAATCATTCTAATCAAACTTACTTAGTTGTTTTCTACGTAGGTTGAAGCTAGAGCTACAATATCCAATACACATGTTTAGACCCAAAAAACTTCAAAAGCTTATACATTATCTAAATTACAAGAATCCACTTTGAATTCCACCAAATAAAGACCAAAAACCAATCATAACCCTACACAATACCTAATTCGACTAAGAACACCACCTAACAGCAAACACATACCCACAACAACTATACCCAATAAACCACATCTTAACCTCAACGACATATTAAACCAAAACATAAAACCAAGTACCTAAATAGTACAATTTGGACCTTCTAGATGCCTTACACCTGAGGACTTGGAAGAAAAAGGCCGTGAGAAGCAATGCTTCTATTGTAATAAGCCATTTGGGTCCGGTTATAAGTGTAAGCAAGGTTAAATTAATGTGATTATAGTAAAGGCTCATGATGAGGAGGTGGGTTGTAAGGCTAAGGAGGAGGAGGGTTATTGCTTAAGGAAGAGTTATCTAAGCTTGCATTATGTGCATTGGAGGGAAAGAGTAAAAGGGATTGTCGAAGTATGAAAATCCATGGGTTTTCAAGAGGAGATGGCTTAACATACTAGTTGACATGGGTAGTTCCTTAAATTTTATTAATCAATAGTTGACTAAGGGCTTGTTATGTGAATTTATGCCAATCAATCCTTTAAAAATTCAATCGCCTAATGGAGCTACACTTGTTAGTAGTTACAAGATAGATGAATTTCGATGGACTATGCAAGACTCAAAACATGCAATTGAAGTGTATTTACTACCCTTATCAAGGTATGACTTAATATTGAGAATAACTTGGTTAGTTACTCTATGATGGATTACTGACCTTAGGAACCCTCACTCGAGCTCGACTCAAAGGTCTCTAGAGCTTTAACTAAGTGGATGTTAACCTTACAACCAGCTAAGGACGAGTTTGAATATCAAGACACCATAGCTCAACTCATTATGAAGTTAGTCTAGCCCCATTCTAATCTGAACTAATGAGGACCATGTTGCTAAGCTCTAAGCTTAGTCTACGTCAGCTAACCTTACTAATACCAAGGTCCCAACTCGAGGTCCCCATGTACCGACTAACCAAGTCACCTTCTGAGGTCTCTATGCATTGACCTAATTATCTACTAACAATTCACTTACCAAGGTCTAAGTGTCCCGTTACCGACCGATGCCAGTTATAGAATAGCTTGGCCTTAAGGAATCTCCTTATCGAATTACGATACCAAGAACATCATAACACTTGTCTTTCCTTTTTTAGTTTTTCCTATGTTACCCTTTTTAGAACGTTTTAACATAGTAAGGGTTAATTACCCTTCTATAATTTCCATATTGCTTTTGTTGCCCTCTAGGAGCCTACCATAAAAGCTCCTCATTGATGTAAGCTGTAAACCCTAGAAAATCAATAGTTTGAACCCTAATTCAAGTTCGAGTGTCTTAAACTGTGTAATAAGTCAATAAGACTAGTAATGATAAAAGATTATGAAATTTAGTAAATCAAATATAACACCGATAATAAAACCCTAGAAATTGATTGAAACCCTAAATCGCGTACTGAAACCCTAAATCGCGTAATTTATGCACTATTAATCAAAATTGAACTTAGATGTGTTCGAAACCTTAAAATTATAACTATAAGCCTATAAAATAGTTAAATATTACTCAATGGTGATATAATTATAGTCGATTGCAATTATCGACTAAATTGCTTATTCGCATAAAATTTTAACAAAACCACTACAATAACTTGTAAAAATTATAATTGTAACATGTATCAAATAAATTGATAAATTTTCACAAAAATTTCAAAATTAATTTATGATGAGTATTGTTATAATTTATATGTTTAAAAAAATTACATATATTTATTTTTAATTTTTATTTTCTTCCTTTTTCTTTTTCTCTTTTTCTCTTTTCTTTCTTTTCTTCTTTTCCTCTTGTGCCATGTCCTAGAACCGAAATGGAAAAAAAAAATCAAAACAGCAACCCACGTGCCCAAATTGAAGTGCCAAGTGTTGAAATTATAAATGGGAAGAAAATTTAGAAATGATTACTTTATCCCATCCTCATAAATGAAAAAATTAGGATAAGATTTTTGTTTTATTTTGTTCTTCTTAAATTGCTGGACACGTAAATAAAAGAAGAAGAAAAAAAATCTGCAAACAAGACAATACAAAATCAAAAGAACCGAAAAGAAGAAGGAAAAGAAAAAAATTTTGGAAAACCGAAAATGTGAAGAAGAAAGAAGAAAAGAAGAAAAAGAAGAAGAAGGAAGAAAACAAGAAGAAAAAAATCAAAAGTAATAAGTAAGTAAAATTATTTTGCAAGTATAGATGTATATTATATAGTATGTACATGTATATATGTACTATTTGTATTGTATTTTTCTAAATATAACATTACTATTACATATATGTATGCATAAGTAATTAAATTGAAATATATATGTATATATAAAGATATGTATGTAGACATTTATGTACATAGGTATAATATACGGTAGGTGTATATAGTATATATTTATAAGATTACATATAATATGTATTAAGTATTTTTACAAAATAAGTTAGATATATATATATATATATA